>CM028137.1:266182500-266750000 GCA_016271365.2 Neoceratodus forsteri
GCCACCCTGATGTGACATTTTCTGTCCTCAGCAGCAACAGAAGAAAATACTAAAATAAAAGGAAAACACAAGAACCAGGTCGCATTTCAAAAATGGAGCATTCATTGATATAACTAACTAACTCATCCCTGAACAATATAAGCAGGCCATCACCACTAGCTGCCAGGGAGTATATAGAGTAGTGTCAGCAGCATCAGGGTATGTATATCAACCTATTCCAGTTCTGGGTTTCAAGAAAGTGGTGAAGGGATTCCAGCAGGAGTAATAGGCAGGTAGTGTGTTAGCCATAACATGTAACATATGGTTCAGCGAGGCCATTTGGGTTAGGGATTGATACAACTCAGATAGAGAGGGAACCTTCATGGTCCTCCAGCAGCACAGAATGAGAGGTTCAGCCTGGATGATAAACAAAGCAATCCAATGTCTATGCAGGGCGGGCAGTTGAGGTTCATATGGGGGAATTCATAATAACCAAATGAGTGGGTCCAGTCTGATCTGGGAACCAGTGATATGAAAGACTAGCTGGAAAATTACGTTACAGAAGGGAATGAGAAGGAGGTAGTAGTATCATAATATATGGCATAAATCCCCCACCTGGGTCTGGCACCTCCAACAAAGATTATTATTTATAAGGTTGATTTTGTAAAGCAAATCTGGTGTCCTGTACCAATAGTGAAGGATTTTATTTTGTTCGAGTTTACTCCACATATCTGGATAGTTTAAATGTGCCAGCTTCCAACATAGTCACCACTAGGAGTCCTCAATATCAGTTTGTAATGCCCTTTCCCATTTATGCTTGGACTCCACGGACTGAGAGGGAATACTCTCTCTTAAGGCTGCATACATTTTACTAGCCTGCCCTTTAGGAAGAGCAAGCCACTCTTCAAGTTTCAGAGGCCCTGCGACACCAGGGGGATGGAACTTTAGGTATGCAGATATGGAACTATGAAGCTGCAGATAACTTCAGAATTCTGGCTACCCCAATCCTTTGTAAGTACTTAGCTCCTGAAAGGACTATAGACCCTGTCCCTTCTTGTCCAGGATATCTGCCATAACCACAATTCCCCTTTGTTCCCAGTGGCTCCATGAAATCCTGTAGGTTGGTTGTCTACCAAAATAAGCTTATTGTTAAAATGTGGGGTGCAAGAAAGGGGCCTGGGATTCACCCTAATCCTAGCATGCAGCTTATTCCATATTTTAAATGTGGTGGCTATTGGATGGTTTGTCAGGGTTTTAGGTAAAGAATTATATATCAAGAGGGACACGTTGTGTACCTGTGAGATGGATTGTTCCATATGGAGCCATTGAGGGGAGTCCTGAGACATTTTAGTGAACCATTTCAATGTTTGAGTTGTGGAGCAAGCCCATTTATACCACTCTAGCCAAGGAAGGCCCCAACCACCATCCTTCCAGTGGTACCGTAATTTGTTCCTACTATAGCAAGGTTTCATCTGTTCCCAGAGGAAGTTACCAAGAGCCACATCAATGGTCTGATACCATTTGATGGGGAGGTCCGGGGGATATGGGAGAAGGGATACAGACTCTTTGGGGCTGAAATCATTTTGAGGGCCGAGATGTTACCAGCAGAGGTAAGCTTAAGTGTCCTCCACCTATCAAGCTTAGTGTTTAGGTCCATAATCAACAGTTTCAAATTAAGGTCTCACATTTTGGAAAATTCTGGAGACATGTGGACCCCAAGATAAACCAATGAGTCAGGTGTCCAGCGCAGGCTGAAGGGGGTTATTGGGTTTTGCATGCAGATCGGATTTAAGGGAGGCACTCCAGTCTTGGATCTGTTTATCCTCAACCCAGACAACCCTTCAAATTTGGATAATAGAGTAAGGAGGGTCAGGAGCGATGCATGGGCATCCATCATAGGCACCAGCAGATCATCTGCATACATGAGGATAGTATATCCATGGTCACAGACTGGTATACCTTGGATATCAGGGTGCTGCTGTATAGCAGTCACCAACAGTTCTACTGCTAACACAAATAGTAGGGGGGACAGAGGGCAACTCTGTCTGGTGCCTCTTCTAAGCTGAAAGGCCTCAGACTGTACCATATTAGTTAGGATTCTGGCAGTAGGTTGGTGATACAGGGTCATGATCCAGTGCCTGAAACATTCCTCAAAACCCAAATGCTATAAATTCAGGGTTAGATAATACCACTCCAGGGAGTCAATGGTCTTTTAAAAATCAATGGCAACCACAGCTGCTGGAGTGGAAAGTGTCTGAGTTCAATACATTAGGTTAATCATTGAGCAAATTTGGTCTCTGCTATATTGTCCAGGGACAAAGCCCACTTGGGAAGGGTGAATCAGAGATGGAAGAAATGAATTGACTCTGGAGGCCATGATCTTTACACAGATCTTGCTATCAGTGTTAATTAAGGATATGGGTCGATAGCTTGTGGGTAACGTGGGGTCTTTCCCCTTCTTAGGGAATATGGTTATAAGTGTTTCATGCAGAGTGGGGGAATATGCTAGAATTGAGTGTATCGTTAAACACAGAAGAGAGAAGTGGGGAGATTTGTGGGGGAGAAGCTGCCAGAATTCCACTGGAAACCCATCTCCTCCCAGAGCTTTGCCGTTGTTCATGACTTTTAGGGCAGCTTCAACTTCTGCTGAAGAGAAGGACTGGTAGACTGCCTCCACCTGAGAAGACAGCTTGGGCAGTTGAAGGGAGGACAGGAAAGACGTAATGCTCTCTGAGTCAATGGATCTACTGAAGGAGTATAATGCAAACTAGAAGTGCTTCATTAACAAGTTGATCTGCTGTGAGTCAGTGCATGTCTTTCCTGCCTGCTCCCTTAACACCCAGCTATATGCCATTCAGCCTGCTGATAACGCAGCCTGTATGCTAAAACTTTACCTCCTTTTTTCACCTCCCTCCCAATATTTATTCTTTAATCTTAGGATGGCAATCTCAGCTTTACATGCCAGCAGGTCATTAATCTGGTGCCTAAACTGTGTTATTTCTTTGTCCAATGGGGAATCCTATGGAAGATTATGTGTTTGTTTAGCTTTGGATTCCAAGGACTTTAGTTTCGTCTCTAAGGAAAGAAGAAGGTGTTCCCTGCACTTACGATGCTTTGTCACAAATCCAATAATTTCCCAGCATAGGGTGGCTTTCAAGGCCTTCCATATAGTCCCCAGAGAGAAGTCTGAGGATGAATTGTCAGTCAAATAAAGGGCCATCTTAGTAACAACCCAGGCCAGAAAGTCCAGGTCCTGTTGAAGAAGGGGATCCAACTTCCAACTGGAAGATTTAGAAGAACTGGAGCCCCATAGTACTGTATATGTATCTGCACCAAGGAATGATCTGAAATAATCATAAGCACAATCCTGGAGTCAACTGCACAGTGACTGATCTCACGAGACAAAGGTCCTTTGCTTACCGAGCACCACTCTGGTTCAACTCCCTTCATGATAACATTGCTAACCTGCCCACGTTGGGTGCCTTTAAAGTGAGCCTTAACCAACAGATGGTACTGAACTCCCACTGTGACTGCATACAGTAATCTTACATCCAGACTTGCATTGTCTGCCTCCGCTCATCCCACCTCACCCCCTCGCTCTCCTGCTGTCTCTCACACTCTTTCTCCCCATCTTGATGCTTCCCACCATCTTGGCCTCTGGTGCCCAGTAACACCTCCTCCTCCTCCTCCTGTATGATAATCGGGCCCTGTTACCCTGAGCACTTAACTCTCAAGTGTTATGCTTATTACTACTCTGCATGCACATGATCTGCCTTGTATATTGTTACCCCTCATCACCATGTTTATACAGTATATTGTTAGATGTTGCTATTGTTCTACATATCCTGTTAATTATTCCTGTATTAACCTCATCACTCTGTGTAACTGTTCTCATTATTCAATTTGTCTTGTGTATTGTTCATGATGTGGAACCTATATATAAAGATCTTCTAGCTCAAAATGTATTATCCAATATTTTAATAAATAAATAAATATATTTCAAATTTTAGAAGCAGTTTTGAGTAGCATTTAAAGCCACAGGACCATATCTCTGAAACGGAGGTAGCTGTCAATGACATAGCATGCAGCAACCACAAATAGTTCCATATTCATTATAAAAGTTCAAAATCCTTGAGGAACCCTTTTACTTATCAGGGTGCACTACCTACAGAGAAAAGGATGGGGGTGGCATCTGTCCGGGGTTCCAAGCCTAAGGAGACCTGAGTCTGCTTGGGTACTCCTCACCCCCACAGCTGAAGAAACAACAGTTACTTATCTGGACAATTCAAGTCAGGGTTCCATCACCAGCTGAGTCCAGCAGTTCCTGAAAGCTAGCTGCTGAGTTGGTCGCGGGTTGGGAAAGAGTTGATGATTCTCCCTGTGAAGCCCTGGGTGCTGGCTCCTGCAAGATACCAGCTACAGCTACTACAGCCCAGGATCGATGGTTGGAGAATGGAGTACACTGGCCCAGGGTGGATTTTCTTAAGTCTACTCCACCTGATTGCAAGGAGGGCTCCTCCATATCTTGCTGCACTGTGAAACTTTTGGGAGAATGATAACATTGAAGGTTCCTATCATCATGCTCCATTCATTCCTCTTTCTTAGTCCTGTCAACTGGGTGTTGCCACCACTCATGATGGTAAGGAGTATGCCACTTCTTCGACCATGGAGGAAGGAAGGCCTTGAACACTACTACTTCTGAGGTATTTGGTGATTGGGTCAAGCAAGAAGAACACCTTTTCTGCTCTCCCTGATCTGATGAGTGGTGCTCCCCAGCTGCAGAGCTGCCTGGGTCTCAAAAGTCTTTCAGGAAAGTTCCCCGGAGAAACTCCATGACACTGTCCAGCATGGAAAACAGAAAAGGAGTGCGATTATGCACAATCCTTGTAGTGGCTGGGTATCAAACAGTGAAGGGTATCTTGTGATAGTGCAGAATTCTTCAGATTTCCATATAAGCTTTGCAACATTCTGTGAGCTTCTGAGAGTAATCCTGAAATATTCAGATTCTTTGCCTATGCCAGGTCAGGAAGCCTTTGTTTCTAGCTGCAGCAGTGACTAAGTCATTTTGCCATAAATTGGGGAAATGGGCTAGTATAGAGCACTGGCGATCGCCAGGCCTAGTAGGGGGAGCAAGGGAGTGGTGGGCCCACTCTGTTTGCAGCGTAGTGTCAAGTGTGAGTTGCAGCAGTTGCGGGAGGGTACTTTGTAGAAAAAAAAACTGCTTCCTTTTGTTCAGAGTTTTCTGCAAAGCCAATAAATCTTAGGTTATCATGACAACTCAGATTCTCCAAAGTCATCTACTTTGTCTTGGAGAAGGTGAATTACCCAGGCCTGTTCTCTCATAGTTGCAGAGACCTCTTGAATGTGGCATCATGAGCTGCAAGATGTTGCTCCATTTTTAAAAGTCTGGACTCAATCACATGTAGGGTTTGCATGTTTGCATTGACTGCTACAGTCATTATAGCCATTTGTGCAAGCAGCTGGCTGAGCATTTCCTCTGTTTTGGAAGACTCAGTACTAGCTGATATAGAGAACGCCATATTGCAGGGTGCAAAAGCTTCAGAATGATGGAAAATGCAGTGAATCTTCCACTCAGATGCCAAAAATAAAGCTGAGCTCAGATGCAGGTAAGCCTCACTGCTGTACTGTCTATGAATAGGGTACAAAACATATCCCCAGATGCCGGAATACAGAGGATCCTGTCCCACCATGAGAGGAGCTAGGCAATTAGGCAGCCATCCTGGTCCAGGGTTAAGCCACGCCCCCCATAAAATAATATTTATAGCTGAGAAATAGCACTTCCTGCACCTTGTTTGTAATAAATAAGGCCAGGTTCTCCTCATTATGGGAAAATAGTGCATTTTGTTGAACTTTTTATTAAAGATTTTTCTCATTAACGCAATACTGCATACATTATTGTACTGATGCAAGGCATTTGCAGCCAGAAAGTGAACACATACTATAAGAGGACAGGACTATTTGTATTGTTGGTCACCTTCAGGAATAACCCAGGGTAATATCCCAAATAGGGCTGTGTGAAAATAAAACCGTGCCAGTGGAATTTCTGCAGAAGTTCGAATTTTGGTTGCTCGAAATTTCAGAATGTACTTTGATAATTTTTGCGTAAATTCTGTATAGAACAGTGGAATAAATGAATGAATTGCAGATTAAGGTATTAAACTATGGAAAGCAATTCCACAGAACTGATCACTGTCAGTGATCAGCACCGCAGAATTGCTTCCTTCAGTTTAATATAGTAATCCACAATGTATAATTAATTCCACAGATCAGTGACTCACTGAACTATGGAATGAATAAATCAAGTCAATATTTTCCTATAAATAATATTTATTTTGCCTGCTATCTTGTCATCTATTTCAATACCCCAGATTTCTGCCCCATACAAGATTTGTGCTCTTATTTCAGTGTTAATAACCCTTAATGCACCCTTGATGGAACTTCTTCCATATTTATAGAAAAAACTAATAATTAATGGTACACACTTCTTTATTTTAAATGTTATCTCATTAACATGATTACACCATATAAGATTTTTGTTTATGTTTATACCCAGGTGTTTAACATTTTTAACTTGTTCAAGTATAATATTATTATGATATATGTTCAGTTTCCTCCTATTATTATTACCAAAGACCATAGTCTTTGGTTTCTCTGGATTGATACTTAATTTAGCACTATTACATTCCTCTTGGAATGCATTGAACAATCTTTTGACTCCCAAACTACTCGTAGAGATTAAAACAATATCATTGGCGAATGCCAAATATGGACATGTTTGTTTCCCTATTTTTGGCATATGATATTCGTCCTTATACATTTTTTCAATATCCGATTCAGAAATAAGTTAAAGAGTATTGGCGAAAGCACACACCCCTGTTTAACTCCTTTGTTTCCCTCAAATTCTTCTGTACAGTCTCCTCTAATGTTGAACCTAATCTTTATCTGGTTTATGCCCATAAAGTTTCTTAATCATATTTAATAAGGTTATCTCCATTCCCAATTATTCAAGACAAATCCACATTAATTCACAGTTAATACTATCAAAAGCCATATTGAAATCCACATAGATACAAAACAATTTTTGTTTCTTAATCTTTGTGTATTTATGGGGTAAATGATAAAGTATGAACAAGACCCCTGGAATTCTGCGGTTCTGCGGTTGCGGAATTTGCCGCGGAATTTGCATCAAGCCACAGAATATATATAGTGCCGCAGAATTCATTGTTTTTGGTGAATTTTCATATAAATATACTGTTTTTCCATAGTGTCAGGCTTTCTTTCCCACCTCGTTTCTCCTGAAGCCCCTCCTCTATGCTCAGCATATGATGTCATCGATGACATCACATCATATTTAGCCAATGACAGGACTGCATTCTGCCAGAGAAATGAATAAATCATGCCACAGAAATCAGAAAATGCTGCCGCAGAAGTCAAGGGGCCCTGAGTATGAAATACTGATCTATTGTTTAGAGTTTCTCAATGAATCCTGCGTGGGCCTCTTCAATCAAATTATTTGTCTTAATCCATGTTATTAGTCTCATATTTATTATCCTTGTCATGATTTTTTGTGTATTGTCTATAAGACTAATGGGTCTGTAACAGGCTGGTTCTTTTTTCTCTCCTTTTTAAAAAAAATGGAACTATGATTGATTGTGACCATGTACTAAGGATCATACCTGTTTTACTGATGTAATTAAATTGTCTCACCAGTAATGGTGCCCAAAAGTCCAGTTGATTTGGAATCACATCAATTGGTATCCCATCCAGTCCTGGTGCTTTATGCCTTTTAAATTTACTAACTGCCTTAATTATTTCCCCTTCCTCAATTTTTGCTTTTAATGGGATCCATTCCCTTGTAGACTCTTTCTGACCCTCAAATGCTCCTACTTCATGGAAGATTGCTTTAAAGTGGTTTATCCACTCTTGGGGTTCTATGTATGTTTCGATTTCTTGATTATTTCCTCCTGTCCTCTTTGCCACAATTTTCCAGAGTTTTCTGGTGTCCTTGTCCTTAACTGCATTTTCTAGTTCTTTTCACAGTTTCTGTCTATCTTTCCTTGCATTTCTTTATTAAATTATTATATTCTTTTCTGATTTTATTTAGTTCTTTCCTGTTTTCTAGTGTTGGTATTTTCTTTGTTTTCCTGGTTTGTCTACTTAAATTCCTCTTTATCCCCACCCAATCTTTATTAAACCATAATGCCCCTTGTTTTCTGAGATATATTTTGACCTCTTCTTGTACCAGATTAGCTATCCTGCTAATTAACCTCTCATGATTAGGGATACACTCCTCTTCCTCTGTCTTGATATATTATTTCATAACATATCATGTGTTATACCTTTTATGTCCATTATTTCTCAAAAATTTGGTGATTAATCTCTTTCCAATTCATCCCTGTTTAGTTTGGATCAATTTTGAAATTCCATCATTAGTATACTCTATTTCAGCTATATTATTTATATAAATCTCCAATGGGAATTGATCACTTTCTCCTCTTTCTTCCACTTGTAGAGCCAAAAATTCCTTAACCAAATTTATTAAATTTTTATTTATCCAAGTCAAATCAATCACTAAGGCCCCTTTGGAGTTCATAAATGTAAATTCACCCTCATAATCAGACTTAGATCTACCATTACTTAACAATAAATTTCTCTCCCTGAGTATCTTAGCAATTTTCAGGCCTCTGTCATTAAATTTCCTGTCCCATGAATTCTTGCCAATTCTCAGATTCTTAATGTCACAAGCAGACATAAACTCTTCAGTCTCTCTCATTGGTCTTGTCATATTTCCAACTCTAGCATTTAAATCCCCTACCACAATTATTCCAATTAATGGATAGTTTTCCATCTCTTCATCAATTATTTTTCCCAGTTCCTTGATGATTTTATCTCTCTCAAGCCATCTTCTACTCAGTGAAATGTAAATGTTTATTATAACTAGTGGGATTTCCCCCATTATCATTTTAAGACCTTGAATGTTCTCTGAATTAACTTCCATTTCCTTTAGTTCTTTTACTGTATTACTTTAAACCAAGTTAACAAACTTCCCTTTCTCCTCCCCTACCTTTTATTCTTCATTGCAGGTTTGTTAAATGATTTTTGTCTATTCAACAGTATCTCCTTGCTTTCCCATGTCTCCTGTAAACATATTATGTTGAATCTCTTAAAATAATTCACCCGCTCTTTATCCTCTAATTTATTTCTGATGCCAGCTGTGTTCCAGGACAGAACCTTCAATGATGTTATTCAATCTTACTACTTCCATATCCTTTCTTAGGTATTCTTGTCAATTATCATCTAGATTCTCAAGGACAGCACATTTGTTTACATTTTTAATCATTATTAACCACTCTTTCTTTACTTCCTGAGCTTTGATGTCTTCTAAACTTTCATCACCCGCATACTCGTGGATCCCTAATACATCCATATCTGGGCTTATTTTCACTAATTCATCAAATACCAACTCTTTGTCTAATCACAGTGTTAATTGGCCACTCTCTTCCCATCTAATGGCTTTCTAGATCTTATTTCTCAATCCTATTATTCTCATTAGTGGTTCCAGAAAATCTCCTATTTTATACTTTAAATTAACACTATTTTCATTAGGCAGCTGCTCCAGACCGAATATAGATAACTGGTATACCTTTCTATTCCCTTCTCCCTTTTTCTCACTTTGTTTTTCTTATTCCTTTTGGAAATATTCTGGGAAGAATTGGCCTAATAACCCAATCTCTCACACTTAATTTCCACTGTCTGTAGTTTTACACTATTATACTAAGGTCTGCAAGACACAGAGTTGGTCTGTCACCAATAATATCCAATTTTCATCTTTAATTGGTCTAACACTAATGAAATTGAATATTAAGGTCACATCAGCTGTCATAATGCATGATATCAGTTTCTTGATGATATTTCTCAATGAATTCTCATTGTCATATGGCATAATTTTGACCTCATACAGAGGTAACACATAGTCCAAATCCTTTGTTTTTTCCATAAATCTTTAAAACTCTGCACCTCTTCTTCTCACATCTTCAGCTTCCCTTCCTTTAGATTATTTAATCTTCCCCCACCTATATCTTTTCTGTTTTCAACCCTACTACAACAATCTAACCTTGACCTGTCAATATCATTCAGCTCTAGAGGTACCTTATTGCAATCATTCTTCTTTTTTGTCTGATCTGTTTTCTCATGCTTCTCTTTTTCTCTTTTTTATTTCTCTTCTTCCCCCCTCCTTGTCTCCCTTTACTATTGCCATACTTTTCTCTAACGGTTTCAGAATGCTTCCTTTTTTTTGTCTTTTTTTCCAACATTTTCTCCTCAAACTCCTTTTCTGTTGAATTACTAACCTTATCCTTTTGTCTCAAATATTTCCCTATTTTCTTGAAAAAGTACTATTTCTTTTTTAGTCCTTGCTTTCTTCTCTTTTTCCTTCTCTTCCCATTTTTTCCATAGTCCCATGTGTTTTTATGTTGCTTCTAAGTCTGGGTGAAGATAACATGATTAATTCCATAGTATGTTCCTGACTTTCAATTTCCTGTTCTTGCTCCCAATCCTTCTTCTCTCTTTCCCCTCCTATCTGTGCCTGTAACTCTTGTATCACTTTCTTGTTCTAGAAACATAGAAACATAGAAACATAGACTTTGTCGGCAGATAAGGACCACTTGGCCCATCTAGTCTGCCCATTTCCCTACCTACATGATAGGCCGCAGATCCTAGTTAACCAACAGCCTATTTCTTCCTACCCCCCACAAGAACTGCCTTATGTCTGTCCAATGCATTCTTGAATTCTCCCACAGTTTTAGACCCCACAACCTCCTCAGGAAGGCTGTTCCATGCATCCACTACCCTCTCTGTGAAATAATACTTCCTCACATTGCCCCTTAACCACCCCTCCTTCTATCTTTAAATTGTGTCCCCTTGTTCTTGCAAGTTTCTTTTTCTGAAAGATGCTACCCTCTTGGACTTTGTTGATTCCACTGAGGTACTTAAAAGTTTCTATCATGTCCCCCTCTCCTTCTTTCCTCAAGGGTATACATATTAAGCTCCTTTAGTCTCTCCTCATACGGTTTCTCTTGCAGACCCTGCACCATTTTAGTTGCCCTCCTCTGGACTACCTCTATCCTGTCTATGTCCTTGCAGAGATGGGGTCTCCAGAACTGGACACAGTACTCCAGATGGGGTCTCACCAACTGTCTGTACAGAGGGATAACAACTTCCTGTTTTCTGCTGGTGATGCCTCTCCCTACACATCCCAGTATACCCCCAGCCCTCCCTACTGCCTTCTCACATTGCTTGCTAACCTTAAGGTCATCTGATATGATTACCCCCAGGTTCCTTTCCTTTTTTGTTGTTGTTACTACCTCCTCACCCATTGTGTATTCTTACCCTGGGTTCTTGTTTCCCAGGTGCATTATTTTGCACTTCTTTGCATTGAGTCCCTTTTCATCCTTTTCACGCCTCCTTGTGTATCAACCCTGTTGCAGATCTTTGTGTCATTTGCAAAAAGGCATACTTTTCCTTCCAGTCCCTCTGCAATGTCACTGATGAAGACATTAAAAAGGACTGGACCCAATACTGAACCCTGCGGTACCCCACTAGTAACCCCTCTTTCTTCAGAGTGGACTCCATTTACAATTACCTTCTGTGTCCTGTTGTGCAGCCAATGTTTTACCCAGGCTACCACCCTGGGACCCACTCCCAGACTGGTTAATTTGACTATTAATCTTTTGTGTGCGACTGTGTCAAATGCCTTTCTAAAGTCTAGGTAGGCCATGTCTACAGCCCCTCCCTGGTCTACTACTTTGGTCACCCAGTCAAAGAAATCTATTAGATTCATCTGACATGACCTTCCTGCTGTGAACCCATGCTGCCTTGGGTCCTGTGCCCACTGGCCTCTAGGTACTCAACTATTCTTTCCTTCAGAAGTGACTCCATCACTTTCCCTACCACAGAGGTCAGACTGACAGGTCTGTAGTTTCCTGCCTCTGTCTTGGTCCCACTTTTGTGAAGGAGAATCACATCTGCCTTCCTCCAGTCCTCGAGTACCACACCATCCTCCCATGATTTATTAAAAAGAGTAGCCAGTGGTTTCTCTAGTTCCTCCCTTAATTCTTTTAGAATTCTGGGGTGAATTCCATCAGGACCCATTGCTTTGTCCACCTTCAGTTTTAGGAGTTCTTGCAGAACCCTTTCTTCTGTGTAAGGACTGGGATCGACACCCCTATCAAATCTCTTTATTTTAGACCTTGAGTTATTTTGATCAGTTGTTCATAAATCAGGATAGTCACCTGTACTGGGTCTTGTAATGCTTTCCCCAGCTCTCTGGAAAGTCCATCTATATCCAGGCTGCCAGATTCTTCATGACTCACATATAGGTGTTCTTTCATACTCCCTTGAATTAGGATTACTAATATGTGATTAATAGTATTTTTGATCTTGTTCTGACTTTTCCTCTGTTCTTGTTCCATTTCCCTCTGTTTTCTGTCTATTAATTTTAATCCTTGTGTTATATGAGAGACAGCTGTGGAATAAGGGGTGCTAGCTGCACATTCAAGCAGACTTGATAGACCTCTAGGCCTTTATCTGCTGGCAAATTTCATATGTTCGTATGAAATAGCAGGTCTCTAACTTTGTTCAACCCTGATGTCAAGCCTTTCTTTTCACTTTCTTCCATGTTCTTCTCCACCCGTTAATCCCCCACTCTCTCTATCTCTCCCCAATTCCCTTTTGTTCTCTATTTCTTCTATTTCCCAGTCCCCTACTATATTCATAGCCTCACTATCTTTTTCACTTCTCCTAATAGATGTTGAAACTTGCCCCATGCTCCTTTCCTCCCATATCCAGTCTGAATCTCTTGCAATTTTATGATCTATCATGTATGTAGTAATTTTTGATTATATTGGGGTATTTCTCAACCTGTGATCTTTTTCTTCAATACTTCTTGTTTTTCTTAACTGTTTTAACCCCCTTATTTCCATTATTCTTCTGTTTTACCGCCTGACTTATCAAGCCCTTTGATCTTTGTTTTTTCTGGTCCATTTCATTTCCCTTCTCCTTTCTTTTCAGAGCTTTATTGCTTCTTGTTTTGACCGGCATTGTGATTTTCCATCTATCTTATCCCTATGCTTATCCTGACTATTTTCATACCACAATAGATATTTCTATGTATTTAAATTGACTTGAGAGTCCCCCTCAATAACCAGTATATACACAGCAATAATCTGTATAGCAATATCACAGACTACTAAGGCCCATGAAGTAAATAGTCTATATAATTATTCTTGGAGCTCTTACAGCTCCTATTTTGTGCAAATCCTGCAAGAATTCCATTTCTATATAAATAATAAGTGCAATTAACTAACTACTAGCTGATACCTTGCCACATGAACTCCTTATCAAGATACCCTTACTTGAAATAGATCACTATTAAATTCTAAAACTGTTAGCGGGTCCCAGATGTCTAATTTCTCTTTTAAAATGCTGAGTGACATGAAAAATAAAAACGGGTGTTATTCACTGTATAAATATTTATGATACTATTAGTTAAAAATATATATTTCAAAATTAACAGAACTGTTTTGAACTGGGAAGAGTACACAATGGGGGTGAGATACTAACAACAACAAAAATGGAAAGGGACCTAGGGTAGTCATATCTGATGACCTAAAGGTGGGCAAGCAATGTGAGAGGGTAGTAAGGAGGGCTTGGGAGATACTGGGGTGCATAGGGAGAGGCATCACCAGTAGAAAACAGGAAGTTGTTATCCCTCTATACAGACAGCTGGTGAAACCCCACCTGAGTACTGCATGCAGTTCTGGAGACCCAATCTCAGCAAAGACATAGACAGGATAGAGGCAGTCCAGAGGTGGGCAACTAAGATGGTGCAGTATCTGCACCAGAAGACATACGAAGAGAGACTAAAGGAGCTTAATATGTATAGCCACGAGGAAACGAGGGAGAGGGGAGACATGATAGAAACTTTCAAGTACCTCATGGGAATCAACAAAGTCCAAAAGGGTAACATCTTTCAGAAAAAGAGTCGTGCAAAAACAAGGGGACACAATTTGAAGATTGAGGGGGGACAGCTCAAAGGTAATGTGAGGAAGTATTTTTTCATGGAGAGGGTTGTGGATGCATGGAATAGCCTTCCTGAGGAGGTTGTGGAGTCAAAAACAGTGCTGGATTTCAAGAATGCATGGGACAGTCATAAGGCAATTCTAGTGGGTAGGTGGGGGTAGGAAAAAGTAGGCTGTTGGTTAACTAGGATCTGCAGCTTTTCCATTAGGTAGGGAAATCGGCAGACTGGGTGGGCCAAGCAGTCCTTATCTGCCATCACATTCTATGTTTCTAAGTTATGTTTCTATGTTTTGACACACTTTTTTACTACAAATGCTTTGCACATTTCAGAGTAATAGTCTGTTAAACCCAATATCCAATTCTTTAGCTAAATTAAAATTAAAATAATAAATAAAATCGTAGGATCTAAGGTGATATTAGCAGTTTCTTGCTTCCTTTGCTTACGGTAGATACGGAGTCTAAAGACCTTGAAAAGGTTTAAGAAACCACATACAAATACAGTCTTGCTACTAAATGAATAATAAATAAGTAGCTATAATAACCAAATAAGCAGCTATACTGAATGTAGTAACTAAGAATATCAAAGTAACAGAGTCTATATTTAAATTACAATAAAGAAAAAACACTAAAGTAATTCTAAGTATTGATTAGAGGTAAACAAGTAAACAGGGCTATAGAAGCAGTAAGTGCTGTCTTTATCTGATTAGCTCCTCACTCCCATAGTAGCTCCACTGGTAACACTGAAAACAGTGTTGCAAGATTAATGCTAAATTCTTCTATTTTCACGTCTCAATAGATCACCAACAGACCCCAAAATTGTAGACCAAGTATAGACCAAGTATAAATGGAAATCAGTAATATAAAAAACAATATTATCAGTAATAAAATATCCCAATAATTTAAAGGGGTGACCTTAAAAGTGACATTTTGCAATTCAAAATGAAGGCCCCAGGTGTACTCATTTGGATAGCGAAATGTTTAAAACAGTTGATAATAACAGGCATCCAGTATAGTCCACTGGAGAGGAAGGTAAAGGTCAGTCATTTATTATGTGTAAAATTTTATGTGCAGAATTCAAAGTCAGTATCGGTATTTACTTTTTGTCATCAGAAGCAGCATCTAACTGTACACCTAACTGACTCAACTTCAGCTGTTGTGGTCTGCTGAAACCTGGAAGACCGAACAGGCAAATAATAATAAAAAAATAAGATGTTTAACTTATTTAATTTATATTGTGGTTTTGTGATTGTTCATATACAAACAGTAGTGAGTCAACAGTGCTTTAATAAAATGTTATCCGCAAGGGGAAATGAAGAGCGGTAGAACAAAAAAGCAAGGAAATCTCTGTCTGGGGAAGTGGTGAGGCTTTACTGAGGCTTTACCAAGCCGGAGTGTCTCTCTGATAAAAAGGAAAACCTCACCTGAGATGGAACTTCTCAGCTGCTCTGTTCAAATTAGGCTTTTTACCTCCTTGCTTGTGATCTCTTGAAATCCGCTCTTCTCCACTGTATTTAACTGTTTTAAATAGCTACAATATTCTGGTGTATTAGCATGTGATCAATCAGCTCCACTTTTTTCCTTCCAGGAGTCTGCCGGGTGTCTCTCAATGTTTCCTTCTCTCCTATCTTTGAGGGCTGGTGTCACAGGCTTGGGCCTTTCCAAAGGGCCCTTCCTCTCCCTGGTGTCTGGTCACCACAGCTGACTTTCTTCCTGCAAGGGAAACAGAGAACACCTGAAACAGCAACCCATCCAGGGGCAGAGCACAAGATTTACTGGAAAGACCAGCTGAGTTCAAAAAAGTGGCATACCTTTTATAAAGAAAAAAAAAGCTTTCCAGCAGGTCCTGCTCCTTGAGCTCTATCCACAGATCAGTAGCGTGTAGCTCCACCTCCAGAAATCAGTTAAGAGTCTGACAGAAATGTGATACAATCTTTACCCTATGGAATGAATATAGACACTGTAGATTAATGCATTAGACTGTGGAAAGAAATTCCACAGAACTGATCACTGAACAGTGGAATGGTAACAGGTATTGCAGAATGATGTATTAGACTGTGAAATGAAATTCTTTAGAGCTGTTATTCTGCAGTTCATGTGTATTATTCTGCAATTCAGCCAGAAACATTTCCAGAATAGAATGAAAATTGATCAAACACATCATTACAATTTATGGAAAATACCACAAAATTTGTAAATGTTTTCAAAATGTCCACAAATTCAGAATTCACTGATTCTGGCCAGCTCTTATTCCAAATAACTGCAGGTAACAAAGATCTTCAAGAATTACCTTTCAAGGTGAGGCTTCTTTGGTGGTCATGTACATGCAATTGGTGGAGGAGGAGGAACCTCACCTTACTGCTTTGCTTTTTACAGAAAAAAATTATATACAGAAACAAAAACAGAGAACAAACTGTAACAAGCTGTAGTGTAGTTATAAAATGTGGCATCTTTTACCATAGATGAGTGTCTCAAAGTAATTTTCTTGGGGGTACATCTTCCAAAATCTCTTGTGGTCAAAAATGGTGGTCCATGTCAAGAAGTTGGTAAGGTCTCAAAGAGGTATGAGTTTAACCCACTCCAGTTCTGGAGAAGGTGTGGGCTGCAGATTGAGTTGAATGCCTGAAGGTGCCTGGGGTTCCATCTCTGGAAGAAATGGGGCACAAGTATTCCAATATCTATCTATGGTGCCAGAAGCCAAATGTGACAGTCACTTATAAGTAGCAACTTATGCCAGGTCAGTCTGAAATTCCTTAAGGGTGGGTATTTCAGTTGTGTGCCACCTTCTCAGTATAAGGCATTTAGCTTAAATGCTGGTCACTCACAACCAGTCCATGTGATTTATGGGGAGGTATTTGAGCTCCTGATTGCAGCATAGTAGAAGCAGGGGAATCCAGGATTGGGAATAGTAGGATCCTGTCCAGGACAGTTCTAATTTGCCCCCAATATTGTTAGAGCTCCAGGCATGACCAAAGGATATGAAGGAGGTCCCCACCAGTCTATCACACCTACCACAATTATTTTAAGGGAGGATGTTGGCAGTGTAGAGTACCACTGGTATGAGGTACCACCCATGTAGCTCCATATTTTGCAGTAGCCTGCTGCATGCATCCATGACTGAGATGTGTGCCACTTTGCAACATCTGCTCCATCCAATATCTGTGATGAGCTGACCAAGTGATACTGCCCATGCATTCCTGGTCTGTGCAGTTTCATCTCGAATCTGATCCCTGATGACTACATAAATGCTTCCTTCACTTCCCTAAGGTATATTATCCAAGGGGAGTGGAGATGACCCACAGATGCTAGCAATGTTTCACTGAGCTTCTAGGTGACAAGTGTAAGTGTACACCACAGCTGCAGATATCACCAGAATTCATTTTTATGAAGGTCATACATTTGCTGCAAACTCTCATAGAGTCTCAGCACCTTCTGCTGGGAGACAAGTAGATCCTTCAATGTATGTATACCCTTGGTTTGCCACTGCGGCCATGAGATTGAGTCCCCTTCAACTTGTATCACCAGATTGTGCCACAGGGGAATAAGCTCAGGTGGTGAAAGTCAGGGTGTAGCCAGTTGCCCATCTGGTGCCAGGAATGGAATGAGTTGTGTATTGTAGGGTAAGGGGACGAACAGCTTCCATTTGTAAAGTAAAGACAGACCATAGGGAGCACCCCACCAACAAGTTAATCTCAGTCTCTTTCTGTAAGGGAGAGGAAGGTGTCTTCACAAAATCTCTTAACAGTTTGCACTGCTCCAAAGGCCCAGTAGTACTCTCTGAACCATGGAAGACCCCAGCCCCCTTTGCACTAGTGGGTTCTCAATTTTCTATGGATGCAACATGGTTGCCTACCCTCCCGCAAGAAATGTCCAACTATTTGGTCCATGCTATCAAACTAGCTGTTTGGGAAGTGTGTAGGGATGTGGGATATGAGGTGGAACAGTTTCAAAACTGTAACCATTTTCAGCACCTGTATTTTGCCCACCAGGGACAG
Source organism: Neoceratodus forsteri (assembly GCA_016271365.2). Taxonomy (NCBI): domain Eukaryota; kingdom Metazoa; phylum Chordata; order Ceratodontiformes; family Ceratodontidae; genus Neoceratodus; species Neoceratodus forsteri. Next base: position 266,200,572 of record CM028137.1, read on the forward strand.
CTGCAGTGGATTTCATCACTCAGGCTCTGCTTTAAGACCCAAAAACAGTGAGCCAAAATTCCCTTCATATAACTTTTCTATCTGTTGGGTAATTTTCTGATCTAGATACATAATATGTGCTGGTGTCCACCTCAAACAAAGGGCCTAGAAAGTGTGCTGAGTACAGTGTTTGTTAAAGGCTAGGACCTCCATTTTCCATTGGTTCATTTGATGTGCTAGTTGGAGGGGTTTGCACATTTCTGCAGTAAGCTCATGAGCAATTGAATGCTTTTGTAAGCATGGTCAAGAAGCACAAGCAGGTCATCAGCATATAGCAAAGCCTTATATTATATGTTTCTGACCATAATCCCCATAATGTCCTGAACTTGGTGAATCACTCCCATTGACAGCTCTAGGGCCAGGACATAGGGAAGTGGGGACAGGGGGCATCCTTGTCATGTCCCACAGGCTCGATGAAGGGGGAAGGAGGGTGATGTTTATAAGGATCTGAGCTTTCAGGTCTGATATGTAGTATATGTACTGTCATGGAAGTGGTTTCTGTACCCAATGTATGTGAGGACTTTGGTAAGGTACACCCACTTCACAGGGTCAAAATCTTTTTCTAAATCAGTGGCAATTGCTGCCTGTGGAGAGGGAGTGTGACAAGCCACTTGGATCAGATTATTTAGGGTCCTAATATGGTCTGAGCTGAGTCACACAGACAAATCCTACCTGAGAGTTATGCACAAAGTGGGGGAAGAGAGGATCTAGGCAGTTCGCCAAAACTTTCACATATATTTTACTATCCACAGTGATCTGTAAGATTAGACAATGCTGGCAGGGGAAGTCAGGTCCTTGTCCTTTTTCAGGAGGACTGAAATAGTGGCTGTGGCTATTGTAGGGGAATGGAACCAGTAGCTCAGAGTTCTACAAAGAGTCTTTGTGGTGCCAGACATACCAGCAGTGCCCTATCTTTCCCTCCCCAGACTCATCACTGTGCCCTCTACAGATCCTTCTGCCTTCCATCTCTTGATGATAAGCACTTAACCCACTGTGCTAGCTTTGTAGCCAAATATTGGTTCTGGTCACTACCCTCCAATTTCTCTGGTATGCTTTCCATTTCTTCTCCATCCTCCTACTCCCTTTGCAACACCGGTCCACAAACATTTGCCCTCCCTCCCAGGTCCATCATTGCAGACCAGTCCACCTTCTTATATAAATGCCCTAAACTTTGAAACTCCCACCACCTTCCATTGACATTGCTCCCACCCCTTGACCTCTCCCCTTCCTACTCTGAGACTACATCTCCCCAGCCGTCAGCTGTTTGTAACATTCTGCTCCACCTCCCCATCCCCTATGGGGCCACTTGCACTACACTGTCTGATACTATCTTTGTATTATTCACCATACTAGCAGTGAGCTGCATGCAAATCACCCTTTCTGTATGGTAGCAACCAGCCCCCTCATATAACACATATATACAGCAACTCCTGTACCCATTTAGTTCGTCAGTTAAGTTCGGTTCATCAGTTGCCGTGTTGTAACTTGGACTTCCTGCAGTTCTGCTCAGTATGCCTTTCTTGGTGAAGCTTTTAAATAAATAAATAAACTCTGTCAGTAGGCAGTCTCCCCCAGGTGACTTATGGGAGTTAAGGCTTTTCAGTGCTGATTCTATTTCAGCCATAGTGATAGAGGTTTCAAGAGCCTCTGCCTGTACCAGAGAGAGCCTCAAAAGCTGGAGTATAGAGAGAAATGCTTCTGCAACTGGGTCATTGACTGCCTTTGTAGTCTTGTACAGCTGAGTGTAAAATTCCCTCATACTATTATTAATGTCCATTGGCATAGTACAGAGGACCCCTTGTACACTGTAGATAGCAGCTATGTGCCTCTGCTTGCTGTTTATGGAGTCAGTGCAACAGCAGCTTGCCACTCTTTTCACCTCCCTCCAAGTGCCTATGATGAAGACACATTATGGATACCTCTGCCTTCCTGGTGGTGTAGGAGTTTATCTCCAAGTGGGCATTCAAAATCTCCCTGTGAAGCTGTGCAGCAGGAGAGAGGATTTCTTGAAACTTCTTTTCTTTGTGTAGACTCCAGCTGTGCTAGCTTATTCCCTCCCCTTATGTCTATGCAATGCATAGACAATGATCTGACCTCACATCATCACCTTGAAGGCCTCCCACAGGTTGACTATGGATGCATCCCCAGAATCATTGAGCAAGAAGTATTCTTCTACCTCTTTCTGAAGACAGGATTGTGACCACTTCACTAGCATTAGTATGGGCTTCCTGCCTCACCTGGCTGCAGTACATAGCCAGATTCAGAGTAGAGTTGAAGTCCCTACCAATTAGGATGGAGGCTTTTAAATCATTAAAGTGTGCCACCTTATTTGCCAGCCCATGGAAGAAAATTGGGGAGTCAGTGTTGAGAGGCATACATGTTCCTCATCACTAGTGGACCTGAAGGAGTGTCAAACATGAAAAAAGCCCAGCATCCATCTGGATCGACCACTTATTTGGACAGTTTCCAATTAAAGAGGGACTATGGTTAAAAATATCTGGCATTAGTAAATTCAGAATTTGGATTAGCATAGCCCCAGTGAGCCTCATACCAACAATTACATCTCTAAGTTACTTTGTTTAAACATTAGAAATTGTTTTGAACCCTGATGTCACTGCAGGTTCAAAAAAGTCAGTTTCAGTGAAGAGCTGATGATGATGTCATCTCCTGAACCCACAGTCTAATCCTCCCTGTCAGCAAGTTTATACGACCTGTTTCTCCAAAGATTAAAGGTCATGTTCAATGGTTTTCACAAGTAAAACAGGCAGCACCATTCAATAAACATTGTTTTAAAAATGATGTGTGTTTCAGGTTTTGTAACAAAGGTGGCATTTTCTTTGGTGCCTTTTTGTTGTGGTCCATTTCTCCAGGGTTGCTGGATGCTAAGTCACTCGTAACACAATAATGTGGGGTTTGCAAACTGGATAACTCTGATGTGGTGAAAGGCTGTGATCATTCACACCTGTAATTCAATTGAGGTGATTTCTCAGGGTGGCACTTTTAAACAATTATTCCATCTCCCCTGTGAATGGGAATGGGAGAGGTAATGCTACTTGGAAACCTTAATACAATGTTCTATGTAGCAACCAGCCCAGTGTTTTCTCCTGGCAGCTTTTTACCTGACCTACATTCAGGTTCATCTATGTTGTACTCCACATAAAAATGATAATTTTATTAGGGCTGACACTTTATGCTTATCTTTGGTAACCAGATAAAGCCATCTAGGCACAAGTGCTTGTTTTCAATGGCAACCTCAGAACACTGGGAAGGTTAAGTGACTTGCTTGGGAGTCACACAGTACAGTATGCAAGTGGAGGTTGTGGGAATCACTTCCAGGCCTGCTGGATGTACCAGGCTCATTCTCAGCTCATTATCCTAACATTTAGGCTATACTGCCAGTCCCTAGTAAGAATTAACACATATAAGGCTGCTATATAACTTATTGTAATGCAGACACTGACAAGCAGCAATGATGTTATCAACATTACAATACTAGTAGCAATACAACTTCCTAACAGGCACAGTAGAGTAGCACCCCAAATGATATCAGCAGCCTGGAAGCATGCTGACTCAGCATCCAGCAATCCTGGAGAAATGGACCACACTAAAAAGGCATTAAAAAATATGAATTTGTCAACTTTGTTATAAAACCTGAAACACACATTGTTTTTATAACAATGTTTATTGAATGGTGCTGCCTGTTTCACTTGTGAAAACTGTTGCATATGATCTTTAAGCTTTGGAGAAACAGGTCCAATAAGCTTGCTGACTGGGAGAACTAGACTGTGAGTTCAGGAGATGACATCATCATCATCAGCTCTTCACTGACACTGGCTTTTTTGAACAGGTAGTGAAATCAGAGTTACAAAATAGCTCATAACTTTAAAATGAAGTAACGTGGAAACCTAATTTTTGGTATGGTATTTGTTGGGGTTATGCTTATTCTAATTGTCCAGTGTAGTACTTTTGGCTGGAGTCCCTCTTTAAGGCATTTGTGCACCAGAATGGATACCCCTCTTTTTCTGCCACTGCGACACTATGGACTTCAATTTCCACCCAACCTCTTCCCAACTTCTGGGCCTGTGGAACAGCAAGTTCCATTTCTTGCAGGAGGACCAGCTTGGAACATAAATAGTGCAAGTGGGTCAATACCTGTTTTCACTTCACCAGAGATCTAAGCTACTGGAAATTCCAACTGTAACATCAGACATCTGTCAGACTGGGCATATGTGGAAGGAAAGTCCAGGGCAGAAACAATTGATACTAGCATAAGTAGGGACCAACACTGTTTGAGAGGAAAGGCCGTATACATTCCTCCCTCTTCCCACACTTATGATGAGGCAACCTAAATGTACATACCTTAGGGGGACTCTCAGGGTAGATATTCCATGGGCAGGGCATTGTCCCAGGACATTAAGACTTGAACCTTTTTTACCTGGACACCACCAACAAAAGCAAAATACAGTTTTGTTTTCAGATTGACAACTTACACTAATTATAAACAATAACACACATAAAACCTAAACATACAAGAGAACCATCAGGAAGCAGGCTGGTCTCAAAACACTAGCTCCAGGACCACCTAATATCCCCTGGAGGAAAAGATAAGATTCTGCAGATAGTGCTGTGACACTAACATCTGGAAGAAGGAAAAACAAACGTAATGGTGTAATCCTCTGAGACAGAAAAAACCAAATAGACACAAGCATTTGTCAATGCTGAGAGTTTGTCTTGTGCACTGGTGTTTCAGTTTATTTTAATTTTACATATGTATATAAAAACATTTTGTTACATACAAAAAGTTCAATAAAACAGACAGACAATATACAATATTTTATCATAGATTCCTTGTCATATACACTGTAAAATCTGGTTATATATTCCAGTTCAACTTCATAGCAATCTTCTGTGCAAAACGTGCAATTGCAAAAGTTTGTTTTGTGTTTTGTGTTTTTACAGTTTAAAATCAACATAACTTTCATCTAATTTTCCAACCTTTCTAAGTTGCCAAACAATTGATTAATATACAATTCCCTTTCTTGTACAAAAGCTATGTACTCCAAAAGTGGATGTTTGCTTGTTATCACCGCCTCTTTGCAGGCCTCACAGATCACTGGATTAACATTATTTATTTTCTTGTACCTTGTAGTAAATATCCCAAATCTCAGTCTAATCAATGCCTTTCCTGCTTTACCCATTCACATTTCAATAAATATTTTTCTATTTCAAATTTTATCTTTATAGATTTCAGAGGGTCATTTCCCAGGACTCTCTGACTTTATTAAATTCCATAGCTATCGCGTTATCTTCTAATCTCTGTGATGCCACAGTAATGAATCTAAGAGGGTTTATCCATTCTCTAAAAATGTAGTTATACTCTAGTCCATTTTTATTCAGCTCTTGATTTAATATTCCAGACCAAGTCCACTATCTTCTTTCCTGCCATTTCTTAGCTTCCTGCCAACATTTATTAAGCATATTTCCATCAGGGGTGGTAGTCATTTTCTGCCATAGAAGTAGAGTTTTTTTTTTAACATTCTAACATAGAGTGTTTAAGTTCCAGTCTCTAACATAGCCCCTGCTGCTGATGCATAGCCTGGAAGACCCAATAGATGACTTAGGTAATTATTTTGTATTACTTCAAGATCTTTTAGTTTATTATTACTTACCATTATTCCTCACACTTCAGCCCCATACATCATCTGGGCTTCAACTTTCACTCTCAAGCATCTATATTGTGCAATAAATGAATTATCTGCTATAGTATTAGCAAAATGTTTGGTCCCATTTAGGACCTTCGTTGCCTTATTGCAGACTAAATGAATGTGTTCTTTCCATTTTAAATTTTGGCTAAATATAACTCCCATATAGCAAAAGCTATGTACTTCCTCTATGACAAGGCTTCCCACCTTCCAGCTACTCAGGCTTCTAGTCTTTGGGCCAAATGTTACTATTTTAGTTTTTCCCTGGGTAATTGTCGTATCCAATTTTTCAAATATCTCAGTTGTCACTGCACTAGCCCTCTTCAGGCCAGTTTTGGTCTGCGAAAGCAATATTGCATCATCCGCATATAATAGAACTTGAATGCCCTCCCCATTGATTTTTGGTGGAAATGTTTCAACTTGTTTTAGCTCATCCACCAAAACATCAATATAAAGATTAAACAGGGTAGGGGCTAAAATACACCCCTGTTTCACTCTCATATTTACATTTATTGGTTTTGTCACATTACCATCCTTACAATATTTTACCACAATCACATTATCTTTATGCAATAGTTTAATGACTCAAGAAGTCGTCCATTCATACCTGTCTATGCCAAAATATAATTTAATATTTTTTGGTTAACCGAATCAAAAGCTGCCCTGATGTCAACGAATAATGTCTCTTTTACAATTACATACTTATCAACTATATGTCTTAAAATAAAAATCTGATCTACTGTTGATCTCCCTATATGGAAACCTGCTTGGGCTTCTGAAATAATTTATTATCTTCACATCCAGTAAGTAATTCTCTTCAATATTAAGTGGGAGAAAATTTTTTGATTAATGTTTAGTAATGTAATTGGCTGATACTTCTCTATTTTCTCTTTAGAATCCTTTTTATGTATGGGGACTACTATTCCCTCAGTCTAGTTTTTTGGTACTGTCATATGCTGTACTATGTTTCTATACAGACATAATAATATCTCTGCCCACCATTCTGGGTTAATATGATATAATTCCTCACCTATCCTGTCTGTACCTGGTGCTTTGTTTTTCTTTTGAGATTTTATAGCATCTACAACTTCCTCTTTAGTGAAATCTTAACATCCATTATCAGTTTCATTTATTAAAGTTTCTAATTTATCTACAGGTTGAAAGCTTGCTCTATTAAAGAGTTCCTCATAGAATTGAATCCATCCATCTGGGGGAATAACTGCCAAGATGTTATTTCTAGAATTTTTAGTACCATAGGCCACCAATCTTCAGAAGGTACCCCCATCTTTCTCCTTAATAGAGCACTGTAAAATAGTCCATCGACCTTTCTGAAACAGTTTTTTTCTTTCTTAATAATTTGTCTTTATATTCAATTTTTAGATTTTTCAATGCCTTTCTGCTTTCTAAATTATTATATTTAGCTACCCTTCTTCCTATTCTTTGAATTAACCTCCTCTTCTGGTAACATTCATTATCAAACCAATTGGCTACATATATATTATTATTCTTATTTTTCCATTTTCCACTCGTTGTTTCTCCAGCTCTTTCACTAGCCTTTGTTCGATAGATTGATATAAATTGAACATCTTAGCTATGTATCTTTTTAACAGTCCTTTCTTTAAATTATCTTTTAGCCATACATTTTTGTTTCCAGAGTTCCATCTCTTCAGTCCTTATAAAATGTCCTAGGAATTCTAGGTTAACTTTTTACCACTTTATCTGTTTGTTGTTTCTAATCTCCATATTCCCAACCAACCATTGACTATTAGTCTTATTTTCTTTCTGTGTCATGTTACTTTCTATCCATATCTGAATAGGTCTATGATCACTCTCCCAATTATTCATCACTTCTAGTTTACATATCCTAGTAAATGATTATACATCCACAATTCTGTAGTCTAAAACACTTGGACCCTGTTAATATACAAAAGTACCCATCCCCTGTCTATCATCATGGCATCTCCCATCTAAGATATGCATATTCAATTTATTCAGCATTTGTAATAATCCTTCCTCCACTTTATTTTTCTTTTTATCCATTGAATTCCTTAATGGAATTTAAAAAATATCATCTACATTCCAAGATGAGCCTTTTTCTTCTGATTTTATCCCCACCCTTGCATTGCAATCACATGCAATCAGAATCATTGTAAGTTCTTCCATTATATTAGAAAGTGTATTGAAACATGATTCTATAGGAGATGCCTTGGTGTCCGGGGGGGGGGGGATACATGTTTATTAGAAGAAATTCCACTTTGCGATTTATCAAAATCTCCAGAACGTGTATAAAATGCCTTGGGTCACTCCAGACTCAATTGCAGAATAATTCATCACTTATCTTTACAAAAGTACTAATTCCCCCCACAGGTCTACCAAAACTAGCCTTTTTCCAGATTTTAATATGCCAGCCTTTGCAGCTTTCAAAAAGACAGTCATCTAATTTATCAATCCATGTTCCTTGTAGCATAATTATATGTGCTTGTTGCAAGACTCTAACTATGCCATTATCTCTAAATTTACACAATGCTCCTGCTATATTCCAACTAAGAACTTTTAGATAATTTTTTTGTTACACCACATTTTACTGGTGGGCATCAGATAATTTCTTCTAGTTCTTCAATTACCAGAACAGTAACCTCCTCTTGTCTACTATCCTCTCCTCTTACTTCAAGTGACAAAAAGACTAGTTCTATCAAGTCCAAACTCTGAGATTCTTCTTCTTCTTCCAAGATAATGCTATTCTTTATCTTTGGCCCTCTTTGTTGCCTTTCCCTGATCATTTTCCCAAACATCTCATCTTGAGGCAGGACATGTTTCATTTCTATTGGTCTTATATAACTAGATATTCTCTGCTGCATTTTGTACCTCCCTGCTTTCTGTGGATTTACTTTTGATTTTAATGTTTCTTTCTACACTATCATACCTTCTTCTGCCTTCATTAGTGGAATGGTAACATTTACATTTAAGCCCCATTCGTTTAATTGTCCTTTCGATTCTAAGATCTTTTTCCTTGTGTTTCTATTTTTCAACACCACACATATCCACCCCTTTTCTCTTCCTCCATGGTAATGATATGTTGAGGTAAAATTATTCCAGAAAATGTTATTTCTCAAAATACCCTTGCAGACATTAGAGACTGCTAATTTAATGTCATATAGTTTTCATTTTTTACCTTGGGAATGCCTCTTAGGAAGATTGTAGGTAACAACTCACCTTTCTCTATTTGGAGTTCTTTGTCCTTTTCTAGATTAGAGTTACCTCCCTCTGGAATTTCAGTTGCACTTCCCTTAGTAACTTTTCCCGCTCTGTTCTACTGTAATTTTTTCTGTTACTCTATATTTCTTTATCTGTGCATTTTCAACTGTTTGAATCATCTTATCAAATTCTCTGCCATCTTTTCCTTCATTGGTCACAGCCTGATTCTTTTCTATACTGACTTCTGTATTTTTGGGGAGGGGGGCATGATTTCCCCTTAGTCTTTAACTTTCTTCTATAGCAGATTGTTTTTTTCCCCAGATTCTGATCCTTCTTTCTTTGCTGGATGTCCAAAGAATTACTTTAGATTCCATCCTTCCTATGTCTTTTGTTGTTTCCCTAATTGTTTCCCTATTACTTTTTCCAGACCACCTTGCTTGTTCTTTACCTGTATTTTCTCCATTACAATTTTTGGATTCTAATGGCATAGCATCCTTTTCGTTGTTTGTTTGTGTACTTATTAAGGCAGTAAAGTTAATTAGCAGTTCATTATTTAGTGCTACACCATTTCTGATTTCTCCCAATTTTTCTAGAATCTTCTCATCAGAGTTTGTCGGTAGATTACCATCTATTCCCTCCATACACTGAGACTCTGAGTATTTTTCTTGAATTATATGTGGGAAATCAGGAGGCTACTCTAAAGGGGATCTAACTTTGGTCTTAAAATATAGGGGGGTAAGAAAGGCTTCAAAATATCCAAGAAATTAGTTACTTGGACTTTGATTGGAAGCATCCTTCATAGATTTCCCTCCTCCATTTTTGTGTACTTTATTCAGCTCCCCACTACTTTGCTCTAACCCTGTAGTTTTGTTTTGATCTCCCTGACTTTTCCCATTGTGTATATATTTCTCCACAGCATCATCTATTCCCTCATTAAGACCATTAGGGGTTTTTAGCCCATCATCCAGGGCACTTTCATTTTCTAAGTCTCTAATTGTTTTCATAAGAGGGTGCTCCACTTGTGTGGTAGAGACATTTTCTGTTTTTTTTTTTATTGGAGAGGAGCTTTGTGGGGTGAAGGAGGCACTTTCAATTCTAAGAACTCCCTTTCTCCCCACCAAGTTCAAATTACTTCCCAGAGTAGTATGTAACTAGTAATTGTCCTTTTCATCTTGCTCATCATCCCTTCTATATTTTCTTTTACCACAAAATTTTTCCTTTTAGAGCTAATAGAATTTGTGACCCTCTTCTTTTTTGCAGTTCTTGTATTCATTTCTCTTAATAATGTACAAATTTCCCAAGTACCCACAGAGATTCTTTCAAAGTGTACAGAGAAAAAGAAAAACACACAGTTTTGCAATCAGCTTCACTATGGAAATTATAGAGCAAGGGAAAAATAGGTAAGTCTTTCTCGGTTCTTCGCTGCCTTTTTCCACAAATACACTCCTTATCACCATTAGTCCAATATAGCAGCAAAGAAGACAGATATCCTTCAGAAACCCTTCTCAGAGTAGTCAACAAAGAAGATAAATAGGTAGCTCAGGAGGCTGATTAAGGCTACAAAATCATCCAATGTCTGCTGAGCCACCTTTTCCTTTCCCCCTTCCCACAGGAATTTTGATAGAGACTAAAGCAATATTGGTCCCACCACTTTCTTTACTGTCGCTATGTTTTCTAAGCTGTTTTCTCTCTCTTTAGAAAACCCAGTTTGGACCCTTGGCAAACATTCCAGGCTCCACACTGTGCAGCAGACAGTTTGCTTTTCAATTTCACCATAACCAGCATCAGAAGGAATCCTAAAGCGCCACTGGCACAGCAGCTGCAGTAGAATCTGTAGAAGTAAAGGAATGGGAACTCCAAGGCACAAGACAGATCACCTGTTGGATGAGCTGCAGAGGCCAACAGCACTACTCTAAAAGCATAGCTGATGATTTGATGTTCAAGGTCACTCACATGTTTTGTAAAATATGTTGGCTCCTTGTAAGTAAACTTCTGAATCAGACTGGCAGAAACCTCAGATGCATTGTGAAAGGTAAAAAAGACAGGAATTGCCAGCCTTGACAAGGCACTTGAACCAGCATAAATAATGCCCCAAAACAGCACAGAACCAGGTAGCCATGAAAACACTGCAGACCTGGAAAACCTGCCACCATCCACAAATTCTAATTTCCAGGTCACATGAAGCAATAATCATATGACTAATGTCTGTCACCCTTGAAACAGGGTGGGGTAGGTGAATTTCAAGACTGACAAGACATACTTATTTACAAAAAAAGATGTCACAGTAGCGGCCACTGACACTGCCAGCTATATCCAGATATTTCACAAAATTTGTAAAGAGCTTCTCTCTGCTGCCCCTACTGTTGTAATGCAGAAAGCAGAAGATTTCTCCAGATATATCATAGAAATTTCAGGAAATAGCTGGCAATGTCTATGGCTACAACTGTCAAGTAGAAGAGAGAAGCAGAAACCCAGCGCAGGTTTCTTTAAAAGCATCTGTTAAACCATCACCTTGAGGGGCTGATTCAATAAAAAATGATTTTATTAACATGTTAAATCTACGCGCGTTACCCTCAGCACTTACGGGGAGGGTTCCGAGCTGCTTTTGGCAAATTTCAACACGGGTTCAGAACGTCATTGTTTTTTAATATTTTTACACCACATTTTCAACATAGCCATCTTATTATGCCACCTCATGAAGAAAGGAAGAGTACAATTTCGACTTCTGTCTGAAAGGTACTTTTACACAGTGGTTGAGAAATCACCTTTTGGGGTGCAAAAAAAAACATTTTGCCCAGGATCTAGAAAATGGCATCTGTCACATTCATGAGGTGCAGTGAAGAGATGGCTATGATGAAAATTTGGGGTCAAAATATTGAAAAGTACCAAAGCTATGAGCCTGCATTTGTTAATTTAAGTGCATGCTCATAACTTTGTGTTTGTTAATATTGTGACAGCAAATTTTCAATCTAGCATTCTTATGACCCCACCTCATGAAAAGTGCCAGTGTCATTTTGTTCACTCACTCCAAAACATGATTTCGCAGTTCCACTATGTCATTTTGCACCACAGGTGCAAAAATATGTTTCAGGCAGGACATGAAAAATGACAGCTGTACTGTTCATAAGGAGGTGTAAAATGATGGCAATGTTGAAAATCTGGAATAAAAATATTAAAAACTGGTGAAGTTATGAGCATACGTAGAAACTGCACAATGCACACCCATAACAGTCATTTTCTTGAATTTTTTCACCAAATTTGCCACATAGACTTTTTGGGACCCCTCCTCATGACCAGTGGCACTGCCATTTCATTAATTGGTCCTGAAAGGTGATTCCACACAATGACCGCAAAATCACCTTTTGGGACTGAGTAACAAAATGACAGTGACAATGTTCAGGAGGTGGGGTGCCAAGAACCCCATGTTGAAAATTTGGAACAAAATTCTTAAAAAATGGCTGAGATATCAACCTAAGTTGACCCCCCATTGAGTCCAATTATATGGCTTACCTTGAAATCTTCACTTTGCTGGCCATCTTTGAAGAGTGCAGACATGCTGCAGTCTACAGAAGATCATGGCTCCCGACCTCCGGAGATAAGTATGGGTAAGGGGGGGTGCAGGGAGGTGGGTGCACAGTGGGAGGGTCAGGATGGGGGATGGGGCAGAGAGACAATGATGGACCTTTTTTTTCAGGTTTAAAGAAATGAAGAAATTGGAAACAATATTCTTTTTTTATAGGAAAGGATGTGAACTTTTCTGGACACTGGGAGTGCACTACTCTGTGTCTGGGGGACTGGGAATGGAGGGTGCAAGGAGGACAGCAGCAGTGGGAGGGAGAGGGAGGGAGGGATTTGCTATGTATGTGTGTGTGGGGGGCCTTGAACAGAACAAGGGTGTGGGGAGGACAGCAGCAGTGAGAGGGAGAGGAAGGGATTGATTTGCTGGTGGTGGGCCTCAAATAGAATGAGGGTATGGGGAGGATAGCAGCAGTTGGAGGAAGTGGGAGGGAGTGATTTGTTGGTGGAGGGGCTCAAACTGGAATGGAGGGAGGACAGGATTAGTAGGCAGGCTCAGTGCTTTCACACTGTAAGTGCTACAGCAGTGTGAACACACAACCAGGAAGTCAATGTAATGCAGGGCTTTACACATCAAAGGACCAAGCCGTGCCACTATTCAGTTTGGCTCTGTCCTTTGACAGGTTTGCCAACTCCACCCCAAAAACAGAAAGTAAGTCATCGCCAGCCTGCCTACTGTTTCATCTACCACTGACCTACCCCTTGGAACTGAGCACTCCAGTGGATGCACCCCCCTATACCATGTATAGCAACTCTCATTTCAATGAGTTTGTCTGCGCTTGCATGCATGACAAACTCAATAAAAAATGGCTGGCTGGGCCTTCTTCAATCTGTAGGGGCCCAAGCTCAGGCTTACAACTGCTGGCATAGAAGGGGGAGTCCCCATAACATTTGGAACCCCTTCCCGGTGATAAAAGGACATTGAAAGAACAACAGCTAGCTGGCCTGGTGGCACTGAGGGCTGAGTCACTGGACACCTTCCCTCACACTATGCCAGTGACCTGGGTTTGGGAACAACCTCAGGTCACTGGGGAGCCAGCATGGGAGGGGAAAGAGGAAGTGGGATTGAGCAGCCACAAGGCGGCTCTTGATCGCACCCTCCATAGTTCTGCTCCCACCGGGTAGAGGTCCAATAGGAAGAGTAGGTGCAAGGGAGTGGCGGCGATAGCCAAGGATGGGGTGGAAGGGGCCAATCTGGTATCCTGCATGTGCATGTGCCTCCATGCATGTGCAGATACGTGTCTGCTGGGGTCCTGGGTTGGGAAGAAACATGTGAAAACATCCATAAAAAGTACATATGGAAAAAAAAACAGAAAGAGCAACAGCCAGGAAGACCAGTTCACTATAACATTCAGACCTCATTGTTATAAACATACATTAGGATAGGCATAGACGAGTTTTGACAGGGATCATTGAAGCTCTGCAAATATTACTGACAAGCTGACCTTGCTGGCTATGGCTAACAAAGGAATCAGATCTAGATAAAGCTTTCAAATCAAAGTAAAATCTCATTTAAGTTCCAGTTGAAAGAGTCACTCCAAAGGTAGAACAAATTCACTTATGCTGGGGGGGTGTGCAATCAGCACCAGAAGGGGATTGGAGAAAGGCAATTAGGCCAATTTTGTGAAAACCAGTGCTAGATAAGAGGTGTGGGCCAAAATTGTTCTCCCACTGCTGACAACCACCTCCCCACAGATTCCCAACCCATCTATTCACTCAGAGTTGAGTCCATTACCACTTGCATCTTGACTGTTTAGGGAGATTCTGTCAGTGTGCCCATACCAGATGACTTCTGCATTTGAGAAGTTTCAGCACCATTGATTTCTTCAGTATCGGGGGATATGGAAGGCAGGGGCGGCACTGTAGACACCTTAACTGAGGCCCATGTAGCATATGGTGGAGTGGCTGCTGAGGTAGAGATACACGGCTGCTCTGAGGATGAGGCTGCAGCAGATACAGAACCTGGCACAGTAACAGACTTGACAGGCAAAGGGGAAGCAGTCCAGAGGGGAGAAAAGCAGTTATTGGCAAGAATTTCAGCTGCTTTCACTTCTTCTTTTGCTTAGTCTGAGCTGTCCCTGTAGCTCAAGAGATTTGAGCCAATGCTGTGGGTTGCCCTTTTCCTGCCTTGACCACTGTGGCACTTTTTTGCCTTGGGTGCATGGAGCCAGGCCTCCTTGTCTGGTGGTGACTATGCTGAACAGTCCTGGGCAGCTGGTGGAGGTCCTATAGTGTCCATTGGGGCCAAAAGCATAACAGCAGTGGGTTAATGGGCACCTGGGTGCAAGAAGGCACAACTTCCAACCAGTACTGGTTGATGTATGCAGTAGCATGGCAGCATCTGGGTACTAAACATCAGGGAGACTCTTTTGTGAATTAGCCACTGAAATGCAGGGTAGTGAAGTGTGAACTGTATTCCAGCTTGTTCAAGGGTTTACTGAATATCTGTATGGGCTCTTCACTTGGTAGTAAGGTCCCTTGAGTAGTCCTGGAAGACCATGACCTTGTGCCTGCCAAAGGATGTCCTTCTTAACTTGAAACCTTTAAAACATGCTAGTATGGGTCTGTGTTTCTCACCCTGTTTCAGTGGTGGAGTGATAGAGCAGTGGGCCCTCCCAGTCTCAATTCTGGGATTTCATGGAGCTACAGTACAGCACAACTGGGAGTATGTGGCACAGAAACCCAGTAGTACCCTTTTGCTCTATTTGCTCTGAGAAGTCAATGAATCTTAAATTATTTAATTGGCCCTGGTTTTCAAGGTGATCGACCTTGTCCAGCATAGATAAGATTTTTCTCTCCTGGTTCTGGAGCCTTGCTTGCAGCTCATGCCAGAGTACCCTGGTAGTCAAGCTCCTGATCTCTATGACCTTTACTCTAGTGTCCAACTTGACGATAACTTGGGGGTTCTGCATAGTAACTGGTTTCATCTATTTGATTTCCTGCAGGATCTACTTTGAACGTGGCCTCAGCATAGTCATCAGGGAGAGACAATGCCATCATGACTGAAGAAACTCAGGAAGGAGAGTTACAGAGCAGGTGAACTTTCATTGACACACAATACAGGCACAGTAGGTTCCAATGGAAAAGTAAGGGTACCAGGCATTAGGGGGCATTTATTCTATCAGTTAAGGGGCTTGGAATTTAGGAAATTAAAGATTACTCATTCTATTTTTTTTTAATTCAACATGTTTTATTAGGCATATCACAGTGCAAACAAAGTTTGAGGATTGAAAGTTGCACCATCCATGTACACTGTCCAGAAACCCCTAAAATATCTCCCCTTCCCCAAAAGTCCCCTCACCTCCCCCTGGTGCACTCTACTGTGTTTATTATCCTAAAATTAGCCAAGGGACAACAAGAGAAGTCATTGAGATATAGTTAGAGAGGGAGGAGAGGTTTGTGAAGACAACCGGAGAGGTCATATCAAGATAAATACAGAGCATATAACTTCTCCCATTTTTTGTTGAAAGATGAGAGGCGATGGTGCACACTCACAATTAAATGTTCTAGGTGGAGTGCAAATGATATTTCATGCAACCATTCAGCATAGGAAATGGTAACTTGATCCGTCCAGTGTCTAAGCACTAATTTTTTAACCGCCATAGAGATTAAAGCCATATAAAACCGTCTCTCTTTCACCAGAATTCCAGAGTAATCCCCTAGAATGCATATGACAGGGGAGAAAAGGCCCCGAAGGCCCAACAAAGGATCCAGAGTGGATTCAATTTGGTTCCACAACGGGGATATCCTTTCACAGGACCATAGTATATGAAGGAGCGAGCCTTCCTCTTTATTGCACCTAGTACACATATTGGAGGTAAGCCTCTTCATTCGGGCCAATTTTACAGGACTATAATACAGATTATTTAGAATACAGTATTGTGTAAGTCTGTATCGGTCCTGGGTGAGATATGTGTATAGGCCCGTCCATATTGCATGCCAGTTAATAACTTCATTAGGGAATGAAGTCTGCCATACCGGAGAGCTGGCACTTGAGTGAGACTGAGAGAAAGTGAGAATCAGCTTATATACTGTGGAAATGCCATGGGATTTACAAACCAAAGTCTTTATTTGTTTGAGAAAACCTTCAATACGAGAAGGGTTACACTCTTTCCCCATTACCTTAACTAGTAGGTGTTTAAGCTGTAAAATTTGAAAGGCCACCCGTGATTTAAGTCCCAGGTTAATGAGGATCTCCTCGGTAGATAGTATAACACCATTTGAGTAGAAATGTGCCGCTGTGAGCTCGGGGGGAAGGGGTAGCCAACGTCTGGTTATGGAGATTCCCCCTATTTTAAGATTCAAATTGGCATAGAGCGGCTGAGAAGGGTCCAAACTCGAACACACCTTATAGAATCTGAACATTTGAGAGAGAACTCTTAGCGAAGTACCTAGCGGGAAGGGCTGCAGGGATTTTGGCAATTTTTTAAGGGGCGTATAAAAAAGCAATGAGGGGGCTACATTATGGGCAGCAAGAAAATCATCATCTATAAGTAACCAAATAGGAACATAGTCGTGATGAGCACAGAGATCAGTTAACGAGAGCCATTTCCCACACTTGTTAAGGTGACAAGCCCAGTAGTAAAACAAGAAATTAGGAAGATGTAAGCCCCTCATCTCCCTGGGTAAGGAGATCTTACTGTAGGATCTTCTAATCACCTTGTCCTGCCAGTTAAAGGAACTAATTTCACAGTGAATACGTTGAAAGAAGGACAGGGGTAACCAGACATCCAACAGATTTAATGGGTAGAACAGTCTAGGGAGGACATTCATCTTGACGGTATTGATTCTACCCCAAAGCGAGAGAGGGAGCCTATTCTATCTTGATAAGTCCTGTCGAATGTTGGACCATAAATCTTCTAAATTAAGTTTGCGGAGTAATGACAATTCTGAGGTAATATAAATGCCCAAGTATCTAATGGACTTGGGAGTCCATTTCATGCCAAAATCACTGAATGCTGAGCTATATGTTAATGAATTAAGGGGAAAAATTTCAGTCTTAGTAATGCTGAGTTTGTAATTTGAAAATTTACCAAAAGTATCAATAATACACAATGCTTCTGTTAAAGAGGAGACCGGATCCAAAAGATGAAGCAAGATGTCATCTGCATAAACCGAAAGAGTGAGAGTCCTGTCACCTATTGGAATACCAGTGATTAAGGGGAAGGAGTTTAGTCTCCTAATCAGGGGTTCGAGATATATGTTAAAAAGAAAAGGAGATAGCGGGCAGCCCTGTCTTGTGCCCGAAAAAAAAGGGAAAGCCTCGGACAGGACTCCATTACAGTTTATTTTTGTCTGAGGAGAAGAGTATAGAGTCTGGATCCATTTGATAAAGGTCTCAGGAAAGCCCATTGTCTGCAACATAGCCCATAGGAAGTTCCAATCCACTCTATCAAATGCTTTTTCAGCATCGAGGGATATAAGAGCCATTGGAGAGGGGGAGGTCTTAGCCACCTGAACCAGATATGCTAATTTACGAAGATGGTCAGCAGGTGTTCTACCTGACACAAACCCAATTTGCTCTGGGTTAAGAAGCAGAGTCCAAACCCTTTCAATTCTGCTAGCAAGTATCTTAGCAAAGATTTTAATGTCACAGTTTAACAAAGAGATGGGACGATAACTCAAGGGGAGATTTGGGGTGGTTTATCTGGCTTGAGAAGAAGAATAATAGGGGCTTCTAATAGGGATGGATCTATAACTTGACCTGAAAGCATATATTGATATAAACATAGTAAATGGGGAGCAAGATCATTAGCAAAAACTTTATAAAAGTTCGAAGGGAAACCATCCGGACTGGGGGCCCTGTCCGAGGCAAGTTTATGGATAGCAGACAAAATTTCCTGAAGAGATATACGAGCTGATAAACAAGCTTGTTGTGAAGGAGAGAGAGTAGGTAATGGTAAGGCAGATAAATATTCAAATAATTCCACCTGAGCCGGGGATACAAGACGCTGACTATAAAGGGAAAGATAAAACTGCCTGAAAACGGCAGTTATGTCTCTCGGGTGTGTTTTAATGGTGCCGTCCAGATCGTTGATCGACTGAATAAATCTGGATGCCTCTAGTTTCCTCAGCCGTAACGCCAAAAGATGACTTGCCTTTCACCCTGCTTTATGTATTTTGCCTTAGTTCTTAAGATAAGAAACTCTGTTTTTCCTGTACCAGATGAGAATACTGATTCCTTAAATTCAACAGAGATTTTAGCACATCAGGAGAAGAGGATGAAGTAAGATAATGCTCAAGTGTGCGAATCTGACCTAGAAGGGATATAGCAGCTGCCTCTCTCTTTCGTTTCCGAGTGGAGGACAGCCTAATAAACTCGCCTCGCAAAAACATTTTAAGGCACACCATTCATGATCCATCCTGGTGACCGAACCCTGGTTATTTGCAAAAAAAAGTTGAATCATGTCTGAGATCCTGGTAATGATGTAATCTTCCTTTAAAAGCTGTGTATTTAACCGCCATGTTGAATCCCTTTGAAGGTTTTGATTTAACATAACTGTGACCCAGGTTACAGAGTGGTCCGATATAACAATCGGCTCTAGGGCGGAGTCATTAAGACCGTGAATGAGAGAATGGCTAAGTAAGATATAATCTAGCTGAGACCAAGTGGAGTGCACCATAAAGTGAAATGAGAAAGCGCGGGTCTCAGGGTTTAAGAGATGCCAGGGATCACATAGTCTGTTGGTATCCAGAAATTCGGCAAGAGCCCTTTGGGTTTGAGTAAGGGGCTTAGGCAATGAATTTGATTTATCCAAATCTTAAGTGGGTGGCAGGTTCCAATCCCCTCCCAGAATTAAAGGGAACATCGAGAACTTCTGTAATTCTGTCGATAATTCCTGAAAAAATATAGGATTTCCCCCCACCGGCCCATACACACTCCCCAGAACCAATTCAGTGCCGTCCAATAATCCTTGGACTAAAACATATCTCCCCTGTGGATCAGCGGTAGTTATTTTGGGTTGAAAGGCTATCACCTTATGAATTAGGATAGCAGTGCCACCACTGACGGATGAGTTACCAGCAGCAAAAACTTGCCTTATCCCAAGTCTGCGCAAACACCCCATTTCCCCAGGGAGGAGGTGAGTTTCCTGAATGAAAGAGATATGGGCCTTCAGCAATGATATGTGTTTTAAGATCTGAATTCTCTTGTTGAGATCAAAAACCCCTCTTACATTCCAAGATATACATTTTTTCAAACCTGTAGCCATTGGATAGTATACCGAACAATACATAACCAAAACGATATACTATGAGATTGCACCACTGAACCCTCCCCCATCAAACTTACATACATTTTATTAAATAGGTATTCCCACAAAACCCAAGAGAGAACCCCAAGCATACTATTGACCATGATGACATCTACAGGATGCGGGGAAACCCCATCAACAACAATAGTGAACCATGGAATACCATAGCTACCAATCCCCCCCAATAACTATATACAAATATCTCTCCACCTAGCTTGGACACCATTAAGGAAGCTAACTTTTTGTTCAATGGTAGAGAGCCCCCAAGTACCCCATTATAACTACCCCTGATATTACTAACCTAATAGAAAATAATAAATATAACAATTGCCCATACTGGCTACCCTCCGGACTCCAGCTTAGGTATTAATGCAAACCAGCCTGATATGCCAAAAGGAGTCCCCAGAATATCAAACCAAATAAAGCAACAAGCGAGAGTAATTGTACTACCCCCATACTTCAGAACATGTGGTGGGTTACTTTCCAGCCAAGATCATCCCTCCCGCCCCCCACCCTCTGAAGGAAAAAAAAGGAGTGTATTGGATTTAATCTACTAAACAACCTGGAATATCCCAAAAACATGTAAGCTACTTATAAGCTCCATAAAGTACTTCTAATTTCCACAAAAAAAAAGAATGAAGTAAATTCAGCTCTACATTCTCTGACCAAAATTAATAAGGAAGCGATATGAGCGTATGGTAAATAAGATTATCGAGAGTGCAGAGAAAAGTTCCAGAGATAGATGTACCAAGAGGAGTACTGAGACAAGGAGAGAGACCAGGACAGTAAAGGAGGATATGAGAACTGAAGTCCTATAGAGAGAGAGAGAGAGAGAGAGAGAAAAGACAAACCCCAAAATATTAATCGTAACATAATTGTCTCCCTAAATACCAGAAGTCGAGATACAGAGAGAGAAACTGAGACAGCCCATGAGAATAGTTTGGGTAGTGAATAGGAGAATAGGTGATATGAGTCTTTCCAGAGTTATATACGTATCATAATAATAAAATCATTGCCAGAAAGTAAAGCATAACAGGCAGCTTCTCGAATGTGCGGGTGTTCCCCTGGGGAACCATATTGGAATGGGCCAAGCTGTCCAGTCAGAAAGAGTCCCCACTGGAAACAAATGGCTCCAGAAAAAGGGGATCTGAAGGAAAATTGTGCCTCATTGCCACGCTGAGTCCTCCGGGTCCACAGGCCATCCTCCACCTCTCTCCTCGATCGCCGCCGTCCTCACCACACCGGAGAAGAACTCCCCTCCCATGGACGTCCCTCAGAAAAAGTTCCTCATTGGTAAGCCAGCCAAACAACAGAAGGCACAATCAGAGCAAATAGATCTTTAATAGCGAGAAAGCCATCCTAAGATTGAAATAATGCTGGCAACTTCTCGCAGAGATCGACTTGGGCCTGTTCGGCCGAGTCGTACGAGAGCCATGCTCCATCCACCAAAACTTGCAGACGTGCTGGGTATGCCATGCGAAACTTAATACTGGCACCTCTCAACTTGCTGACTATGGGATGAAAGGAGGCTCTTTTCCTTCTGGTTTCTAATGGCAAATCTTGAGTAATTCTTAGGCACTTGCCCTCCCATTGTATAGATTGTAGATCTCTGACTTTGGCCAAAATGTGTTGTTTTTCAAGATAGTTGAGAAAACGAATGATCATCAGGCAAGGGGAAGCATTATCCTCTGGTTTTGGATGTAGAGACCTGTACGCCCTTTCTATTAAGTAGGTAGGGTTGTGTGGGGAGGGGCCCACAATCTTGGCAAAAAGTTTCTGGGTAAATACAATTGTGGAGGGCCCTTCTGCTCCTTCTGGTAAGCCAAAGATCAAAATATTGTTCCTCCTGCTGCGCCCCTCTAAATCCTCAGTTTTGAGTTGTAGTCTAGAGATTTGTTGCCTTAACTTAGTGATTTCTGGATCAGTTCTGTCCCTCCAGGCCTCTAGAGAGTAGGTGCGAGCCTCCGTATCTGCCGTGCAAGTTCTGAGTTTGGCCATTTCAGTACGAATATTTTTTAAATCAGCAGCGTATATCCAGGAGTGTCTCCTTAAATGGTTGCAGCTCTTGCAAAAAACACTCTTCTGAAAGTGGAGTTGATGCCGCCAAAGTAGTCAGTTGTTTAGCTGATAGTTGCTGGAGAGGTTTTACCTTCTTTGCCTGTTTGTCAGGCGAGACCGGGGGCGTGTGTCTGGGTAAGGCCGTTTTCATCTTGGCCTCCATCTGAACATGTTAAAACAGCAGAAACTACCAGAGAAACAGCCAACAAGCTCCATTAAGTGACCAGGAATATAAAGATGTAGAGGATACCCCAATTTTCCAGTTATAAAGCACTAGATGAAGTTAGATTATCAGCCGGGGAAGCGGGAGCCAAGGGAAGCAGCAGCTAGCAAGCCCAGACCATCACGTGATCTCCAAGATTACTCATTCTAGATGCATTATGATAGCTGGAATGGGACAAGGAGTTTTAAGTTAAGCAGCCATCTTCTTCTAGCAGTGGCCATCCACCCCGCCCCGAAAATAGTACATTTTAAAACATTGCAATTGATGTTTAAGAGCTTTACACAGAAGTGAGGAAAAAACTGAATGTGGCAGAAACCTCTGGTGATCAAAGGCCTTACATCATCAGCCCTTCAGACTTTGTTATTAATACAATAATTTGAAGAACAGACACAAAGCCTGCAAAAGACATGGCACTGAAGGAGAAGCAGAGCACGTGGGCAACAGAAAAATGATTCACTGCTTTAAGAATCTGGCCTAGAAAATATTTGGCTGTCCACTCTATTTGTTGCATGACTGAGACTACTTCCTTCGCACAGTATTACAGAGATCAGTCCAATAACTAAAGAACCCCTCTCTGTTAGAGTTCCTCCCTTACTAGAACCAGTGAGACTAATTCCAAGTTCCTAAAGGAAATGTAGGGCATGTGGTAGCAGAACCACAGGGACAGAAACCGAAGACTGAACATCAGCAACAGCACCAGTAATAATTTTGTTGTTCAGTCTCTCATACCTGTGACTGGAACTACTACCCTCAGGTGGTGCAGCTGAGTTCAGCCATATGACTAAAGGAACCCCCTTCATAAGATTTTCAAACTTGGAGCTGTCTACAGGGACTCAGATGAAGATGAAGGAATACTGGGGGAAGATCACCACGAAGAGAGAAACAGGACAGTTCCCAATGGTAGGCTGTTAGTGAAGAGTTGAATCAAGGAGACTTGAGCAGTAGATCAAAGCATTGGAAAATAATGTGACCCTCTCATAAAGAAACAGTGTAAGGGGAGCATGCACATCTGGGGAAGAAGGAGAAAATGATGCAAAAGCAAGGCAGAGACCATCAGGACGATGTGCTGGGTTAAAAAAAAGGATGCAAGGCAGAAATGCTGGTGATAGCCTGAACCCATTAATTTTGCACAAGTATAGGCCAAGATGATGAGCAAAGTATGGAAGAAGTCACCTTCCACTAAGATCGGGACACAAATACCTTGTGTGGTCAGAAACATGGAGACTTAGAAGGAGACAAGCAGAGAAGAAGGGGCACAGAGCACAAGAAGGTCACTGGGCATGGAGCCTATAGCAGGGTTAGGGAGCCTTGAGGATTTGGTAGCGCATATAACCAAGTTAATTTAGATCAGCTAGCCCTGAAATAATTAAACAGCACAAGTTGCAACTGGTCTGCACAGACTTACAGCACCTGCAGTGAACTGGAGAAGATGTGGGTACAAATAGTCCAGTAAACAATTGTTTATTAAGGTTTGATTTCTGATTTTAAATTGTAAGGCACCTTAGTATTTGAAAGGTGCCATAATAATAAAGTTATTATTATTATTATTATTATTAAACCAATTGGGATTTGAAGTCCTTGTGTAGAATGGGACTCAGAGGTTCAGGCATATAGTCATAGAGCACTGATGCATGCAAAATGATAGCAACAATGGCAAGCCGAGTCTGTCGAGTGTGATGCCCATAGAAAATAGATGCTGGTCTGATGTCAGGTTAGGGTGCTGGAACAGACATTGTAGCTAAGCTGAATCCCTGGAGGAGCATGATAAAAGGCAGGCAGTCCTTTAGAGGGGTGTCAAGCCCAACTGAAGTGAAATCAGAGGGCAGCAGGATGCATGTCAGTCAGAGGAATTGCAGACATGGTGCCTGTAATGAAAGATGAAGCATCCATAGAGGACACAGGTGAGGCACCCAAGTATGGCATTCAGGGGGACATAAGTTGTTTGCTGCCCCCATACCATGGAAAACATCCCATAAATTGCATACCAGTGTATTTACTTTTGCTGCTTACCCACCTTTTAGCATGAAGTATTTTAATAAAATTAAATAGTAATAGTGGTAAGATGATTCAGTTTTGCAAGGTACAGTAATAAATTAATAGCTATAGGCTGTCATACAAAGAATGTGACCAATGGTCAGTGTGTTTATATGCTGTTAAGATAGTATTAATAATTAATAAATCATCAAGGGTGATAATAATTATTTATATCCTGCTGCAAAACTACTTAAAAAATGCTATAGAAATCTTTGTAAAGTTGTGTCAAACTGACAGTACTTTATATGAATACGTACAGTTCTTTTATGAGACATTGGGTTAAGTAAGCAATAAGACAAGATGGGGTACGCATTAGACAGTTCTAACACATGGATAGGGGGTCAAGTGTGTCCAGCACCCTAGCTGTGTGTTAGAACTGTCTAATGCACACCCTGGAGTGCTTATTGTGCTTATAAAATGGGCCTTTTGAATTGTATATGCATATTAAAAGTTAAATAAGCATGTTTAAATGCTAAAAGAATCACATTTTTAATGTGTTTTAATGTAAAATAGTTCCTGCCTGCATTCCATTTGTCCTGCTGTGGCCATCATAACTGTCATTCGAACTGGGTGTCAAGGCTACCCCCCCCATGATAGACTTATTGCTTGTTCCCTGATTGTTACATTTTTCTTTACAGTAATTATTTTGAGGTTGTGAAAGGTGTAAGCTGCGGTTTAAGACCTAACAAGTGAACTAGCATGCCAAGGGAGAAAGACACGATCTTGTGAACTGCACTGAAACTATTGGCTGCAGTAAAGCACTGAGATTTTTTTTTGTTTTCGTGTACCCAAGCTGTTTTTATCTTGGCTTGTGCGTGCATGTGCAAGCAACATCTTGTGGTAGTAGCACTGTGGTAGCACTTTCAAAGGTGTGTCAGTGTGGTGGTGAATCCAGGGGATGCTTTAGTCGGTGTGTCCCTCAGCTGCCAACCAGTGAGCATGCTGCCGATGACAGCAGTTTCAGAGAGTGCCACCAACTTAAAACAAATTCACCGCTGCAATGAGAGACAGGCTCGTTATTGCAGCAGCAGATCTGACATGCCTCCATTACGTGCCATTCCTGGTGAAACATTTCAGTAAACATGGTGGCAGCTCTCGCTGTTTGTCTCTCACAATCCCTAGAAAGCTGACTTTGTGGATGCCTGATCCCCCTGTTTTCATGCCCCTTCCCCAGTTCAATATGTTTTCCGATGGGGTGCCCAATACCGATCAGCATAATGTCCCCTCAGTTTCATTTGCCTGCCGATGGGGGGGTGCCCAATCCCCTCGGCATCATGCCTCCCCAACACAGACAGGCTTTCTTTGCTGACAGGGTGCCCAATCCCAGTTGGCTCTAGTCCCTCCCCCCAAAAAAAAACAGGTGGCACACTAGGAACCTACCCTGGTGTGCTCAAATGTAGGTCTGTAACCTGTGAAAAAACAAAACCTTACCCTGAAGATTATTTTTCTTTTTACCTGTAAACAAGAAAACCTTCCCTCATTGTCTGTAGTGCAGCCCTCCCACAACCTGCACCCACCCTCTGTGCACCCCACCTCCCCACACCCCATTCAACCCATACTTACCTCCGGAGGTCGGTGCTATGCTCTTCGGTGGAGAGGGAACACATCTGTACTCTTCAAAGCCGACCGCAAACTGAAGAAATGCTGGTAAGCTATATTTTATTTATTGAAATGTTTCACCAGGAGGGCACACTGAACAAAAAGTTGCTCGTCTCATGGTGCGACCTGGGGGGAGGTGTTACATAAGGATGTATAATGGCATCAATGGGGGAGGTTTCAACTTAGGTGGATATCTCAGCCATTTTTTTGACTTTTGGCTCCAAAATTTCAACATGGGATTCTTGGGACACCACCTCATGAAATCAGACACTGTCATTTCATTATTCATCCCAAAAGGTGATTTTGAGGACACTGCACAGAATCACCTTTCAGGACCTATTACTGAAACGACAGTGCCACTGTTGGTGAGGTGGGTTCCCAAAAAGCCTATGCTGCCTGTTGAAAAAAATTCCAAAAAATGACTGTGTCAGGAGTGTGCATTGAGCAGTTTTTATGTGCACTCATAACTTTGAGAAGTTTTAATATTTTCTCTCCAGATTTTCAACATTGCAATTTTTTCACATCTCCTTATGAACTGTCATTTTTTTACATCCTCTCCAAATTGTTTTTTTCACACATGTGGCACACAATGGCGCAATCACTGTGGGAAATCAATGTTCAGGACAGATTAAGAAAATCACAGTGACACTGTTCATGAGCAGAGGTCCCAAAATGCCTATGCTGAAAATTTGGTGAAAAAATTCAAAACAATTACTGTGTCACAAGCGTGTGTTGCACAGTTTCCATGCAAGCTTGTAATTTCAAGGATTTGTAATATTTTCACTCCAAATTTTCAACATTGCCATTTTTTTAAATCTCCTTATGGATAGTACAGCTGTCATTTTTCACATCCTGCCTGAAATGTGTTTTCGCACATCTGGCACACAATGGTAAGGTCGCTGTGGGAAATCAGTGTTTGGGACAGATTAAGAAAATCACAGTGACACTGTTCATGAGTGGAGGTCTCAAAATGCCCATGTTGAAAATTTGGTAAAACAATTCCAAAAATGACCACATTATGGGTGTGTGTTGCGCAATATCTTTGTACACTCGTAAGTTTGCAAATTTTTCATATTTTATGTCCAGATTTTCAACATTGCCATTTTTTTACACCTCCTCATGAACACTACAGTTGTCATTTTTCCCATTCTACCAGAAATGTGTTTCTGAATCTGTGGCTCTCAATGGCGCATTTGCTATGCAAAATCACCTTTCAGGATTTAGTAATGAAATGATAGTGCCACTGTTCATGAGGTGGGGTCCCAAAAAGCCAATGTTAAAAATTTGGAGTAAAAATGCCAACAAACACCTGGGGCGTTAAGGTTTCCAACCATACACCCACTCTGTAGAGACTGACAGGCATCGGGGACGTAATTTTGGTTTTTTGGCCATGTTCGTGGAATTCTACCCCCACCCCCCACCCTACAGCCACTGACAATCATTGAGGTGTGCCTTGGGTTCTGTCACCGCTACCGTTGACCCCATTCTCCTATATTGCACCCATTTCAACTTATTTCCGTATGGAATCGGGTGAGCATAAGGGCCAAAGACTCCAATGCACACCTCAACACCTGTCTCTCTCTGAAGGGTGGGGTGAGGTGGAATGGTGTAAGCATTATGGCAGACCCAAAGCCACACTCCAAATGCCTTTCAGTCCATGTGGGGGAGGGATTGGGTACTTCACTGCCATTCCTATTTTGCATTTCTAACACCTGCACTACCAATGCTAACGCCAGTAAGCCAACATTTGGCATTGACAAATGCTTGTTTACAACTGTGGAAATAAGACTTTGTGGGACAGCTGAAATGGTACCGACAGAGGAAGCCTAAGGTAGCACTCTGTGTATAGAGGTTGAGGATGAGTATGGGAGAAAGGGAGTTGGAGCACTAGTGCCCTCTCAAACTTGAATGCTGCTTTTTTTTTATTTGAATTACCATCATGCTGCATTCTGTTTTGTGGTTTTCTTTAAAATGGTAGTATTCTGGCATAGTGCAGTTGTGAGTGAGTGAGTGATGGGAGGGAGGCCGTGGCACTTGCATCAAGAGTTGGAGCTCGAGCGTGGTTCAAACTGTAAGAACTGAACAAGCAGAGATGGTGGCCATGGCTGTGGGGGACAAGTCGTCTTCCGGCCCAGAGTAAAGATATGAAGCAGATTAGTGGAAGCTATTATAAAATTAACATTGAAAAAAAAATAAAAATATTGCATTGACAGCAACATGGAATTTACTGTTGCTGAGAGTGGTGGTTGGAGCCAGTGAGCGAGCAGTTGCCACTTGACCGGGGGATGGGAAGGGTGAGATTGCTCATGCTGCTGCAGATGTTAACAAGAAAAAGTTAATTGATTTGTGCAGACAGTTTCTGTACATTTGATTTTTGTGAAACCTTTTGCAGGAATAAGGAAAGAAAGACAATATTTGCCCAGTGAGCGGGATTGAAAACTATGTGAGCTAAGTAAAGGGGGAGGGGAGGATGGTGGCTGGAGCTGTAAGTTTTTAAAAAATTATAGTGGCTCCTTGATTTCTTTCTCTTCCTGCATCCAGCTGGACAGCACTTGTTTTTTGCCATGTATTAGACACTTCTTATGCATGGCTAATAACCAATCAGGACACAGAATTTCTCTTCCCATTTTATAAACTACAATATAAGCCAAACCTTCATTAGTTAAAGAAACCAGTGATATAATTTCACCTAATAATCTTTTCTGAAACATGATCCGCATGTGTGCAAAGCTGTATATCTGTAATTTCAGCTAAACATTGCTACTGTTAGTGAACATGGGGTTGAAAAAAGGAAGTCTTGTGTGAGTAACTTTATGACCTTCTTTGAGCCTGTCAGTGAGGCAATGGACATAGGTCTGCCAGTGAACGTGGTGTACTTGGATTTCAGTGGAGCCTTCGACTCTGTGTCACATGAAACTTTGCTGAACTCAATGCAGAAATTGGGAATTAGATTATATTTGGTGATCATGGTTGGCTAATAGGTGTCAAAGAGTCAGGATGAGAGGTGTTTTGTCCAAGGAATGGAGTGTCACCAGTGGAGTCCTCAGGTTTTGGGACCAAAATTATTTAGCATTATGATCTCCTCAATGCAGGTATAGGATGGGGTCTGGATCTGCAAGTATGCAGATGACTCCAAAGTTGAAGCAGTGGTGAACAATACTGACTCACTTATAAATCTCCAGAAACAATCAGATAGGTTGGAGGAATGGGCAGAAGAGAACAAATTAGAATTCAACATTGAAAAATGCAAAGTAATGCATCTTGTCCATAACAACAGACAAGCACAATACGAGTTGAACAAAAAGCCATTACCAGTCACTGAATATGAAAGAGACTTGGGAGTGGTGATATCAAATGACTTAACCTTTACCAAACATACTCATTAAATGGTGACCAAGGCAAACAGAGTCACATGGAACATCCTAAAAAATGTTAGAAGTAGGAATAGGGATGGTTTGGTTCCCTTGTTCAGATCTTTGGTCAGGCCAAAGCTGGAATATGGATCACCATTCTGTACACCTCAGAAATTAGTTTATGTAAAAGATTTACTAAAAAGATATATGGGATGAAAGGTAGGGATTACAAAAATAGACTGTATTCAGTAGCGTTATACTTCATGTCATATCAAACAGTGTGACAGGACTTACGCTTTGTGTATAAAGCTATAAAGAATGGTTTATTGTGGGAATCTGGGGGTTATTTTGGAAGGAAAGAGAAGGCATGCTAACAAGAGAGCACCCAAAGCAATTGAAAGGAGCTAAATATAACAACACTGAGAGGGGGAGATGGTTCAGCCAAAGGGAGGTGAACAACTGGAACACACTCCTGTGTGAGGTGATGGGTGTGGATAGCCTGGTGGCCTTTAAGACCACACTGGATAGGTGTATGCGAGAACAAAAATGGGAATCTATCCGCTAATAAGTGGCAGGCCCATTAATGGCTTTAGAAGCTACTCTACCTGCCATTCGAACCTATGAACCTATGAATATTCATCCATGATTAAATAAATAAATAAAGCACAAATATCTCCTTTACAAACCCAAACTGCCATACTGTGACACTTGGGTTCCAGCTCCACTTCTCAGTATATCTACCCTGCTCCAGCATGAGACAGAACACCAATGGACCCCAAGAATCAAGATGTAATAAGTGGTGAGTTTCTTTTCCATTGGGATTTAAAGCATTAGTTGATAAGATATTTCCTGCTGTTTTGCCTATCATAAGTTCTTTAGCAGAGGAAAAATGAGGTTTGTATCCCTGAGAGGATGACATGTTCTTTGCAGTTAAGGATGGGCAATTTTATTTCTGTCATCTAACAATACTCACAAAACATTAGAAAATATAGGACAACATGATAAATCCTAATGGGACCTTTCCTTTGTTGCATACGGTAGCATTCCTGCCAGAATTTTCAAAATTCTTGCGTGTTCTTAAAGCATGATGAAGAAAGAGTTAAATAGTAGTTCACATTTATATTTTATTCATGTTTAGAAACCTTTTTTTAACATATGAATGGTTCAGTAGTCCTGTGCAAGAACCTGTACAATGAGTAGACACTAATTAAAAGAATCAATTCTGATCCTACTACATATGTCCAGTCATATTAAGACATTTCAATATTTCTTACTCAGTGGACTAGTAAAGATTAAAGGATTTGCTAATATGGCTGAATAGAGTGTGCTTCCAAACTGACTGAGCAGATTTAAAAACAAATGAGTTCATTTAACACTGATGTTCAAAGATTGATCTTACATGGAACAGGTTAGCAAAGGTATTCATTATTTCCTGGGCCTGAGTTCAAGTGAGATACACTATTGCACAAGCCAAGGAATTTCTTTAATTTCTCTACTTATTAATAGAGGAGAACATACTTGTCAACCTCACTTTGCCTCCTTGCTTCTGAGCTTTCATGGCTTCTGTGGCTTAGGTGGGGTACAGCCTGTAGGGCAAAGTCAACACTAATTCTGTCTGGGCTGGACTCACCATATCAACACAGATGCTAATTAATGCATTGCCCACCATCATGTCTTTTTTTCATTCCTCTGCACAGAAATTTTGATTTTCATTTCAGCTAAATACATTAATAAATATAATGTAGTTTTTAACACTCTCTTTGATACTAACAGAAGTAATACATACCTTTATGCAATATAGAAATTACACAATTCATGTAACTATAAGACAAATAACTTACAGTACTGTGTCTAGTGATAGGACCAACCAGAACCAGAATTTTAGACACAGCATACTTTTAATTCACATTTGTTAGCAACATAGATATTCAAAGACTTCCTCTGTAAATCACAATGATCAGCTACCTAATAAACAAATCTGAAACTTGTTAGCAATGTAACATGGCAGCCAATCTATTAGGCCACCAGTTACTTAACCATCAGTGCACATTTCCACAAATACTAAATGGAAAATTAAATTCTGACATAATCTATTGTTTCATTATATTTACAAACCATCTTAATTGTTTTTGCTAAGTTCTTTCATTTCCTGTTTGCACACGTCATTTCAGATTTACTCATGTACTAAACCTAGGAGATTTGTCTTGTAAAATTTTACTTTCAAAAATCTCAAAACAAATGTTTAGACAACAGGTGATTCTGGAGATATACTATCTACTCAACAGTGTCCTTCAGTGATCAGTGCTGAGCCCCTGATGATCTCATTTTTTTTTCAATAATCTCAAAGCTGGAGTCTCTAGCAAGCTGTTAAGGTTCTTTGGTGGCACAAAGCTGACCAGTGTGGTGGACTCCCTTAAGGATGGGAACAAACCTCAAGAAGACCTGAACAAGCTAAATGACTGGTCAGAGTCATCTCAAATTCAATGTAGCCAAAGGCAAGGTGCTACAATTTGGGAGGAAAACAGAGAGACATATACAATTTTGGGGATCCTGCTGCACTGGAATGAGTAAGACCTTTGGTCATAATAGGCAAGGGAGATTAGACGTGAAAAACAGTATGGGGATGCTGTCAAGAGGACTGGCAGAATTTTGGGGTGCATCAAAAGGGTGAGCTGAACACCATGAATGAGGGGGTTATTTTTTTTCCTTACATGGCCATTGTCAGGCCCCACATGGGGAACTGCATGCAGTTATATGCTCTCCAATACAGAGTACAGTGAAGTAGTCAAGAATGTGAAATGCAGGCTCAGCAAAATGGTCAGGAGTATGAAAGACACAAGCTATGAGGAGAGGCTGGTGGCCCTTAACTTGTTAATGGTAAGCCAGACTAGTAGTGTTGCTACTCCCTACACTGCCAACCTGGGTTCAGGAACAGACTTTTATTCTCAGGTGCTGTCCAGAGGAGAACGGATTTAGTGGTCCTTGGATAGCTCTCCTTGGAGGAATTTGTATTTTAGGTTTATTGTTTACACCTAATGATGAATAGACCAGTCACTGGAAATATTTAGAGCAAAGAACTATATAACAGGCCCTCATCAGGTTTAATTAAAGATGTTGATGCCATTCTGTTTTTTCCTTACTAATAGTGGTGGAGAGTAAATAGTCTACAATTCATTCTTATGGTGCTGTAATCTAAGAGTAGAATATTTTTGACTCATTTGAAATTGTTCATTTAAGTATTTACAAAAAAAAAAATCTTGGGGTACCTTCTTCAACACTGTCTTCTTTCATAATGGCTAAGTTAGGTCAAACAATGCTAATGGTATCTATTATGTCTAAAGAAGATCTGAACAAGCTGCATGACTAGTCAGAGGAATCTCAAATTCAATGTAGCCCAAAGCAAGGCGAACTTTGAAATGAGCCTCAGCTCAGTGTGCCTTTCCCAGTTACCAAATAAATAAATAAATTTAGTTCTAAGCTATTGAACTGAAATATCAAAGATGGGACCGCAAAGATTACCAGCCCTATGTTCAAAGCATAAAGTGTTCTTTAAAATCAAGGGTTTCACACCAGTCTGGCTTGAAGTGTTAGCCTCATCTCTGAATCTCATAGATCTTTCATATTCATGGTACTTGCAACATAAAGTTGTAGTATCAGTAGTAAACACTCTCAATGCAACAAAAAGTTGAAGTATCAGTGGTAAATACTTTCAATTTTCCAAAATAAAGTTGTAAGATACTGTATGGCCAGGCAATGTGTTATCTTTACTATTAAATAACTAAACATATCTGAATGTACCCTAAAAAAATTCATAAATGTGAGGAATACAGTATTTGTTAACTATTCAAGAGCCATCCTTTAGACATGCTATGACAAAGTATAGAATGGGACTCTTCAAATTAAAAATAACAAACCTGAGATATTGCAAAAATCCCTGGTAAAACATAGAATGTGAATGTGGAATGAATCAAGTGTAGAACTTATTGCATGTATTAATTAATTGCAAATGGTATAGGGATGTACTGCATCTGTCCTGTCCATGTTTGAAACCCCCATTGTTTTCCACAGACCAGTTCTTGCAGCACCTTATTCCACCCTTCTTCCTCCCCAACTGTGGAAAAATACTTTTTTTTTTATTTGCTCTTCACCAGCTTCATAGAGTTACCCTTGGCATTTGTGTTCCCACTCAGTTTGAATAATTCTCTGCTATCTACCTTATTTACATCATGAAGGTATTTGAATGTTTCAGTCATGTCCCAGCTCTCCTTTCCTATTTCCACAGTGTACATGTTGGCACGTTTTCTCTTTCTCTATAAATCCTTCACAGTTGTCCCTGGATCATTTTGTTTACCTTCCTCTGTACCACTTCCATTCGCTCCCTGTACTTTCTCAAATGCATTCTTCAAAACTGCACTCAGTATTCTAGGTGAGGATCAACCAATAACCTATACAGTGGTAGAAGA
The DNA here is from genome assembly GCA_016271365.2 of Neoceratodus forsteri. Classification (NCBI taxonomy): domain Eukaryota; kingdom Metazoa; phylum Chordata; order Ceratodontiformes; family Ceratodontidae; genus Neoceratodus; species Neoceratodus forsteri. Next base: position 266,234,067 of record CM028137.1, read on the forward strand.
ATCTCTCTTCTCCAACTGCTGATTCCCCTCCCTATCCATCTCAGCATCATATTTGCCTTTTCTTCTGCTCTATTGCATTGTGTTGCTGAGTTTAGATTGTCTGAAATTATTAGCCCCAAGTCCCTCTCATGGGTTGTACATTCCATAACTACCTCCCCCATACTGTACTTAATTTTTGGATTTCGTACCCCAGTATGCATTATGTTGCAACTCTCAGGGCAAGATTTATGCAGTTGAAACTACTGCATGGTAAATAGAGACCACTACTATTTATGCAGTACTACAAGATTAAAGAAGCAACAAGAGCAATGGTAACAGGCACAGTAGTTGAGTTCATAAATTACGTCCTGTAGTTTTTCAAGTGGCATATTGAGTTTCATGGCATCAGTAGCTTGTTAACTGGACTGCAGAAGATGACACCACAGGCACTGCTACATAGGAGCCTGAAGTAGAGCAAGCACCATGTGATTCAGAATGGGCAGCGAACACACGCTATCTGCTTTTAAAAGCACAGTCATCTAATACATAGTAGTCAATCTGTTTCCTGGGATCTCAGAGCTGTGGTATCTTGTGTGGTCCTTTGACATCTTGACTTGGAAACTGGAAGAACACAGGTTCAAACCCTGCTAGAGACAAATTTAACCATAGGAAAGTCACTTAACCTCCCAGTGCTCCAGACCACCAAGTTGGAGAAATGGGTAGATGCAGGACTCGCTGAAGTCAATGTGTTACATCTCCACTGGGCTATTCTGTGTGAATAATTTCTAAACTAAAACAGATAAAATAAACCTCTGCATCCTTTTCCTTCTCCTCATGGACTGCTGCTGTTATGTAGGCAGCCTGTGCAATTACTATTTTGTGGCACTACTGTATCCCGGTGCAGTACTGTGCTATTTAAAGGGTGCTTGAGAACCCCCTTATTTAACACAGTAGGAACAGTGTGCAATTTACTTCCTGAATGCTGTGCTACAGTATTCTGGGGGTGTGGTTATTATGCTAATAATGGCCACTCTAGTGATGGCGGCAGCTCCCTTTGCAGCAATTGTGTGTGCTGCAGAGTTTACATCCTTCATGAATTGTACCATGTATGCATATTTTGTTACTGTGGCTATGTTGCTGGCTGTGTTTTTGTTCTCAGTGGCAGTGATGTCCTGCTATGCTGTCCTTCAGCTAATGGATCCCTGCAGTTAGCATGTGCTACTTCTACAGGGTTTAGTTGGAGTCATTTTGTGTCCCAGCTAATTGCTGCTGTTTCCTTCAGAGGCTATTTCCTGAATCCAGAGGCATGAAATAGCACACGCTACCTGACACAGTGTGAATTTACTGTGTGGTATTTCTTTCAGAATCTAGCCCTTGGAATAAAGTTTTAACTGCCATATTTTAATGACCTCTCCATTTTACCAGATCCTCTTTCATAATTATGGCCCCTCCTCATAATCCACCCTGCCACAGATCTTAGTATTATCCATGATGAGGGTAATCTGGCCATGAATCATGACCCCCATTTCATGGATGAAGATGTTGAAGAGGACCAGACTCTTTACTGATCCCTGTGGTAAACCGCTAGCGACACAACCTGTCTCCTGAGACTTCCCCATTAATTACCACCATGTGGGTTTTGCCACTCATCCAGTTTCTCTTCCATCCAGTGAACTTGTCCTCCACCCCCAGGTCATGCATCGTTTTTATTGACCTTCCATGTGGGATAGAGGTAAAAGTCAAAGGCTTTATTAAAGTCAAGATATAAAATGCCTACCACCTGCCCCTTTCTCTTACCTTTGTGACCCAATCAAAAAAAAAAAAGTTGTTTTTTTAACACAACACCCTTCCCCCCATTGAAATAATTTTGTCTTTTGTCTTGATGTCCATTTGCCTTCTGGAAACTTACCTGACTATCCCTTCTTATGGACTTTTGCAGCTTACCCTCATAGAGTATAAACTAGCAGGCCTGTAGTTCCCCTGGTCATCCTTGCTCCTGCTCTTGTGCAAGGAAATGACATTTGTTGTCCTCCAGATCCCAGGTACTATTCCTGCTTCAAGTGAGATATTGAAGAACTCAGTCAGTGGCTGCTATATAATTTATATCATCTTGAATCAGTTAGTTTTCTCTACTCCCTTGATCTATGCTGTTAAGAGTTATGTTTGTCAAAACAGTTCTACTTCTGGCTATTTCCCCACTTAACATGAACCCTTGCTATTCCCTCCTGGCAAAATCCATTACTTCTCTGCTGATTCATCTTGTTTGCATTTTTAATTTCCTCTCTGAATTTTGAGTTAATAAGATTATTAAGATCAATTCCCTTTTCTTCCTTTCCTATATAAGTTTCTGTGCTGCAGTTTTAAGGTTGGAGCTGTATTCTCTTTCTTAGATCTATTTTCACTTCAAACATCAGTAGCTCCTCAGTTACTAAAACCGCTGCATAACTATTATTTGAGGCAATGTCCAGACCACTTGTTATTATGTTTTCAACCTTGGCCATGCTCCCAGTTCAGTCTTCTCCACTGCATCTCTTGTACCAGTCCTAGATATGAGAGATTTTAAGGGCACCGTCCATGTATCCACTGCTTGTCTAAAATTCATTGGAATCAAACAAGTGGAAATGGGAATTAGAGGCAGAGACATTGTTTGCAAATTGTTACAATAGAGTTTGCCCTTTAAGGGGCAGATCAAGTTGTCTTGGTGCACCCCTTCCTCTTACCTGAAGATGGTGTGCTCAGAGGGGGGGGGAGGGAAGGGGAGGAGCAAGGGGAAAGAACAATTGGCAGGCAATAGGAAGAGGAGGGGAAAAAGGAGACACATAATGTACAGCACAGGAGTGGTTCAGCCACTTTTTGCTGAAGTTTTGATTTTCTGAAATACAGCACATCCTATTGGCATCGAGAGGAACAAAGGTTGGTGAATTTAGTCAGGTAAGAAACAAGTAGGCTAAGGTATATAAAAAAAGAAGTTTTTAATTATATAAATGACAAGAAATAATAATAACCTGGCTTTATGCAGTGAATCTGTGGTGGGTCACCTGTAACAAGTTTCAGAATTAGCCTCCTTGTTGTGAAACTCAAAAAAAAAATCATCAGACTTTATATTGTTTGTGCCAGCAGTTGTAAGAGTGAAAGTATTGTGGATTTAGACAGAAGCACTGCTAGGAGGTAGGATGTGCAGAAGGTAGCTGTTGGGACTGAGAAGCAGGCCAAAGAAAGGCCGTCTGGAAGGGCAAGAGTGCCACACGGTTTATGGCTGGTTTGGTCGGCAGCGCAGATGCCCAGTTTGTTTAAAGGCTTCGAGGCTGGCCGAATTGTGGCCACAAGAAGTATGTTTAATCCTGTATGGGAGAGCAGGGTGTTTTTTGTTATTGGTGCAAGCGGCTGGGCCTGGCGCAGGGTTCAAATGAGTTTCAGTTTGCAGGGCAGATGCCCTGACCATCTTTAAAGATTGGTAGCTGATTTTAAAACAAGAATTGTTGCCACAAAAAGTACTCTTTCACATTGAAAGGGTAGGGACAGCACAGCTATGCACAGGGGTTTTTGTTGGTTGGTTTCAATGGAGGGGCCTGGGTGCATGGTCATGTAAGGGCCTGTTTTCAGTGGTTTTTGAAACAAGCAAACAACTACAAGGCACAATGGGGAGGGAACAGGGGACCTGGTGGGAAGGACAGAAATGAGGCAGCACAAGTGCTGGCCTATGGGGAGAGCAATGGGGCTGTGGGAATTTCGGACGGAGAGCCAGCACAGTCGGGCCACATGGCGTGACGTCACACGCCGTCAGGGAAGTCACAGAAGAGAACAGGGCACAAGGACAGGGAGGGGAGCCAAGGAGTACCTTTCAACAGCCATCAGGCTGAATCGCAAGGTGGGAAAGAGCAACAGACACATGAAAATGGCCCAGGAGGGGGAATAGCATGGGGGGCCATCATGGCAGCCACAAGGGACGATGGTCATGCCACAGGGCAAGGCCCGAAAAACCAACAAGGCCAAAAAAGTCAGGGATTAGCTGGAAAAGGTGGGGGGGGTGCCAGGTAATGACCCACAGAGGCCAGCAGGACATTTTATAGGAAAAAACTAGCACATTGGGCGAATCACAGCCGGGAGAAGGGGGATGGCTCGGAGCCAGCTCAGGCGGCCACATGACACGACGTCACATGCCGTGGGACAAAAGCAAAAATGGAGCAGAGCCAAAAAGAGGCTCAAAGGGACCTGGAGGAGGTCTACAGATTAGGGAAGCTTCTGGGAAGGGGTGGGAGAGAGCATCGCCACGCCTGGGGGCAGAGAAGCCAGAAGGCAGGGTAATGGGGAAAAGGCCCAGGGCCCTGAAATGGGAAGACCACACAAAAAGGGAGCAGAGTCCACAGCTGAGCAGTGCTCAGAAAGGGAGTGGGAGGGGAGGGCGTCAGAAGGGGAGGTACCAAAGAAGGGCCCAGGGGTGACACAAGTGCTACCACAGCAAGGAGGCCTAGAAGGCCATGCGGAGAGGCCAGCAGCCCCCCAGGATAAGGGGGGACAGCAGGCCAGAATGGCCACATGGGATGAGGGCAGAAGCTCGGAACAGATAGGAGACACACAGATGGGGAGAAACGGGACAACAAGGCCCAGAAGAGGACTACAGAGTTTGGGGGTGTTTCCAGAGTATGCTTGAGAGAACGGGAGACCTAGAAGGCCACAAGGGGGACGTAAGGCTTGGAGGCCATGCTGAGTGACACCCCCAGATGGGGGTTCAAAAAAAAAAAATGAAGATGATTAATATGACCTTTAATTTTCTTGGTTTTGGGCAGTATCTTTACAGCTTCCATGGACCAACACAAGGAGATGGCACCGTGGAACAGCAAACCATCTAAGGAGGATGCCTACAAAGCCATAGTGGAACTCACAGAAAAGGCCAACAGAGTGTGGCAGATTGTAGAAGGAGAGGAACCAGGGAGATCCGGGGAGAAATGGAAAGTGGGGAAGGGAAAAGGGGGTGATGGGAAGAGGCAGGCAGGAAGGCCGCGCAGCCCTACCAGGGTGCGACCCCAACCATGGATACCTTCCAGAGTGGCCAGCCCAGTACCGCCTCAACCCCAAGTCCCTGTCCTGTCAGTACCTCCCCAAGACCAGTTGGAGGTTCCCCCAGAGGAACCTAGATCGGATCCCCCCATGCATACCAGCCCTCCCACAGCCAATAGTATAACCAGTTAAACCAGGGTATTATGAGTCCAGCAGGCCGCAGGAAACTGATAAGGCCACAGGCAAACTAGCTGGGGCAGTAGGAGAAAGCATAAAAGAGTACATAGGACAAATTATTGCAGCACTCGGGACAGGGGGGTTGGGTCAAATGGAGGCTGCTCTGGCAGAGATTAGGTCAGATTCAATAGCAACGAACGGGGAGAAGAAAGGGTTAGAAAAGGCGGGAAAAGGAACAAGGGAGATAGGAAGCCCAGGAATGCAGATAGGGCAACACGTATCATTGGCCACGAAAGAGAAGATCTGGAAGGGCAAGTACGTGGACATATTTGATTTAGTGAGCCAGGAGACAGCAGCAAAATATGAGGAGACTGAGAACATAGGGAAGAGTGAGATGGCAGCAGCAGTGGTTTTGTTGGGCAAAAAAGATGAGGATAAATTTACCAAAGGAAAGATGTGGGATGGATGGTTTGTAGGTTTTGCTACGTACTCAGCTATAGTGATGGAAAAGAAAACTGAACTGGGCATACCATTGATCACGTATTCCCTGATAATAAGACTAGCAAAGGCAAAAGGAGGGGTAGGCTGGATATATTATGACGAATTCTTCCAGCAAAGGATGGCAACTTACGGTGATATAAGATGGGATACAAAACAGTTAGATCTGTGGACGGATTATGTAACCGACCAGTCCACACCGGAAGGGGAGATGGGAAAAAGGGGAGGGGCACCTCAGAGGTGTTGTTGTTGGGCTTACAATAGGGTATTCTGCTCTTGGCCTCAATGCCGTTTTTGGCATGCCTGCTCAAAATGTAGGGGGTTGCACCCGGTGAGTAGATGTAGAATGACATGGGCACAAGGGGTACAAGGTGCAGGGGGGCAAGGCACAGGCCAACAGTTTTTTCATGAGGGACAGATATATGGGGGAAGACTTGGAGTAAAGGGGGGAGGGGTAGAGGATGCACAGGCAGAGGAAGCCAGAATTACTAGACACAGGGAACTAGAAAGGGGCAAAAAGGGGGGATTCTAAATATGAGAGGGAAAGGACAAGGGATCAGTTCCAAGCAGCAAGAACGCCCATCAAGAGAGAAGTGTGGAAAAGGTGATTAATGAAATAGCCCGATAGGAAGGTGATGGAGTCAATTAAGGCAGGTTTTGAGTCGGGCTTCCTGTTAAAATGCGAAGGCCTGAGGCAAGTGAGAGAGGCGAATAATCTGGGTTCAGTAAGGGGAAAAGAGGACATCTTAAGAAGAAAAATAGAAAAAGAAAAGGTGGCAGGTAGGGTAGAAGGACTGTGCACAAAACTGCCACTGCAGAACATGAGAATATCTCCGTTGGGGTTAGTTTCCAAAAAACAACAGGGGGAATACAGAGTGATTCACCACCTGTCATTTCCAGAGGGGGAATCAGTGAACGATTTCATAAGTGAGGAACATAGTAAAGTGAGCTACGCCACATTAGAAGAGTTAGCGCAGATCATCTAGGCAACCAAGGATGCCTGGATGGCAAAAACAGACATAGAATCCCGCATTCAGATTGCTTCTGGTCAGAAGGGAAGATTGGGACCTACTGGGCTTTAAGATTGGGGAACAATACTATTTTGACAAAGCAATGCCCATGGGGTGCTCCATAGCATGTGCAACATTTGAGGCATTTAGCACCTGTTTACAGTGGATATTTCAGCAGCAGAGTGGGTATAAAGCAGTAATACACTACTTGGTTGATTTCCTGTTAATAGGTAGCGGGAAGAGGGAGACAGAGAAAATGTTAGCCAGCTTTCAAGAGTTGTGCAGGGAGTTAGGGGTCCCGCTGGCTCCTGATAAAACAGAAGAGCCCAGTAAGGTCTTAGCGTTCTTAGGCATAGAAATAGATGCCCGGAATGAACTCTTTAGGTTGCCAGATAACAAAGTAGTGAAACTGAAGGAGCTGATTAGAGGGGTCACGGGGAGGAGAAGGGTGCAGTTAAAACAGGTGCAACAGGTCATGGGACATTTGAACTTTGCATGCAGAGCAATTGGGCTGGGCAGGGCCTTCACAAAATGACTAGCAAGGGCAACAGCAGGAGTAACAAAACCACACCACTGGGTAGACATAACAAAGGGAGTAAAAGAAAATTTCACAGTCTGGGAGATGTTCCTCAATACTTACAATGGCTATTCCTTTTGGCAAGATGAGTGGGTATATAACACGGATCTGGAGCTCTACATGGATGCAGCAGGGGGGTTGGGTACGGGAAGCTATTTGAAAGGAAAATGGTTTGCAGAACCATGGCCAGCAAACCAGGTGAAAGATGGGAAAGTGAGGGATATCACACTGCTGGAAATCATGACCATATGGACCTGTACCCTCGTGTGGGGAGAGGAATTGCGCAACCAGAAGGTCACATTTTGGTGTGACAACAAGGCAGTGGTGGATGTTTTAAATAATAGGGGAGCCAGATCAAACATGGTCATGGGGGTGTTGAGACAGTTAGTTTTAAGGGCCCTGCAACTGAACATGTTATTCAGGGCCAAACACATAGAAGGGGTACAAAACATCCTAGCTGACAGCCTTTCCCGTCTGCAGCTGGACCATTTACGGATGCCGGCACCAACAGCAGAGGATTGGAAAGCACCAGTACCAATGAACATCTGGGACATTGGCGAGAGGGAACAGAACTGCTGTTTCACAGCTCATGTGTACCACTGATTTTGAGGGCCTACGAAGGGGCATGGCGGGTGTTCCAAATATTCAGGGCAACGCACCACATGGAGGTAAGTGGGCCAATAACAGAGGAACAGTTAGGGTAGTTTACAGTAGATCAGTGGGAGAGAGGTACAGCTCACAACATGATGGGGGTGTACCTAGTGGGAATTAGCTTAATCTGCAGCTTTAAAAATTGGGGGGACCCAACGAAGTCCATGTTGATCAGGAGAATGATGCAAGGATGGAGAAGACTGAAGCAAAGACCCGAGGATAGTAGATGACCCATAGGAGAACATTGGCTGGCAAAATTAAAAGGGGCATTGCCAGCAGTCTGCAGATCAAAAGACGAGGCATGGTTGTTTCACACAATTTACCTGGTAATGTTTTCAGGGTCCCTGAGAGCGAGCGAAGCAGTGGGGCATGGCAAAAAAGAGGGAGAAGGGGGGCTGGAATGGGAAGATATAAGCTGAGGGATGAAGGAGATACACATACTAATAAAGAAATCAAAGACAGATCAAAGGGGGACAGGTCACACAGTAACCCTGAAGTCTCAAGAGGAAGACTCAGTGTGCCCAGAAAAAGCTTTGTGGGTTTACACTGCACAGCGAGGATATAGAACAGGGAGTTTATTTATTCATGGGGACAGTAAAAAAGTCACCAGTTACCAGGTTACAGCCATGCTCAAGAAAGGCATGCAATTTTTAGCGGAGGACCCAGGCAATTATTCCTCTCACTCTTTTCGGATAGGAGCTGCATCTCAGTGGGCAGCTGCAGGGGAGACAGTGACCAAGATGTTAGAAAAAGGACGCTGGCAGTCTGCCAGTTACAAAAGGTATTTTCGGGCATTACAGTATGGAGACTAACATGCCATCTGATGTTGTTTCAGGTACGAGGCCGAAAGGGGGGGCCAAGAAAAAGGGGACTACGGATGTGAACAAAAAGCATGTTTTAAGTATTATATTCTGCTTAATTCCTATAGGCAAAGGGAGGATCAAGGAAGTATGGATCTGTGGTCACTCATACATTTATTGGGCGGAAAAAAGCAGAGAAAAGTCTGGGGGAAAACAGTTATACCAGGATGTGAGACAATGTAGATTGGTTTGGTGTGGCATCCAAGGGATGAGATGGGCACAGCTACTTCCATCGCTAAGTGAGATGAAAGAGAGGAGGCCAGTTCCGGACCTAATTATCTTACATCTAGGTGGCAATGACATTGGGAGAAAACCATGGGTGGACACATACATGCAGATAAGAAGGGGATTTAGAGAAAATCCAACAATGGTGGCCAGGGGTATGCCTTGCCTGGTCGGACATAATACTGAGAAGGGTCTGGAGACATGATCACAACCATAGAGCTTTAGACAGGGCCAGGAGAAAAATGAATAGGAGAGTAGGAACATTGATAAAGAAAATTGGAGGGGAGGTAATACGGCAGGGGGTGGAGGAGTGGGTAGAAGATTTCTACAGGTCAGATGGAGTGCACCTGTCAGATCTAGCCATAGATATATTTAATACAGAAATGATAGACTTTGTAGAGGCATGGAGAAGACATGCAGATGGTACAATATAAAAAAAAAAGAGAAAAGGGGAAGTTCCGTAGCCGGATTTGGGGGGAAAGCCGGACATTCAACTCAAGCTGGAGGCTGGCTAATGGAAAAAGGGGGGAAGGAGGGGAGGGGGAAAAGAAAAAGGAAGAGGATGGAAAGAAGGAGAAGCTGAAGGAGAAAAAGCAGTCTTGGTTCTTACCATTACCTAATAGGAAAAGAGGAGAAGAAGGCACCTAGGTTTTCATCTAGGGGAGCGAGGATCATAAATGGATATATGGATGCAATAAAATGCAATGGTGAAAAATACAATAATAAAGAAATCAGATGGAAAATGGAATCATTGTATATATAATAAATTGATTGCCAATCTGAGCACAACAACATACAGTGGTCTGTGTCTTTTGTGAGGGAAAAGGGGTGAATCCGGGACAATGAGAAGTGTACTGGGATTTCAACTTTATGTACTTTAACCCCAAATGGACTTCACGATGATATACCATTATTTACATATTTGTAACTTGATTGAATATGTGTATGAACTCTAGCTCCTCAGGCAGTTTTAGTCATTACATGAACTACTGAAAATCCTCTTTTTAATTTGTGCATGTTTGTGATTTTTAGATCTTTATACTGGTTTTTGCCTCCTGATTTTTTCTTTTGGGGTGGTCCCCCTTTAAACTAATCTGGTCAGTAAATGTATTTTTTGATGATGATTTCTACACTGTGCATTTTTTATGTTCTTTTGTCATAAGGGTGGTGTTTTTTCCTTGTGTCTCTGTTCTCTAATGGGATGCTGGTTCTATTGTCATTCCATATTTGTCATTCTCTGTGAAAGCGTATCTTTAAATATTGCACTATTTGATACTTGTCTTCTCTCCTGCATGCCACTCCGAGGAAGACATCACTTCTCTGATGTTGAACCCTTAGTATGTGGTTCTTTGCAAGCTATCATTTGCAAGTCTATAATGGTTGGCAGTTTAACTTTCAGTTTGCTTATATATTATAGTCATATTAAGCCTAATATTTAATTGTCCCCCAGATCCCCACCAATAACAACACAGACAAGTATGTGTGAGTGATCAGATTTGACAATTAATTTACTTAATTTCTTTTATTTCAAGTATTCATTTTTATCCAAAAATCCATAGATATACATATACATCAGAATATTTCCATATACATTATACATTTCAAATTCACTTTATCATGCAATAATTCATTTCTTAATTTATTTCTTAATTTTCTTCTCCTTTATTCTCTTATCTTTTTCTCCCCTCAGATGTACATCATGGGGGGCCGACTTTCTTCATTCTCCTCTGTTCAAAGGGGTACAAGTGGACACACCACACCCCTTCTTCCTGCTGTGTTGTCTAATGTCCTGTTTAGTAGTAGTAAATGTTAATTTTTATACAGGTAGCAGTCTTGAGACGTCGTTGGGTCAAAGACTCTTTTTCAAGATGGATCTGTTACAGTTACAATTTAGCAATTTATTATTTATCCCACCCCCTTATTCCCACCATCCTATCCTCCCCCTCCCCTATTTTCCAGCCTGCCTCTAGTGCAAATTCTAGCTGCCTTTGGCAGTATCTGGTCCACTGTGCTCCACCTTCCACAGTGACCACACTGGAAACCAAACTTCCTTGTCATCAAGCGTGGGTGGGTGGAAAATTCTGTTTAAAGCAAAATTGTGAGCTCCCTGAGCCTGTGCTCATCCTTACATACCTCTGTTGCTGTTGCTCACCCTTCTCTCTCCCTTTGCCTAGCCAATCCTTATCTCCCACCTCAACAATACGCTGACCTCATAGTCCCTCCCCCTTTGTGATCTCATTTTTTACGAACATATGAAACTGCCAGCAGAAACAGACCTCATGGCCTATCAAAGTCTGCTCAAGTGTGCAGCTAGCACCCCTACATTAGAGCTGCCCCAACACCTTCCCCCATCTTCAGGATGTTCTCAGTACTTTTCTCCCAGTTCTCAGCATTATTCACCTAGACCTTCCCTCGTTTCCTCTGCCATGCCCTTTTAAAACTTCCCACCATCTTACATGACATCACCCCCTCTGGTAGGGCATTCTACTTCGACACCACCGTCTCCATGAAGTAATGTCTCCTCATCTCTCTCCTAAATCTTCCACCCTCTGATCTTAGCCCATACCCCCTTGTGTCCCTACCTTTCCTCAGCTTGAACAACCCATCAGCACTGGCTTTGTTCATCCCCTTCAGATACTTAAATGTTTCAATCACATCCCCCTCATCCCTCCTCTTTTCCAGGGTGTACATATTCAGCTCACTTAGCCTGTCCTTGTAGACTTTGTCCTTCATCCCCCATAACATTTTTGTTGCCTTCCGCTGCACCCCTTCCAGCAGTTTAATGTCCTTCTTCAGATACAGATGCCAGTGCTGCACACAGTACTCCAAATGTGGCCTGACTAATGACCTGTAGAGAGGGAGGATCTCTTCCCTATACCTGGACGAGAATCCCCTTGCAATACACCCCAGCATCTTGTTAGCCTTAGCTGTGGCTTTCCTGCATTGGGCAGAGTTGTTCATGCTCCCTGTTATCAACACTTCAAGGTCTTCTCTTCCTCAGTGTCCCCCAGCCTCACCCCACCCAACCAACAGTCCTATTTGGGTTCTTTGTCCCAAATTGCAAAACCTTGCTTTTCTTCACATTGAAGCCCAGTTGCCACCTCTCCGATCACTCCTCCAGTTTGGTTAGGTCCCTTTGTAGTTGTTTCTACCTGTCCACTTCATCAGCTACTGCCCCCATTTTAGTATCGCCCATGAGCAGACTAATCCTGCTCCCAACTCTGTGTGTCCTCCTAACCCCTCCCCTTCCCTTCCTAACTCTTCCTCAGCCAATCCGACATTTTAGGCCCCACACAACTTTTTCTGGGCCTGTGAACAATGAGGTCTGCCCTTTAATTGGGCAACCCTCTTTGTCCACCAGATCCTCACCAATAATGACACAGACAAGTAAGTGTGGGTGCTCAGATCTGGCAATTAATGAACTTAATTTCTTTGATTTCAAGTATCCTCTTTCATCCAAAAATCCATAGATATACATACACATCAGACATATTTCCATATAGATCATACATTTCAAATCCACTTTATCATGCAATAATTATTTTCTCAATTTATTTCTTAATTTCCTTCTCCCCTTATTCTCTTATCTTCTTCTCTGCCCAGATGTACATCATGGGGGCCAACTTTCTTCACCCTTCTCTGTTCAAAGGGGTGCAAGTATACATACCATACCCCCTTCTTCTTGCTGTGTTGCCTTATGTCCTATTTATTATTTATCCCCCCTTATTCCCCCCATCCTATCCTCCACTCCCCTATTTTCCACTAGTGCACCTCCCGCTTGTGATGGAAGGGGAACTTCCCCCCTGCTTTAGCTCCTTTTCTCCCACATCCAAGGCTCAATTGCATCAGCAATTTCAGAATTAAACATTGCCCGGAGAGTTTTTTTTTTTTTTTCAGTTAATAAGTTGTATTAGTTTTCCAACTTATAAATAAAGAATGGACATACAAGGACATTTCACTTATAGAATACAGACTGCAACTATAACAGCAGAGAAGGAATTAGACATTATACCCAAGATCTCATACATGGAGTACATCAAATCAGGAAAGTTATGACCTTTATTGGGCTTCTGTAGGAGTAAGAGAGAAAAACTCTCATCTCTGCTCTGCTCTGTGCACAGAAAAACAATATACTAGGCATAACCTATGCCGGGTTTCTCTATATACCACTGTAAGGAGAGCTATGAAAAGGGCTTAAGAAATACAAGGGTGCTATAATTATATAGGATAAGGACATTTTGTAAGGCTAGCTTTTTCTAGCAGGAATAAGGGTCACACAAATTGGGAGTATATTTAGGGAGTGTAAGCATAAGGGCTGTCAACTGGGGCTCATCCATTTCCAGTCCAGGGTTTCAAATAAGCTAGAAATGGGGCCAAGCAATCTGCATTCGCATTAGGTTTATTAAAGGTATTATGGGATAGTTGATCAAGTGTAGCAAGGAGTGTGAGAGCATGGTGGAATTCTCGAATGGTAGGGATTTCAGTAGATCTCCACTGGCACAGTATTAGTTGTTTGGCAGAGATACCTACGAGGGCCAGCCATCAAATTTGGGAGGGTTTAAGATTCAATTCTGAAGGAGGCAGGCCCAGGATTCATAGAATGAGGTCAAGCTGTATTTCAGTCCTAGTATGTCCAAAGCGAATTGGTTCACTGCTTGCTAAAAGGGGGCCAGCACCGAGCATTGCCACACTATGTGATACAGATCTCTAGGATGAGTCTGGCATCTCCAGCATACATTGGTATTTAGGAGTTGGGCTCCGTATGGTACATCTGGAGTTTTGTAGCAGTGGTGCTTAAGTTTATTTTGAATGAACTCACTATGAGCGTCTGGGTAGCAGGTGTGTGCCAATTTCCAAATTAGGGCCCAGTGAGTATCATTTATTTCCACTTGCATTGCTCTTTCCCATTTTGATTTTGAAACCCCAGATTGTGAGGGAGTGCTCTGTCTAAGCTCTGCAAAGATGCTGCTTGCAAGTCCCCATTGTGGGGAGGTAGAGTCAGGGGAACTGAGCCATTTCAGAGATTGTGCCATTGAATAAGCCCATGTGTATCCCTCGAACCACAGAAGTTCCCAGCCATCGTCCTTCCAGTGGTAAATGGAGTCCACTCTGAAGAAAGGGGGGTTAGTAGTGGGTTGCCGCAGGGTTCAGTATTAGGAACGGTCCTCTTCAATGTCTTTATAAACGACAATGCAGAGGGACTGGAAGGAAAAGTATGTCTCTTTGCAGATGACACAAAGCTCTGCAACAGAGTTGATGCACAAGGTGGGGTGGAAAGGATGAGAAGGGACTTGGCAAGGTTAGAGGAATGGTCAAATGTATGGCAGCTTAGATTTAATGCAAAGAAGTGAAAGGTAATGCACCTGGGAAACAAAAATCAAGGGGAAGAGTACACAATGGGGGGTGAGATACTAACAACACTAAAAATGGAAAGGGACCTGGGGTAGTCATATCAGATGACTTAAAGGTGGGCAAGCAATGTGAGAGGGCAGTAAGGAGGGCTGGGGGGATACTGGGATGCATAGGGAGAGGCATCACCAGTAGAAAACAGGAAGTTGTTATCCCTCTGTACAGACAGCTGGTGAGACCCCATCTGGAGTACTGTGTGCAGCTCTGGAGACCCAATCTCCGCAAGGACATACACAAGATGGAAGCTGTCCAGAGGAGGGCAACTAAAATGGTGCAGGGTCTGCACCAGAAGACATATGAAGAGAGACTAAAGGAGCTTCGCATGTATAGCCTCAAGGAAAGAAGGGAGAGGGGACATGATAGAAACTTTCAAGTACCTCAAGGGAATCAACAAAGTCCAAGAGGGTAGCATCTTTCAAAAACAGAGGTGTGCAAGAACAAGGGGCACAATTTGAAGATGGGGGGGCAGCTCGGAGGTAATGTAAAGAAGTATTTTTTCACAGAGAGGGTTGCGAATGCATGGAACGGCCTTCCGGAGTCAAAAACAGTGGCTGAATTCAAGAATGCATGGGACAGCCATAAGGCAATTCTAGGGGTTGGGGGTAGAAAGAAGTAGGCTGCTGGTTAACTAGGATCTGTAGCTTATCCATTAGGTAGGGAAATGGGCAGACTGGGTGGGCCAAGCGGTCCTTATCTGCCGTCAAATTCTATGTTTGTATGTTAACCCTGCTATAGCGTGGCTTCTTGTTGTCCCAAAGAAAATTGCCCACTACGGTGTCTATAGTACAGAGCCAGTTAACGGGGGCCTAAGGGAATATTTGACAGAGGGTACAATAGTTTGGGAGCTGCAATTATTTTAAGAGAGACAATTTTCCCAGCTAGGGTGAGGTGTAGCATTCTCCACCTATGTAGTTCAGTTCTAAGGCTGGCAGCCAAGGGGCATGAGTTTGAGGACCCAGAGTCTGGACAGATCAGGGGAAATTTGGATACCTAAGTACACAAGGGAGTCCGGGGCCAAAGTAAGCACACTAGGTGGGACTATATTTGGTGTACTTTTAGAGTTGAGGGGTAGCAGCTCAGTTTTGGAAATGTTTATCCAGAGACCAGATACTGATACAAAGTTAGTCAGGAGTGTGAGGAGAGCAGGGAGTGCCTTGACGACATCTTCAACTGGGATTAGCAATTCATCGGCATACATGAGCGTGGAGTATGATTATGCTGCAATTGAAATACCCCAAATAATAGTATGTTGCCCAGTAGCCACTGCTAATGGCTCCACTGCTAATATGAACAAAAGGGAGGAGAGGGGTAGCCTTGACGGGTGCCCCTGCCAAGTTAGAAAGTGCTGGATATGACTGTATTGGTCTGGACCCTGGCTAAAGGTTGTTGGTATAGTGCTAGTACCCATTGCCGGAATTCAGGGCCAAAGCCAAATCTCTGCAGCACCCTATCCAGAAAATCCCATTCTAGGGAGTCAAAGGCTTTCTTGCAATCTACTGCGATAGCAGCTGCAGGAGAAGGTAAAGATTTGGCTTGATACATGATGTTAATCAGTGATCTGATGTGATCTTGGATTAGGCGTCCTGGCACAAAACCCACCTACGAGGGGTGGATAAGAGTTGGGAGAAAAAGGCTAAGCCTGGTGGCCAGGATCTTGGCAAAGATTTTTCTGTCTGTATTAATCAAGGAGATGGGGCAATAGCTGGAAGAGAGAGCGGGGTCCTTGCCCTTTTTTTGGAAATACAGTGATAACTGCTTCGCGCAGGGTGGAAGGAAAGATGCCATTGTGCAGGGCCTCATTAAACACATGGAGAGAAGAGGGGCTATGTGGGGAGCCAGCAGCTGCCATATTTCGACCAGGAAGCCGTCTCCTCTGGGAGACTTGCCAGTATTAAAGGTGTTAATTGCCATTAAGACTTCTGCAGGAGAGATAGTCAGGTCCAATTGTGTGGCTTGGGATGGGGTAAGTTCAGAGAGCTGGAGAGAGTCAAAAATCATTCCCATTATTTGCTCCTCTGAGGCTCTGGTGGAGGTGTAGAGGGTTGAGTAAAATTGCTGCATAACGGCATTAATGGCAATGGGGTCAGTACTGATTGAGCCTGTCTGATCCTTCAAGCCCAGGATATGGTGTTCAGCCTATTGCTTATGGAGTCTGTAGTCAAGGAGTTTGCCGGCTTTTTCACTCCCTTCCCAGTACTGATGGTGCAGCCTTAAAACTGCTACTTCGGCCTTGTGAGTTAATAGATCATTAAGCGCTAAGTGAGAGGTGATTAATTTTCTATACAAGGGGGAATTTGGTGCCAGATTGGGTAGTTATTTTCCTCAGGCTTCCAAAGTTTTTAGTTTGGTTTCTAAGGAAGTCTGGAGGTGTACACGTTTCTTCCGTCATTTAGCTGTGAAACTGATAATAGCCCAGTGTAGGGTAGCTTTAAAGGCCTCCCAGTGAATGCCAAGGGGGGTATCTTGATGGGAGTTTTCGGCCAAAATAGCGTTGTCTCTGAGGATACCTATTGAGCGAATTGAGGGTCCTTAAATAGCAGGGGATATAATTTCCAATTAGAGGATTTAGGAGAAGGTGGGCCCCACAGTACATGGAGGTGCACCGGGGCATGGTCCGAAATGACCTTAGGCATAATCTTGGCATCAACTGCGTTACAGTAGATGTTGGTCAAAATCAGCCAGAAGTCCAGTCGGCTATGAGACCCATGTATTGCAGATGTAAAGGAGCAGTCCCTCATTTTAGGATGAAAGTTCTCCAGATATCAGTGAGGCCAGCTTCTGCAATCAAGTGTTGCAGGGCTAGACAGGCCTTAGGATGTTGTACTGCAGTTGGGGTACTTTGATCCAGCTGCGACACTAATGCCAGGTTGAAATCTCCTCCTAAGATTATAGGTACAGGCTCTGAGGATATAGCACATATTTCTTGGGCCAGGAGGTGGAAGAAGGAGGGGGTATCCTCTTTCAAGGCATAAATTCTGCCACGGTGAATAGGGCCATCAGGGGTTTTCATCAGGGCTAGGACCCGCCTACGAGAGGGATCCAACTGCACTTGTATGGTGGACCAAACCAATGATCTGTGGAAGAGGATAGCAACCCCTCTTTTCTGGGTGGGGGAGGATGCAGAGAGGACCTGTCCCACCCAGTCTCTCTTCAGCAGCTCATGATCCTGCTTTGTAAGTTTGGTTTCCTGTAGGAGGACCAGCGTTGCCCTCAGCCTTTTCAAGTGAGATAACACCTGTTTACATTTTACTGGGGTATTTAAATCCCGTACGTTCCAGGTGTATGTATGTAGGTCAGCCATTATCAATGTACGAGTTACCATAGTGGAGATAAATAGTATACAGGCTGAGGGGGTTGCTGAGCTGTCCTCCAGAATCCTCCCAGTGCCACCTAACTGCTTAGTACATCTTATCCCTATAGAGCCCAAAGACCTGTGATATTTGCAACAAACCCAGTTACAACACTGTATAAACCAACTAATCGGGCAAACGGCCTGGACAAGTATCAAACTTTGTATAGCAAACTTAACATAGCAGTTGAGCTTAGTATTCGGATGGCAACAGTCGAGTCGGCAAACTAGCCACCAGGGCCACCTGTCGTCCTCTCATGGGGTGGGTCAAAGGCATAGGAATAAATTAGGATGGATCTCTGTCAGAGAGGAGACAATTTCATAAATATTGTTTGGCTTATAAATGCGTTACAGCAAAAATTCCGGATTACCTGGCTGAAAGGCTAGAACTCAGGGATGTGAATTCCTCTTTAAGGAATGCAGCCTATCGAGAGCTGTCAATAGCAAGGACAAAAACGAAATGCTCTGGATACTTCTTTAGCCAGCTAGTCCCAAAATGTTGGAATAACTTGCCTTTACAATTGTGTTTGTTTAACAGCAAAAGCCCTTCACAAATTGTTTTTAAATCCTAGCTCTTGGAGACATTTTCAGCTCAAGTTAAGTCTTGTTGTGGCTAATTGTTTGTGAATGGTATTTGTTTGTATGTATTTGAAGATGTAACCTGAAATGTGTTTATGTATTGTATTGTGTTTTGTTATTTTTTGTTGTAATTATTTGTCATTTAACCAAGGGTCACCATTTTAAATGAGTTTTCTCAATGGTCTAACCCATTTAATAAAAATGAAATGAAATAGGAAGACAGAGCATTGCACAGTGCTTTGATTTGAGTACTTATTATACATCATCATAAGTCCGCTTCCCCATATGGCATATGTGCAGCTGAAGGGGTCGAGGAACAGCAAAGGGCAGTGCAAACACTAGAGCCTGTGTCAAGTGGAAAGTGGCTATGGGGAAAGGAGAGGTAGTTAACCACCTTTCCCAGAGTGGTGTCCATAGGCTGTTGCCACCTCCAAGGCATACAAGTGAAGATAAGGAGACCTCAGCCAGTAACAAGCTAAGGCCTTATGACTGGGTCGTGTGCTCAGCCCAACCTCAATAAATCACCTTTTTATTACAATGACATTATAAGAGGGTGAGGGGGCCATAAAGGTACAGCGCATTTGGCATATTATAACCTCCCCCTTTAACTGGGGGGAGCATGATATGGATACCAGCTGATAAGTCTGTGGCTTAATAAAAACAAAAGGCCCAGTTTTGAACTCACATCAGTTAGCCCATTAATTAAGGGTAAATGACAGAAGGGCGAGTAAACAGGCAATCCACATAATCACTTGACAGAATAACACTCATTGCATGCAATTAGTCAATATAAATTCTGTTATTAAATTCTGTATTCCATAAAATGTCCTGAGCAGTAAGCAAGTATGAGCCTGCTAACATATTAATATATAGGCACAGGAATGTAGAGTGGTCTGTTGGCCTAAATAGAGTGAAATAAATCAGCCAACCACAAGGGGAATCGTCCCGGTGTCAGTTCCTGGAGTAAGAAGGCCGATTGCAAGCCAACTAGGGCCTGTCTCGACCCAGCATCTGATACCCCAGCCTAAGGAGGCCTAAAGAGAGAGAAGCAGAAAAAAAGCAGTTACTTAGCTGTACAGTCATGGGGGAGACTTATCGGCTGATCGAACAGGTGGGAAAGCTGTTGCTGCTGATGTTTGCCTATCGGTGTTTACAGGAGGAGGAGATTGTTGCTCCAAGAGGGCTTGTGGCCTGTCCGTTGCAATGACCACTGCCCATGTTTGAGGTTCTTTAGGAAGCATGCTGTGTGTCAGCGATTAATTTCCCTGTGCTGCATCCTCTGGGAGTGTCAACAGCAGGGCATACTTGTTCGGGGAGTAATGCTGGAGTAGTCCTGCATCGTCCTCCTCCCAAGGAGCATCCCCGTAATGCCTGGTAGTCGGATGTTGTCTCCACTCATGCCGCTGTGAGGTATGTGTCTTTCTGTTCGGGGGAGGGAGGGAGGGGGAGGCATCAAACCGATGCAGCACCGACTGAGAGGGCCCCTATCCAAACCTGGCTGATTCATCCGTGCTGCCAAGGGAATCAGGAGGGGCATGATTGGTGTTATACAGGTCAGGGTCCTGAAAATCTTTAGGGAATTGTTGTCGGAGAAAGTCCATGAGGCTTTCCGGCCTGGCAAATGAAATAGGAGCCCTGTTGATCATTATTCTCATTGTGGCATGGTAACACATAGAGAAAGACAAAGAGATATGGTGCACATGTAAAATCTTGCGGCCCACCGCATATGCTTTCCGCCGCTCCATTAGCTCCTGGGAGTAATCCTGGAAGATGTGAATGGTGTTTCCATTCCTGGAGAGGGAGCCTCTATCGCTCGCTGAGGCAATTATCAGTTCTTTTTGGTGAAAGTCCAGAAAGCGGGCCAAAATGGGTCATGGGTGCTCTCCCAGTTTGGGTGGTGGGGCCAGAGATCTATAAGTCTGCTCAATTTGCAGGACAGTAGCAGAAGAGAGGCCTAGAATATGCAGCAATGAGTTGTAGAAAGTGGACTGTGTCCCGCTGTTCAGCCCCCTCCGGGGAGCTGATGAACTGCAAATTGTTGCGGCGTCTCCAATTTTCCAAATCATCTACTTTGTCCTGGAGGTAAGATATGAGACAAGCCTGTTCCCGAGTGGTGGCTGTAACTTCTTGTAGAGCTGCATCGTGGGCCTTAGGATGCCTTTCCATGTGAAACATCCGAGATTCAATGGCCTGTAGAGTTTGGGTATTAGAGTTTAGAGCAATAGTCAAGTGTGACATTTGTGCTGGTAACTGAGCTAACATTTGCTCCATTTTTGCAGGTTCAGCTGGAACTGATGAGGAGGTCATCACACTGTAGGCCATGGTGTAGGAGAGACACCCCAATGAAGAGGATCCTCACCGATAGGAAGATTATAATTGAAATGCTGCTGCTTTGGTGAGTCCTTCTTCGATTATTTGTATTTTCAAATGCTCTTAGATGCACCTTGTTGTAGGATGCCTTAGGATATTAGCCCATACAGAGGGAGCAGAAGGATTATGCTGCCATCTTGGGTAAAGGCTAAGCCATACCCCCTTAGACCGAAGATTTTACCCCATCCCCCTATAATACTCATCATTCTGCTCCTCCATCACTCTGTGTATGACTTTGCCCCCCCCCCCACAATTCCTCAAACAGCCTGGCCACCATGGCATTCATGCATTTTCTGGCCCTGTCCATGACATTGTGACATTGTGCATGCCTCCACACCCTTCATGGAATAACATCCGACCAAACCAGAGTATTCTCTGGCCACCATTCCTTTATTTTGTGAATGTCTTCCTTTATCTGATAAAATATGTTCAGTCATTGTTCAGTCCCCAAATCATTCAATCCTAAATGGATGATTATTAAATCTGGGTGGCTGTGATCCCTTCTCATTTCCCTCAGCAGCGGCAGCAGATGTGCCTATTTCATGCCGCGCATACCTATCCAGGTCAGCTTGATCGAATTGAGGTCCAAATACAGCTGCCTCCCCCGAGCCTCCTGGATACCCATTTTTCTGCCAGTGGACAAAGGAGTGACCACATATCTAGGCTTCCAGCCTTCTTGTCCTTCCTGAATAAACCACAAAAGAAACAAAATTAGTTCCCATACAGCAACCCACCCTGCCTGTTACCCTTTATCTATCATTTTTTTTTTCATAGGCAAATGCTCCCCCCATTACTTTTATCTAACCGTTCAGACATGCTTATGAGGGAAGAAGGAAAAAACTCTATTAGTAAGGATGCATCATATTGTGAACATATATTTTATAACAATTAAAAGACCACCACCCCTTCTGCTTTATGTCCCCTACTGTGCCGCCTTGTGCCACCACATCAGAGGCTGCCCCAATGCAAAATGAGTGAGATGAATACCTACTTGGGTCTTCCACCAAGAAGGCCAAACCTTTCTTAAGTACTGCCACCACTTGTGACCCCATCGGAACCATTTACATGGAAAAATATCAGAGGGTGTTTTTCCCAAGGGTGCCCTGCTGCATACGCATGCAATGGCCATACTGGACATATGGCAACATTCACATGTCATTTTAGCAAAATCCTGTTACCTTTTCTGGCCTGATCGATCTTTGACCATCTTACCAGCACTGAAATACCTTCTCCTGTCCACACTATGTCCTCCCACCATAGCCCTGCTGAACTGTACCCCTTTCCGTGCCCTACAACTTAGCTGACCCTAAAGACCTCGCTGTACATGGTGGCGTACACTGCTCTAAATAAAGCTGCTTCTCTACTGAACATGCACACCTGGTGCAAAATCCCTAACAATCTCTCCAGCAACACTTCCATCAGTAGCCTCTACTGTCCTGCACCTTCTCAGCTCCCTGCAGCCAACCCTGCATCATATGCCTTGTTAGGTTACTTTTTGTTGGGTTCTCCCACCCTTTCAGGGTACACATCTGACCTTTTGCTACTAAATGAACCCCCCATGGTCGAAAGTGCCATATTATTCCTCCAGCTTGTCACTATAAATTGTGCTACCTGGTCCCCCATTACCACCCCACTTACCTGGCAGCAATTTTGAGTTCAAAATGCCTGAAAAGCCCTCCAAGAAGTTTCCTATGCTTTTAGGGTCCTGAGAAACCAGGAGTTGCAAAACAAATGTTTAGCTCCCCAATCCAGTCCTCCATACTTACTCCTGAACTGCTGTCTGTCTGAGCTCCCCTCCTGGGATGATGGCACAAAACTTGTCCATCTGCAGGTAGGCAGTCAGCTATCACGTTGTCCACACCATCTACATGCCTAGCCCTAGATGACATGTTTAATGTCAGTCCCCTTAATACCAACTGCCTTAAGACCCTCATAACCCTCTCAGACATTTTTTCCCCTCAGGTTTAGGATGTCTACTACTGCTCTGTTGTCACTCCAAAATGTGACCTTTTGGTTTCTGAGAGCCCCCCCCCCCATACTTCCATTCCTACTCATATGGGAAAGATTTTCAGGAAGGTGATGTCCCTCATCACACTGGTCTGAAACGAGGTGATGGGCCAGGCCGCAGCAAACCATTTCCCCCCAAAGTATGATCCTATAACTATGCCCCCAGCCACACAGTGTATAGCTGCAGGTCCGTATTGAAAACCCATTCTTCCTGCCAGAATATCCTACTATTATAGCTGTTTAAAAACATCTCCCACACCTCTTGATCCTCCTTTGTTTCCCTAGCTGTATCCACCCAGTGATGCGGTCTGGAGTTGCCTTGTGTTGCCCTAGCCAAGCACCATGTAAGCATGCAAACCAGTGCTATGGCCCCTACATGCGAAATTCAAATGCCCCATTAATTGCTGCATCTGTTGCAGCTGCACCCTGAGCCTAGCCTTGATTGCCCTTAAAAGTGTTTTCAGTTTCTGCACTTCGGAATCTGGAAGTCTAAATAATTCTCTCACACTATCTATCTCAATACCCAAGAATTCAATTTGCTGGCTAGGGCCTTCTGTTTTGTCAGGGGACAGGGGCACACCTAACTCCCTGCACATAGTCTCAAAATCCCACAGCACCCTTTCTGTCTGCTGTCATCCTTCCCCAATTAACAGAAAATTGTCCATGTAATGAATCACTGCCCTGTGTCCATATCTTGACTGGGAAGTCCATTGCATCCAAGTGCTGAACATTTCAAATGTAGCAGAGGTGATGGAGCAGCCCATGGGCATGGCTTTATCAAAATAATAGTCATTCCCCACCTGGAAACCCAGCAAGTCTCAATCCTCAGGTCGAACTGGCAGCAAGTGGAAGGCCATTTCAGTGTCTGTTTTTGCCAGTCATGCCCCCTGCAAGGCACTAATCAGCCTGACTGCTTCCTCCAAGGCAACGTAAGTCACCCTGCTGTCCTTCTCTCTGATGTGATCATTGATGAAATCCCTGTCCAGATATGACAGGTGGTGTTTCACCCAATATTCTCCAGGATGTTTCTTTGGGACCAAAGCCAGAGGGGATATTCTCAGGTCCGGCAGCGGTGGCTGCTCAAATGGCCCCTGCAAACTGCCAGCCATTACTTCCTTCTGAATGTTCTATGCTGACAATGTCTCTTTTCCCCTCACTGACTTCAGATTTTTTGCCTTAGTCCTTTTCCTGATTCCTTAAAAGTGCAGACTGAAACCCTCCTGAAAACCCATGAATAGGGTATGAGCTGCCTCCCTATCCAGGTAAAACCTCAACCAGTCTTCCAACACATCAACCTTTATGGGTGTGTCTACCAACCTAAAAGACCAGTTTTCCTCATCTTTAATTATCCTGATGTCAGTTGTAGTAGGCCTGGCCTCTGCCCCCACCTGCCCCCTCCCCTCCCCCTCCCCACTGCTGTCCCCTATACCCTGACTGGTTACCCCAAATGACCAGTTGTAAGAGTTATCATGATTGGCAGTTCCTTTCTCACAATAATTCCAGCACTTAGACACCATGTGGCTGCCCCGGCATTTTGAACAAGCATGCTGGAAATGGCAGCTTGGCCATGAACAAAATGCCTGATTATATCCACAACAGCGCTTTGGGGCTGCTCCCCCTATTTTGTTCCCCATCCTCATACAGATCGTCAATCATAGATCAATCTGTCTTTCATCCCATTTAACAGCCCCAAAATGTGCCATCCTCTTCCTGAACTTCTCACCATACTTCAACCAACTATACCCCAATTTTTTATATATGTTCTTTATAATTAGGGAATAGGTAAGCAAAGCAGTGCCCAGTTCTGGCTTCTTTTCTATGGCTATGGCTGTATAGTATGTAAAATCCGTGGATCAACTGTCCCAGTTCTTCCCCTTCATTGATTTCTCTTCCTCCCCTTTACCCAATAGCACTATAGCTGCCACCATGTCTTTCTTTTCAAAACTTTTTTCTCTTCATGCTTATCTATGTTGTCCACATTAGTTAACACAAACATGCTGACATATTCACCTTACCATATCTTCTCCTTCATGGAAAGTGGCACATGGTCCCCTGTGTGGATACCTGGTGCCCTTATCTCTGCTCTTACCCCTGCACCTATGCTGGTTTCCCCCACCACCCCAACTGGTTCCCTCTTGTCCTTATTCCTGATTTCCCCCTGGGCTTTTTCTAGTTGCCCCAGTCCGGTATCCCCCATAGTCTTACTCATCTGCTCTATATATTCCTTCATGCTATTTTCAGGTTTGATAGTCTTATTACCTGGCTAGGGATCCAGTTGTGGGCCGGGCCCTGCAGGCAGGAGCTGCTGGTTGCTGTCAGGTGTGGGTACTGGAACCAGGGGTGCTATCAGGGTAGTAGGTACAGGTCCTAAGGGGACTGGTGACTCTGGCAAAGGTAAAGGGGTGGGAATAGGTCCCGGAGGGGGCTCCGGAGCAGGAGGAGGTACAGGGTCAGCTGGCACTGGATCAACTGGGCTAGTGTCCAAGATCCTAGTTGTGGGCGGAGCCTGCGGTGCCTTTCTGATGTCTTTCCCTGCCTGCTTCTTGTTCCCTTTCCACTTCTTGTCCTTAGCTGGGCTGGGCTGATCCTCCCTCTCAAGCAACTGATTTGCTGTGCTTACCAGCTCCCTCACTGCCTCGTAGCACTCCACTTTGCTTGATTTATTTCTACCAGGAGCCATAATACAAAACTTACAGAAACCTGCAGAGACACAAACACACTGTTAATATATTATACCATTGTTGGGTCCTTCTCATGGCCACCCTTCTTAGCTTATCTGTTCCAACACCCAGTGAGACCTAGCATATGCCTAGCAATTGGCTCCAGCTCAATAAGATCCTGTTATATGAATCTCATATATTTGACTGTCTTTCTTTTTTTATCCCTCCCTTCTGGCTCCTGGTAATCCAGATCCTCGTCTTCTGGTGTATCCAGAACCTTGTGGGCCCTATCCTTCAGGTCCATAAACATTTTTTTTTTGGTATCCTCTTTCCTGCTTGCCCACGCCGTGGTGTTTTTGCTTGTTCTCACAGTTAGGACTAAAATCCAATTTGAATAACATTCAGTGATGGTTAAATATTTCTTATAACAGTCCTTATAATCATATATACCACCCAGTGTCCATGCTCACATATACCTTAAAACGCATTCTCCCCCATCCTCAGTATACTGCCTTCATGAGTAGTTCATATGGTATCTCTTTCCTTTTTTTTTGTTTTTTTACTATTGATCCTTAAGTGTTTTTATCCTTATAATTTTCTTTTTTTTTGGAATTCTTTCCTGTTGCTATGCATTGTTCTTTTATCATTCTTTCTGCCTGCTTAATTTGGTTTCCAAATTGCTTCCTGCCCCCATGTGTTTAACACCCCCCCAAGATGGCGGCCACCACGCTGGTCTCCACAAAATGGTGGCTGTGCAATATTGCCTTTAAAACCTTCCATTTTGTTGCGAACTTCTCTCCTTGCACTAATAAACCTGTAGGCTATCCCACAAAACGTTCTACTTTCAATGCATGAGACCTTTTGGTTTTTGGAAAATGCATCCAGAAATGTGCTGGCCGGCCGCATCACAATGGTGGCACCCCATGTGGCTGCTTGCTATCTAAGATGACAGCTGCCACAGAGTTATCAATAAGGGTGGCCACCTCCTCTCCAAAAAGTTTGTTCATTGCCCGCTTCTTTCTTTGTCCTGAGCCTTCCTGCACTTGCCCAAGCTCATAATACTTTTTTTTTTGAATCTCCATTTTTAGCACTCAGCAAACTCAAATGCCCAGCCAAGCCGGGAAACAGCCCCAAGGCCTCCTCTGGCACAAACCTCACAAGCTCTCGGGTCTTGAGTGAATTTGTGGCCCATCCATTCACACTCCTGCCCCAAAAACTCCTGACATTACAAGGACTCCTGCAGCCTCCTCACAATCATGCTCACTCTCGGTAAGCTCCTGAGCTGCTCTGCTTACTGCAACTCTAACGTGAGTGGATAGGTTTTGGCCCCCCCGGGGCCATGTGGCCAAGCTTACACTTGCTTCGTGGGTGGTCCCTAGGTTTTTTATAGGAAAAAATGTGAATCCTTTATTAAACTGGCCCATAACATGGAAAATGAAGCTTTCTTAAGCAAACAAACACCTAAACTATACTTGGTAAAACAAGCAACAGCCAAAAATGTTCTCTCTTTACAAAAAAAATGCATCCCACAAACTCACTAATAGACCACACATTTTAAATCTATCCCTAAACTACCATGTTATTGCTTTGCAATTTAACATCTAAACTCTTAGGATAAAATTGCCTAAGTAATTAAGAATTCAAATACAACATATACAAATCTCCACTGGCTGCCTGTAAATTACCAGCTTTTTTTATGCTACACTTAACAAACTGCTATACCTCTACTCAAACTGTAAATTACTTACCCAAAAAACTACAAACCTCTGGAACTATTGAAGAATTTTTTCAACTGATGTGCTGACCAGTATGTAGTATGAATGAACTGGCTAGCAGATGAAAAGAATATATATTATTGACTAACTCACAACAAGGTAGAATACATTTTCTAGTTAACTCCAAATACCTATCAACTAAAAACAGACAACTGGTCAAACCAAACCAGTAACTCAGAAACGTTTCAATAACTGATTTGCTACTCAGAGAAATTCTCTTTAAAGCAAAATTGTGAGCTCCCTGAGCCTGTGCTCATCCTTAAGTACCCCTGCTGCTCACCCCACTCTCTCCCTTTGCCTAGCCAATCCTTGTCTCCCACCTCACCACTACACTGACCTCATAGCCCCTCCCCCATTGTGGCCTCATGTTTCTCCCCTTAACCCTTCCCCCTCCCTTCCTAACTCTTCCTCAGCCAATCCAACCTTTTAGGCACACACAACTTGCTGGGCCTGTGGACAATGGGGTCTGCCCCTTTAATTGGGCAACCCTCTTTGTATGGAATGTTTGCACTGTGGACCCTGCTGCACGCTAATGTCACTTATTTGTAAATCTCACCAATTGACTGTTCTCTTGAAGATATATAGAACTGATTTTTTCATAGTGTTTGGTTAGACTGTTCCATTCTGTTAAGCTGCTGTGAATGTGCTGGTTGCTTACCTGCTTTCTGGCAGGTGTGTGCTCGGATTTCCTTGAAGTGCTTTTCCTTTGCCTTGTTTTTTTTTTGCATTACTGTCAGAAAGTTCTACATTTTTTCTGTTTATTAACTAATAATATTTTACCTTCCTCCACAGGTACCTTTGCCATAGTAGGTTCAGATTCAATTGCCATATGTGCTTTGGCATTTGTAGTATGCCATCACTGACCACTTTTCCAGCATATTGGTTGGAATAGCAAAGGGACCGGTTTTTGCACAGTATACATGAAGAACAACGTGGGAGTAAGACAAGCTTTAATTGTACCACTGTATTCAGTTATCTTCACAGTGCAGGTTTTTGATCCCTTAGACAGTGGAAGAGATTGTTATTTTGGGGGACTGTGGACTTACCGTATAGCCTCTATGAAACTCATGGTATCCCCTTTGACTTTTTCAATAAACCTATCTGCATGTGCTGAGTAAGGATGAGCTGATGCTGAATTTGCAGTCAGTGAACACACCAAAATCAGGCATTGTAGACACCAGCAATGCAGGTCTGAATGAACTTTGTTTCCCTTCAGCATTTTAGCACCTTCACATCATGATGTGGCGCTGTTTATGGGGCACACACACCAAGCATGTTCAAGTTGCTGGCAGATCACATGACTTGCACCATCCAATTAGCGATACTGGAGATAAAAAACTCTACATGTTGCACACATCTCAATGCCATTTCTAACTCTCTTTCATACAGGGGATGGATCTGTAGTAGAAAGGGATTAATTTTAAGAGTGACTTTTGATTAAACATCTTTAGAAATCATCAGAGAGTTGTGCAGTATTATTCCAGATAACATTTGTTTTGCTTTGCAATATTTTACTGTAGTTTTAGGCAAGTATGCAAGTTTAATTGTTTTGAAGGAGAGGGGATAAAGTGCACAGAGTAAGCTTTATGGGTCCTGCATAAAGCAGAAGAAGAACAGTGTATAACAAACTGGGAAAGGTGCAGGAGGATTTTTTAAATATTTATTTGACAAATATTATTTTACTGGGTGCTGGTGGTGTAGAGGGCATGGAAATCTGCATTTATTTATTTATTTATTTATCCTGCAACAGGGGCAGGGTATATTGAAATTAGCACACTGGGAAAGGTGCAGGAGGCTTTTGAAACATTTATTTGATCATTTTTTGTTGAAGTTTTTAATTCTTATTTTTTTTACTGACTAGAGGTGGTACATCTGGGCTCAGAATTTCATATTTTTCTTTTTTATCCTGTTTGTGAACCTTCAAGTCAGTAAGTGGGTAACATGTAAAGTAGGCCACTGTGTGAGACATAAGGTGACAAGGTCTCTCAATGTGGTGGTGTGTGGTCTATCAATCAGAGGATGGCCTGGTACTGCCAATCCTCCCTATCATATCTCACAAGTTGTATGGCATTGCAGTTTGTCCATGTGCCAGTGTGCAAATCATTTGCACATCTAAAAATCATCAATGAGTATTATGTTATGACTGTTAGCATCCAGCGGCAGATGTCTTGTGTCTAGGGATGTGCATATTGTGTCTGGGGATGTGCAGAATTTTTAAATTCGAATTAAATGGAATTCCACAAAATTTGGGAAAATTCCACTTACATTCATGGAATTCCATCAGTAACTGAATTCTGAAATTTTGAAAGTGGAATGCAAGCTGTGGATTAGTAATCAGCAATTAACAAAAACTGTGGCTTCTTTTTATTCAGTTTGCAGAATATTATTCCATGATGTATGTAATCAAAGGAAAGTTATTCCATGATTTACATAGAAAGGCTTCTCAAAATTCTACAGCACTAAAAAAGAAATTATGAGAAACATGGTTGATGAGAAATTGACATTCTGCATGGATTCCACCAGTAGAATTCCACATTACTCACAATTGTGTCAGCACCTTTCATGCCAGTGATGTTGATATATGTAGAAAATATAAGGAGAAAACTAGGATGAAAAAGGGATGGGGGGAGAAGATAAATGTTTCTGCATGTCAGTTCCCCCAAGTTCCACCTTCTCTTAAAGGACATAGACAGAGTGGAGGTGGTCCAAAGGAGGGCAACTAAAATGGTACAGGGTTTACATCAAAAGCCTTCCAGGGAGAGAGACTAAAGTACCTCATTATATACACCCTGGAAGAGAGGGGGAGGATATGACAGAGACCTTCAGATACCTCATAGGGTGAATAAGATACAAGAGGGAAGCATTTTTCAGGAAAAAAGGAGCTTAAGAAGAAGGCAACATGTTATGAAGCAGGAAAGGGGGGATTCAGGAGAGATGTGGGGAAGAACTTCTTCATGGAAAGAATGGTCACAGAAAGAATGGTGGATTCCTGAAACAGGCTTCCAGCAGAGATGGTGGGGGTGAATAACATGAGAGGGGGTTCAAGAATGCATAGGATAGGCATAAGGGTATCTTAGTGGAAAGGAAGAGGGGAGATAAAGAGAGCTGAAGATCAAATTAGCATCTGCAGTGATACTGTAATTAGAGAAAATGGGCAGACCGGGTGGGTCAAGCATGCCTTATGTGCTGTGAAATTCTATTTTTCTAAGTATAAGACCTGTAAGTGGTGGTGTCATGATGGGACTGGGACTGGGAATCATGACTGTGGGGCTGTAAGAACAATGGCTTCAGGGTGCGTGATATTACTGCCATGTAAATAATGATTCATTAGACCCCAGAAATCTACTGATTCCTTTCTTACTACACTACAAGCAACCTACTTAATATATTTGGTGATAAAACCATTGTGAGCAATCCAGAAGCATACCAGTTTCCACATTATGTCATTAAGTACTTCCAGTTCCCCTAGTCAGCACTAAAGAAATCCATTAAGAAAAATAAATTCTAGTTACCAAAAAAAGCATCTTGTATTCACTGCCCAAAATCACCTAACTCCCCCACACCAGTCACTAGCAACTTCAGAAAACAGCAAGAAAGAATGGAGTCAAGTATGAAGCCCAGATCATAAAATCTGTTTAATAATTTAAGTTTTCTTGACACATTTATATAAATAATACATATAAAATAATAAAAATTATCATATATTATTATATCAGATACTATTATCCTTTCATATATCATATTAAGATTGAACTGTGTCATATAGTGTATCATATTGTGTCAAAATACATTGGGCTAAATTTTCAAAGGATGACTCAGGACTTGCATCAAGCCCTGTATCAAATCAATTTTTTTGCATAGCTTTACCAACCCCCTGTGATGCAACTGCATCCAATTTTACTACATCTGGTGCAGTTGTGACAGTTTCCCCAGTTTACGTCAAGTTACGCCAAAGGTTTGGCACAAGCCCCATGAAAAGGGGCCCCAAATGGTGCAAGTTAGACAAGGGAAAAGCTAGTCTAACTTGCAGCATTTGGTGCTCAGGATTGAAAATCCTGATCGATGACAGGGAGAATGCCACAAGCCTCATGCGCCCAACGATCGGCACACCAGGTGCTTGCAGCATACTCGGGGCTTTGAAAATCGAGACCATAATCTTTTCATATATTGTATCACATTTTATTATTCCTCCTCATCTCATCTCATCTCATCTCATCTCATATCATATCGTATCATATCATATCATATCAGAGCATATCATATCAGAGCATATCATGTCATATGAACATATCACATTACGTCTCATCTCATCAAATTTCATCTCATCTCATCTCATCTCATCTCATCTCATCTCATCTCATATCTGATTATATTATCTTCTCATATTATTTAAGATGAAATGATCTGCTCATATATATCATATCTGCTACCCTGTCTAATGCCATCTGAAGGCATAGCATTCAGTGGAGGTCAAAATAACAGAAATCATCCTGCAGTTGCCTCCTAGTGCCCAGTTCCTCTCCAGATGTATCCACCACCACCACCGCCACCACCACCACCATCAGTCTTCTGTACCTGAAAAACAGAACCAATTCTCCATAGTGAATGATATTTTTACAGATGGCACTATGAATTCACTAAAATCACATTTTCTTCACACATAAATAAAGACAAATTAGAAATAACAATAACTTAAATACTACATTAAAATAAAAAGGAAGAAGACGGACTCTGTTTTAGATAAAAACACAGCCTCATCATCATCAACATTCTCCTCATCCTGCTATTACAAATCACATTTTCCTTGTCAAGCATTACTGTGGCATGTGGGTTATAAAACCTTCACCCCTGCAAGAGAAAGTACAATGTGATTGGCTTCAATCATCTCTGATTCTGATATAACTCTCTACTTTTCTTTTGATAAAAAAAATTCAACATCTTCAGAAATTAGGGGGTAGCTGCCTAATCATCTTCACAACTCATCACTTGTTTATTAAGAACCACATAGAACCAGCTACCAGTGCCGAGTGCCATCACAGCTACCTAAGCACCATGGACATTGACAATTACCTTTCTGCTGTGAGGCCCTATACATAGTGCTTTTTATTATCATCTTCACAGTTCATCATGTGTTCATTCAGAAATCATATTTCTTGTAATATAAATAAAAAGGTCAATTTCAAGAATTTAAATATAAATATACTGTATGATCCCCCATCTCCTATTTCCCCGACACATACTATCCTGTCTCTGACTTCTCAATTCAGAGTTGCCTGACAATGCAAACTTACTGATGCAGCCATTTCCCGATATAAGCCAGCACAACACAGTCAAACATGTAGAGAAGCATGTCAGTGTGCCACGGACTCAGAATAAGATGGTGGCTTGGCACAGATGCCTATGCACATTGGTGGGTGCTTCGCATGTTGGTGTGTACCAGTTTATAGAGGAGCTGTACAATGAGCAACTAGTGACTGATAGCACAACTGAGAAAATAAACCGTGGCATGCCTAAGTCACCAATTAAAAAAAAATACCTAAAAAGAGAGGAGCAAATCAGTAATATTGTTGCAGACATTGATCAGTGGTCTGCTAAGGATTATGTGCATGGCGTAGCTCATAACGTGGTTATCTGAAGCTGTTCCCTTAAAAAAGACAGTACTTTTTAACCTTTGACCCTTGAATACAGAGCGTGGATGGGCGTAGCGTACATCACTGTAGCTTGCAGGGTGAACCTGCTACAGCATGGATTTTAACTATTTTCTTAATAAAGTTTCTTTTTAAAATCATGATCTTTAAATAATGAACATGAACAGAAGTGGTGGAAAGCATGGAACTCACAGGCGGAAAGCATGGAACTCATAGGTAGGCACTAATTCTAAATGTTGTTAAAAACGCCATGTTGTTGTGTGAAAGCCCTGTTGTTTGTAGTTTGTTGCAAACGTTGTGTGAAGAAGTTTCTTTTTAAGATCATGATCAGAAATGGTGGAAAGCATGCAGCTGCTATCCATTTGTTGCAAACGCTGTGTGAAGAGATGATGTCAGGCAATTTGAAAATAGGTAGTTTGAAGGTGGGCTAGTGTGTGTGATGGGGAAATGCAGTCGGGATATTATGTGCCAGGCAATGATGTGTCGGGGAATCGACTGGACCCCGTTATAAAATGGGTAAGATAAATTAGTGAAACTCCAGTATCCTAATTGGATAAAACATGTCATATGACTGTGCATTATTCAACAATGACGGCACACCTCCCAGTATGACCACATGCCTGAACTACTATCCAGCCCTTAAAACCTTCTCACCAGCAGTGAGATCACTCCACATCTGACACAGATAGGCTGCGCCACACATACATACACATACACACACACACACACACAGCTGGCACACTCAGGCTGCAACCCATAATAATAAGTAAATTAATTTACCAGCCCTACACTGTACACAACGATATGCTTGACACAGCAATAATTTTTAAATAAGACTTAATGTAAAATCTTACGTAGTTGAGCCTGCCATTTTCCCACTCTCTTAGCACAGAAGCACTTTCACTTTTGTTACTGTAATGTAGTATGACCGAACGCTATCAATACTGGTAAATAACATGCTAGTAGATTTTTAAAATAAGCCTGTCTGTGTTGAAAAAGTAACAACATTTTGTTTTGTTTTTTTGCATTTACTTCAGTTAAATTTGTGTGAAAGAAGATGCCATCTGTGGGAAGAGTAGGACTAGTGCAGAGCACTTTCACTTTTATTACTGAAATGTAGTGTGACCGAGTGGTGTCAATAGTGATAAGTGACATCCTGTCAGATGTTGAAAGTAGCCCTGTCTGTTCAAAAACTAAGAAAAGTGTGTCCCTTATGTTAACTTTACTTAGCTTTCTGTAGTAGAAGTCACCAACTAGAGAGAGGATAGTGAGTGCAGAGTGAGCGAGTTGGCAGTTTTAGAAAGGTAGATGCAAGCCTGAGCGAGTCTTGCTATAGCAACAGTTGCTCTGCCTTGCATCTACTTTTCTGAAGCCACCGACTCTCTCTCTCTCCTCTCATTACAGTCTGCAGCTTCTATTACAGAAAGCTAAGTAAAGTTAAAATAAGGGACACACTTTTCTTAGTTTTTGAACAGAGAGGGGATTAATTTCAACTTCTGACTGGGTGTTACGTATCGCTATTGACACCTCTTAGTCATGCTACATTTCAGGAAAAAAAAGAAATTGCTCTGCACTCACTTTCCTCTCCCTACATACAGCACCTTCTTTCACATAAATCTAATTGAAGTAAATGTAAAAAAAATAAAAAAACAGTTTTCTTACTTTTTCAACATAGACAGGCTTATCTTAATTGTATGCCAGCAGGTTATTTACCAGTATTAACAGCGCTCAGTCATGTTACATTACAGTAATAAACATGAAAGTTCTTCTGCGGTAAGACACTCTAAAAATGGCAAGATCAACCAGATAAGATTTAAAAATGACATTTTATTTAAAAATGTATGCAGGATCAACCAGATAACTATTACCTACAATTTAAACCTATCACAATTATAACAGGATTAACCAGATCATCTACTGAAAATGAATAATTTATTTCTGCCATACAGTGACTACTTTTTGCATCCCCCTCTAATATTTGTGGCCATTTTATAAGATAGATAACCCACTACATGACATGCGGTCATGCTCTGATATACGCACGCCTTGGGTGGTTGAACGCACAAGGCCTGTGGCCTCATGCATATATCAGAGCATGACTGCACGCCCTGTAGTGAGTTATCTATTACATACAGTATATTATCATCATCTACTCAAATAAAAATAGTGTCATATTACTCATGTCATAGGTAGATATGTTGCAAATTTTTTATTCTCTGGTGAATTTGTTGTAAGTGGGGGAACTTTGCAGTTTGTGAAACATTATGTAAGTTCCCCACCCTTACATCAACATTGCTTGCATGTTTTTTTTTAATTAAAACCTACTAAAAAATACAACCTCTGACTTACAGATGCTGCACTTTAGTCATGCTAACTCACTTAGTTCTTTGCGAGCACAATTCTCTTTCTCTCAGCAAAGAAGGCACTTTGCAATGTGAAGAACTATGTGAAGTAGGCACTTCACACTGCTAAGTCAGGAAAGGTCACAAACTTTTTTGTGAAATAGTTTTCTGACTTTGCACATTTCTAGCCATGTGGTCATGCTCCATTGTGCTCCTTACAGAAGTAGTGTCCTGACACTCATTTCACAACTCACTGTGAAGTGATGATGGCTCTTGATCTTCAGCCTTTTTCCGTTGCAGAAGACACTGAATTTTGAAGACTGTTGCATGAAGAATGAAACCACAATACATTATTCAACATTTCATCATGCTTCACATTGTCTTGGCATGCCAGGCCAAAACAGTATTTGCAGTTCTGTGCGCTGCGAGAACCTATTCAGCTTCAGTGACCTTTTGAAGAAGACTCCAACGTTCATTATAAGCAACATTTACCCTGGTCCTTCCCATGGTTGGTCACCTTGAATGTTACACATACCATTGTTCCAGATTTCTCCCCCAAGAACAAGACAGCATCCATATGTGGTGGGTGCTCAGATTGGCAATTAATTTATTACAGTACAATCTCCATCCATCCATCCAACATGTTAATGATTTCAATTACATCCAAGCATGTTTCTTATTGCATACATTTTTTCCTGTACCCAATCATCATTTCTCCTGTTATCACATACTGTATCATCAAATACTGTATATCAGTTGTTTTGTATCCTTTCCTTCGATCTCCCTCTTCTCCCCACAGATGTAGATCTAGGGGCAAGGTTTTCTTCTTTCTTTGGCGGTATCGGTGTATACCCATTACTGCTTTTCTTTCCTTGCTGGTGCTGTCCTTCATTTTCTGGTCTTTTCCTATCCCCCACTCCTCCCTCCCTCCCTTGTCCCTTTGTTATCTTTTCTGTTTCCTCACAGCTATCCTCCTGGCTGCTCAAACTTATTTGATCCATATAATTCATTCGCCATCCACACCGGCAGTCCCAAACCAGGTATAATAACCCTTACTTTGTGGCTGGGTGGGTGGGTGGGCAACAATTGAGTAGCAGACAATTGGGGCCAGTTGCCTCCTTGCAGCTGTTTACATACCCTTACTAACTACACCCCTTCCCTTGGCTCTCTGCCAATCCTGCAGCTCTCCCCTCTTTTTCCCCTTCCTTTCTCTGTGAGGTCATATCTGACTTATAGCCCTGGTCCCTCCCCCTGATGAGTGACCCCCTATGCCCCTCCCCTTCCCCCACCCTGCCTTGTCTGGGCATGATGAACCCTCTGGGTTGGTCACCTGGACAAATGAATCTGCCTTTTAACAGGCAAACCCCATTGTCCTGGATTTCCCCTCAAGAACAAGACAAAGTCTGTATGTGGTGGGTGCTCGGATTGGCAATTAATTTATTACAGTACAATATCCATCCATCCAATATCCTGATGATTTCAATTACATCCAAGCAGATTTCTTATTCCATACATTTTTTCTGTACCCAATCATCATTTCCTCTGTTATCACATGTCATCAAATATATCAATTGTTTGGTATCCTTTACTTCGATCTTCGATCTTCCTCTTCTCCCCCCAGATGTAGATCTGGGGCCAGTTTTTCTTCTTTCTTTGGAGGTAACGGTGTATACTCATTACTGCTTTTCATTTCTTGCTGTCCTTCATTTTCATTTTTTTCCCCCTTCACCACACCTTCTCCCTCCCTTGCCCTTTTGTTATCTTTTCTTTTCATCAACAGCCTGTCTCCATCCTGCATTGGATGATAGGCATTCCACCTCTGCTTTATCGACCTATTTGTCCCCTCCATTCTTCAATACTGACCATCATTTCTGTATTAAACATATTGACCCCAAGTCTGATAGAAGAATCCTGTCTGGCCTATGATATTCATCTTCCCTCTCCTCTATGCCTCTCCTAATTACTCTGCCCCAATTTGCAATAAATAATGTGCCTACTCTCCTATTCATCTTCCTCCTTGCCCTGTCAACCGCTAAGTGACTGTGTTTATATTTCCAAACCCGGTGTGGGACTATGTCTGACCATACTAAGGTCACGTGAGGCCACCACTGTCTTGTTGTCTCTACATCAAGCTTTATTTGCAGATACACATCCAACCAGGGCCTGGACCCAGTATTGTTTCCCCCCAGATGCACAATGGTCATGTTTGGTGATGGTGTCTTCCTCATATCCCTCAGGGCTGGTAATAATTGGGCCTATCTCATGCCCCTGATTCCATGCCAGAACAGTCTACACTGCCTGGGGTCTTGATATAGCTGTGTTCCCAGCAAAACAAAATGGCTCCTCATTGAATTGAACCTTCGCTCTAACCCACAGCATTCAGACCCTAGGTCTCCCCTTCACTACCACTGACATGGGACAAAATGGGGGAAATTGATCTCTGCAAGTATTGCTTTTTTATTAGCACTCCCCCTTTTCTAGGCCACCTGCTAATACAGGCCCACGCTCTCCCCTCACTGGATGACTCTAGCATGCATGGCCTTCTGACATCGCTCATTGCTCTTTTTTTTTTTTAAAGGGTCCAGGCCCACTGTGGGTCCTCTCCAACTCTCTCTCCCTGTGATCATAAAATATTCTGTGGATGCCGTCTCCACTGTTCCCATCCAGACTCACTCCCTTGCCCTGGCCAGTACAGCTTTTGGGCCTACCACGCTGTTCTTCTCTGACTTAAGACTACACATCCTTAGCTGTAAAGGAACCAAAATCAACAGCAAACAACTGCCACGGCTTTCCAGACTTAACTCCCCACTAGCTGTAGACTGCAGTGAATAAAGATCAGCTGACACCAGCAAATCCTGACTTTTTGGGCCCATCCCCTGACCACATGGTTTTCAGTGCCGACCCATACCTACTCCACCGTGAGCCACAAGGGACAAAATCACCCACCAACCAGCCTGTAGGCATACCCTGGGACACTATTTCCAACTCCGCCTTAAATCCCCACTAGCTGTGTGTCGAGAAGGACAAAGACCCACCACCACCACAAACCACAGCTTTTTTGGGCCTCAGCCCTAAACCGGTATCACATCAATACAGCACGGGAAAAAAACTGTGGGCATTTCAGCGCTACTGTATAGGCATGAACCAATTACCGCTTAAGCCACGTTACAGTGATATGCACTATCAGCATGATGAGTCTTTTGGGCAGCATTAAAAAAACATTAAAGAAGGCTTACATCACAGTTTTGGACAGCAAGCTGAGTTAGGCACTATCAATGGGCTGTTTTCTTACATGCTGAACTTACTATTAGCAGATGGTAGACCTAGGTAGGGGTCAAGCAGAGTCCCAAAGCCCTGCTTCTCCTACTACAGTTTTCCTTTGTCATAACAATGATCTTTTACCCTTCTTCTACATGAAGCTGACACTTACTCTGAGCTCTCAGTTTTATGTGCCTGTTTTTGAGTAGCTCTTCATTTCACCAAGTGTTTCTCACATTACTGGTTAATAGTAATGGCAGAGAGATGTCAGGGGATGCTTCTTGGGGCTTTCCCTTTCCATCTGGCCAGCCTAGAGTCATGGCCATCCAACCCTTTCTCATTGTCCAGGGCCAGTAATTTTCAGAGAGTGAAAGGGTGATACTGCAAACTGTTTCTATACTTCCGTCTGAGAAAAGTCTTAGGGGTAAGAGGAGTATAGTGTCTCTATTGTTCACACAGCTATTGACCATGATACCTTCCTGCTTTGCCTATGCTGGACTCAGTTTTGCTGTATCACTAGCCTCCTGAATGGGTGCAATTGTTTTGCAGGAAGATAGGCTACACTATGGGCAACTGTATAGGGGTTAAGATGAGCTGCAAAGTAAACACATTGTGCTGTGCTGAGAGGGGTTTGTTAAGGGGGGTGTGATTCTAATTTAAAACATGAGCAGTTAAGTTAAAATATTGTGTTGTGCTGTACTGTCAGGGTTCTGATTTTGTGTTGATACTGTTGTAAAATTGACTGTGATGTGGTAACATTAGATGAAATTGTATAACGCTGTTTTGCAATGCGTCCAAATGACCACACTTATAGTTACCTTGCTGCATTTCCTTGCGCGATATTGACATGTAACCCCCTAAACCACACAACTCTTAATTCAATGCATTCAACCACCAAAACACACAACTGTCAGCCATAATCTTGGCCCTCTTATTAAAAGGCAGCACACAAAGGCTTCTGTCTGCATAAACTCAAATGCTCCACCAAAATTGGTCAAGTCTTACCTGGTCCACGTGGTTGGAAGTTCCTCAATGCTCTGAAACCACTTCTTCTTGATATCATAGGACTCTACCTTTTTTCCTCCTATAATATGTGTGCGTTGCACAGCTATTCTAAGTACTTGCGATATAAACCAACTAAAGGTACCTAAGAAATTAAATTCAAATTCAGCCAAGCTGATGTACTGCTCCCAGCCAGCAACAATTGAGAGTAGCAAAAAAATGAGATGGGTTGCCTCCTTGCAGCTGCTTACACACTCCCACTAATCACACCCCTTCCCTTGGCTCTCCGCCAATCCTGCAGCTCTCCTCTCTTTCTTTTTCCTCTCCTCTCCTTTCTCCATGAGGTCATATCTGACTCATACCCCTGGTCCTTCCCCCTGATGAGACACCCCTAGGCCCTTCCCCCTCCCCTACCCTGCCTTGTCTAGGCATGATATACCCTCTGGGTTGGTCACCTGGACAATTGACTTTCTCTTTTAACAAGCAAACCTCATTATTTGCAGTCTTCTACAGCAACTTGTATCCAATTGAGGATCAAAAACTCTTCTTGCTGTTCAGAAAAATATACTCTTGGCCAATGATCCTTTGCAACTAGAGCAGTCAAGGCCTGGAACAGCCTACCTGAAGCCATCACCACTCTCCCCCACATCTCCTACTTTAAGGCCCATGTCGTTGCCCACCTTTTCCTGAAACTGTTCTCCATGTATACCTAAACTGTATCTGCTAATTACATTAGTCTGCTCCCCTTGTTGATGCCTCCTGCAACTGTGGAATTCATTTGTTAACTCACTGCTCTTTATGATATAATTATCACTGTCACTGTATACCTATTTTACATTATATTGGTCTATTGTCAAATGTAACTTGTTCTTCTGTTGTATGTAACTTGATAGACTTTGACACCTTTGAAAAGGGCTCTTAAACTCAAAGGTCATTTGACCACAAGCAAGAAAGAAAGAAAGAGAGAGAGAGAGAGAGAGAGAGAGAGAGAAAGAAATAACCTATTGAAGCACACTATTATAGTATCACATTATTATGATATCAGTCAACTATTTTTATTGGTATAGAAATACAAATAATAATAACATTATAATAATAATAAAAAAAAAACATAATGCCAGCACAGTGGCAAAGAGGGTTGAGGTGCTGGATGCCTTATCTCTAGCCATGCCAGTGACCTGGGTTTGGGAATGGACAAAGGTCACTTTGGTGTTGGCCAGGAGGAGGAGGAGGCATGAGCATCCTAAGGACTGCTTTCCTCCTTTCAGTAAGGGTATGGCATCTCACAAAAACAGTATCACCTAGTGAAAGGTACGTGACATGACAAGCAACACACTGGGAAGGGAACTCAACATGAGTGGGACCCAAGATAAAGATGGCCGCCAGGCTGGGCGTGTTGCTGTCATTTGCGTTTTGAGTTCATTCTATTTTTTAGTTTTTTATTTAGTTATTAGTTTATTTTGTTTAGTTTACTGTTTATTTATTTTTTCGAACTCCACGGTTCTTTGGTGGTGTTTTCGTCGTTTCGGCAGGATCTATACGGTGGAAGGACACCGGTCGGGCTCTTTGCTTTTACTCATTCCTTTCAGACTTCAGTGCAGAGCCCAGCGGGGGGAACGAGGAGCTTTTTGATCCATGTGGATGTGAGGATTTATTGCTCTGAGGCTCTTCGGTAAATCAGAAAGGATGAGGAGTTTTACTCTGTCCTGTGGATATCAGGATTATACAGCCCCGAGATTTTTTGGTTGAACTTTTGTGGTAGAGAAGTGCCTTTTATTCTGGATGGAATAGGGCTTGAAGAGCCCCGCTGTTTCCATGATACGCAGAATACCGGGGTGGACTCGTAATGGGCTCGCTCCAGGAGTGACATTGGCTGGGTTTGTTCTTCTCTCCTTCCCCTCAAAATACTGGATCCCGGGGTGTTTGGTTTTGCTGAGGTCAAGAATTTAAAGTACTGAACAGCTTGTAAAATTTAGAGTATCGAGGTTTTTCGTTTTGATCAGGGATTTTACTGGAGACTGTTTTATATTAACTTGCTTGTGGAATTTTGGTGTCAGCCTCTGTTGTTAAATACCCCGGTAGATGTCTGGTTGGAGCTTTGCTACGCTGCAGGGGGTTTGGGGTATTTTCTTAGTCGGGGAGCTGGCTGGAGTACCCCACCCCCTTGAACCATGAGGACTGCTACATTCGTGGTACTTTTCATGGTTCGTTGGTAAGGGTGGCTTAGACTCCTTTTAAAGGACACTTTTTCTGGGAGTAAAGGGGCACGAGAGGGGCTGATTTCTTCTGGACTAAGTTTCATGGATTCCTGAACTACCTCGGCTAAACTCGGTGACTTTTTTCTGGTTGTCTTCTCCCTTTGTGCCTTATTTAACTGTCTCCTGCCTGCTGTGGATGTATTAATTTCCAAGGAACCCTGGATTCTTTTTTTTTTTTTTTGCATCTAGTGATTGATGATTATTGCTTTTGGACACTGGTAGTGAGAGGACTCTGTGTCCTTAAGTTTTATGTGTTTATTTAGTTATTTTATTTTATATTTATTTTCTTTTGATTTATTTTGTCTCCTTCCTGGCTGTGGGAAAGAACAAATAACATCACCCCCCAGTTGTGAGAGAACTTGGGAGGAGTTTTAGTTCTTTGTCCTCTGTTTCTATTTCCCATGATGGTTAGGCAGTGAGAGTGCCTTTCCCTCTTCTTCCCGGTGGTGAGAGCAATCCGGGGGGCTGGGAAATAGTTCAGGTGTAGACTTTTTTCTTTCTTCTTTAAGGTTATACTTATATTTTATTTTGTTGGTTGATTGTTAATGTAGTTTGTTTTTGGGTTTTGGCGTATTTTAGTTAAATAGCAACATGTGCTGGCCTTTAGCTTCCACGGTGGTGCACTATTCATCCTCCTCCCTTCGCGCCCTCTGCCCCTTTGTTACTCCTCCTCTTCATTTTAATACCTACCAGCACTGTAGAGCACTGGGTATTGTTCGTGGGAGAGTGGGGGGTCAGTGAACAGGGGAGGATGAACGAGCGGGTTCATCGTATCGGTGTAGTCAGGTCCAGAAGGTGCCCTGGGGCGAAATGGAATCCAG
Source organism: Neoceratodus forsteri (assembly GCA_016271365.2). Taxonomy (NCBI): domain Eukaryota; kingdom Metazoa; phylum Chordata; order Ceratodontiformes; family Ceratodontidae; genus Neoceratodus; species Neoceratodus forsteri. The sequence goes on from CM028137.1 coordinate 266,276,520, forward strand.
ATCGAGGTTTACCCTTTCTGGTATCCATACCCAAGGGCACTACTGATTTCAGTAGGCAGATGGGCTCGACAACCTCCGAAGTTTGTCCAACTCGGACGGTGTTATGCAATGCCAGGTCTGTTAGGAATAAGACCACCATTATTGCCAATTTTGTTGGTTCAGCTGACCTGGCTTGCACCACCGAGACCTGGCTGGATGAAAACTCTGGCCCTATTTTGGAGGCCATGATTCCGGCCGGGTACTCGGTGATACACCGTCCGAGATTGGACTGCAGGGCCGGGGGGGTTGCTGTCTGTTTTAAGACTGAATTGGGTCTCACGAATGTAGTAGTAGGTGAGGCTGGGTCTTTCGAGTGCACAGTTGTAGCAGGTGTAGGCGTTCGAATTGTGCTCATCTACCGTCCATCCGGAGATGGGAGACATTTCTTACAGGAAGTAGCAGACTTCCTCGTCGACATGTCGTTTGAGTCACCCAGATTGATGGTTCTGGGTGATTTCAACACCTGAGTCGATGATGAACTCTCTAATTTTGGTAATCACTTCCTCCAATTGGTGTCTTCTTTGAGCCTCACACAGGTGGTTTCCACTGCTCCGTATAAATCAGGACACTCTTTAGACTTAGTCTTCCTTCTAGGGATCGACGCATCCGACATGGGGGTGGAACCAGTCGCCTGGTCTGATCACTACACCGTGAGGTTCAATTTTTGCACCCCCCCTGAGAAGACCAGCCCCTGTGGAGATGGTCAGGTACCGCCCATTACGGAATGTTACTTCACAAGGTCTAGCGGCAGTCCTTGACCTTTCATCCTTCATTTCGGTGAGCAATAATCCAGAAGCATTGGTGTTGGCCTATAATAAGGCCGTCACGACGGCTCTGGGTTCTATTGCTCCTGTTCGTGAGCACCCCCTATCCCTTCGCCCCGGAGCCCCGTGGTTTGACGGGACCTTGAGGGAGATGCGGAGACAGGGGCGAAGGTTAGAGTGTCACTGGCACAGGTCCACCCTTGCTGCCGACCACTCTAGATTGATGGAACATTATGTTAGCTATCAATCTGCAATCACCCATAAGAAGGCAGAATTCCTGTCCAGGGAGATTGCAGTTGCTCAGAATTGACCGGCTCAGCTGTTCTGAACTGTAGACAGACTGTGCAACCCAGCCTGCCTGCAAGTTCGGAAAGCTTTTTCGCAAGTAGAGTGCGATGAGCTCGCTCTATACTTTGCAACTAAAGTGGCAGACATCAGGGCGAACCTGGGTCCGGTAACCTCTAAGGGTGATGCTTTTGGACAGCATGAGATCACAGTGCCCCACTTCTCCTGGAGTTCCTTTCAGCGACCTGAGTTCATGGACATTATGAGGATCATACATTCTATGTGTCCCACAAGTTGTGGTTTGTGTCCCGGACCGACTTCCCTCATTTTGGGTTGTTTTGATATCATCGGTCCAGTCCTGGCGCAAATAGTCTGGTGCTCCTTGGAGTTAGGTGAGTTTCCCTGCTCATTGAAAGAGGCAGTGGTGACTCCTCTTTTGAAGAAAGCTTCCTTGGACCCAGACTGTTTTTCAAACTACTGGCCTATCTCTAACCTCCCCTTTATTGGGAAGGTTATTGAGAAGGTCATAGCGGTTCAACTGGATGACCATTTAACCATCCATAATGTCTACAAATCCTTCCAGTCTGGCTTCCGTAAAAGACACAGCACCGAGACTGCGCTGGTTCGGGTGTTAAATGATCTTCTGATGGTGAAGGATCAGAAGAGACGCTCCATCCTGGTTCTTCTTGATCTCTCTGCAGCCTTCGACACTGTGGACCACATGGTGTTATTAGCTCACCTGGGGCAAATTTGTGGAATGTCTGGAACCATTTTGCAATGGTTCACATCATTCCTCACCAGGAGATTACAAAGAGTTGTGTCGGGAATTTTTTCCTCTGACCCAATTTCTTTGTTGTGTGGAATGCCCAGGAATCTGTGCTGTCACCCATGTTGTTTGCAGTGTATATGCTGCCCCTTGGAGGTATCATTAGATGATATGGGCTGAGGTTTCACTGCTATGCAGATGATACCCAGCTCTATCTGTCTTTTGCACCCAACCAGGATGGAGCTCTCTCGGTGTTTAACAACTGTCTGGGGGAGATCCAAGACTGGATGGATTCTAGTTGGCTAAAGTTGAACTCGGAGAAAACAGAGGTGCTGGTAGTGGACCCAGGTGGTCAGATTGAGAGGTCGGGTATTGGTGCACCATCTGGAATTTTCCTTGGTGGAGGATCTCTCCCGTCCTCAGAACGGGTGCGTAACCTTGGGTTTATTCTTGACGACAGGCTGACTCTTAAATCTCAGGTGTCAGCCATTGTCAAGACCTCCTTTTATCATCTCAGGAATATTGCCAGGGTTAGGCATCTTGTTCCGTCTGACTCCCTGCCTACTTTGGTTCACGCTTTTGTATCTTCACGCTTGGACTATTGCAACGCCCTTTACTTTGGGCTTTCTGGGGTTGAAATCCATCGCCTACAGCTGGTGCAGAATGCTGCAGTCTGGGTATTGACTGGGACAAGTAGGTCCTGTCATATCACTCCCATGCTGCGCGAACTGCACTGGCTTCCTATGCGTGGCGGATCACCTTAAAGTCATTTTATTGACTTTCAAACCCTTCACGATCAGGGTCCAGCCTATCTGAAAGACCTCCTGGTTCCTTACTGCCCTGACCGATCACTCCACTCGGCCGACATGGGGTTGTTAGAGATCCCAAGAGTGAGTTTAAAATCTTCTGGCAGCAGAGCATTTTCGCATGCTGCACCCACTCTTTGGAACTCTCTACCATGCTGGTTACGGCAGTGCACCTCCGTGGAGCTAATTAAGAGAGATTTGAAAACGTATTTGTGGAATATGGCCTTTTTAGATAATTAAGTTATTTATTAATGTTTGGATTTTATTATAAATATGTTATTTTGTTGATACGCTGACTTTTTATGGATATTTTATGTTTTTTATTTAGAGTTTTGAATTGTTTTTAAAACTGTTCAGCACCTTGATACATTGAAAGGTGCTATACAAATAAAATTATTATTATTATTATTATTACTGCATGTGACTTGACCCCAGGGGAAACACACCCACATGCAGCTGCAGGATGTTTCTCTGCCTCCTCCACTCCCCCACCACCTACAGGGCTCAGAGCAGAAATCTGGATTGTGCTGCCATGGTGGAAAGGATGTCCCTTCCTCTTCTGACCCTGTCTTTGGGGTATATCTGTGGGGAATTTTTCTGCCCATTATACATTTCTGACAGAGTTGCTGATGGGGGTGGGAGACTGGAGAATCTAGTGACTCAGCAGGAGGGGAAAATAGTAAGAAATAAAAATAGAACTCTACTAGTTCTTCTAAACATAAAATAATTCATTGTCAAAAATCCAGTTGTCTTGTCATATAATTAAAAAAAGACATTAAAATACATTAAAAAAATAATGTTAATAAGAACAGAATTAAAAATGCTATAATTACTGTTATCGAATACATTTATTATCTAAAATATAAAACACAAAGCATATAAATAATTGAAGAGCTAATATAAAATAATATTTATTATATAACAAATAGAAAATTAGAAACATTGAATTTGACTGCAGATAAATATTGCTTGGCCCACCTAGTCTGCCCATTTCCCTACGTAATGGATAAGCTGCAGATCCTAATTAACCAACAGCCACCTCTTACCCCCCAACTAGAATTGCCTTATGTCTGTAATTTATGTAAGTATAATTGTAAGTTCTTGGAGCTGCAAGAGTGAATATTGTAACTGGCATGAGATAAAATGGAAAATCAGAGACTCCAGGGGGGTATATGTGTTGAGTTCAGCAATAATAGTAACTATTATTATAGTCTTCACTGGGTGACAGTGGTCGTTATGGATTTTGCAGACTCTTTCACAACTTCATAAACAGCAGTCCACAGCAGATGCACACCAGCTAAGGCTGTGTGGAATGCTGAGATTCTGATGGAATGGAATTCCACGGAATTTTGGAAAATGTTGTAGTATTCCATCTGTAGCAGAATTCAGACATTTAGAAAGTGATGTTTTTTGCAGAACTATTTCCCATGAATCATGAAAACTGCAGATTCTTTATCAACAATCTGCAGAAATTGATTTGACAGTTTACATGAACTGTGGAAAATTATTCTGTGATTTATTTATTTATTTTTATTTATTTATTAAATTTTGGTGACCCGGGATAACAATACATTTAAAATACAGTGGTTAGTCAGTTGGTTACAGGATTATACAGGCTTACTTATGCAGTTTGCATACATGGTTATCATCATGACACAGTCTTAACTAGAATGCTGCTAGGCCTAGTATTAAGAATGGCAAATGGTTTTGAAGTTTTCAGCAGGAGAGCACCTCCCATGTCAGAGACAGTATATAGGGTTTGGGAAATCTGAGGACCCTGGGTTTAGGGAGAGGTTCCTCAGTCTTACCTACTGTAGAATGACATATGTGACACAATATCTTAGTAAGGCAAAGGAACAAAAACATAGAGAAAAGTTCAAAACATATTAATATTAATGATTTACACAGAAATGCTTTTCAGAATTCATTAGAATTTAAAAAGAAATTCTGAAAAGTATTTTAAAAGCACAATTGCCAGTCTGCAACAATTTTGATGGTGGAATTATGCATTACCCATAATCCTAATGCCAACAGCACTGTTAACAGCACTCCACTGTCACAAGTAAGATACCATAATTCATATTCATAGCTGACCTCAACAATGCCTTCCAGTTGTAATCTGTTTGCCCTAAGTCATTTTATGAATTGGGATGCAAAATTGTTTGTCAGACTTGACAAAGTCACACTGAATTTTCAGACACCAACTGAAAGCCAAACCAAACCAAACTAAACAATGTTGCCAGTGCTGCATTTCCTTATAAGGAAACTCTATTTTTTTAACTCTGTTTTTTTACCTTCATTTTTAAATTATTTGCTAACACTTTCTCAGTGCTTAGACTCATATTCTAAAAATGGGGTAACTGTCTTAAGACTGAAAGTGTATTCACTCTTAACTCATTCCAAATTACTTTTTTGGGTGGCGGCCCTCTGTGCTCAGCTGGAGGTGACAGCCCCACACAGACTGCTGATTCGATACCCTCATGGGAGTGGGTACACGTTCCAGTTTTTAGAAAACATTGATTGTGTTTGTGGTTTTATGTCAGTGTGCAGAAAGAAAATAGCAGATATGTGCGTATCAAGTAGTATTAGGTAGTAAATTGATTTGTTTGTTTTATAGAAAGGGAATGATCCTGGAATGATAGAGGCAATGGTGTTGGCCAGCAAATGTCTTACCTACTGTAGAATGAAATACGTGACACAATATCTTAGTAGGGCAAAGGAACAAAAACATAGAGAAAAGTACAAAACATGTTAATATGTTCTGTATAATCATGGCTGTCAATATTTTATTACAGATAAGAATCAAGAACAGAGTGACATCTTGAGCTGTAACGTAGAGCAGAAAATTGCACATATACATGATTACATATTATGTTTCACTGGTTTCACTTCCACACTCCTGCTGCTCCCCCTCCATTATGAAGGCAGGCAATAATTTGCCTTACAGGTAACTCATCTGTTATCAGTACTGTGTTGCTCACAGTGTATTGCTGACACTTTTTTTATTGCACTTATATAGATATTTAATACTGAGTAGTGACTGCACTTTATTCTTTGTACCTGCTTTATTTTTGTTTACCTAATGTTGTACCAATCTATTTTGCTAAATGTTTACATTTTACATTGTTCCCCTTCCTTGGGTCAAACCTGGAAATGAGCCTTGGCTTAGTGCATCTCTCTTGATTACCAATTTTCAAATAAATGAATAATGATAGATACATCAATTGATGTACACTTGTGGTATGCACTGCAGTGGTGAGATTAGAACACATCCATTTTGGTTTATATACATACATATATGTGTGATGCTAAGCAATTTCATTTCATTATAGCACATTACAGGTGTGGTGGGTACTGATATTGAATGTTGTTACTTCTAAATGCATGACTATATTCAACTTTGAATTATTGTTGTTTCAGTTGTTCTAATGCCTATGTTCTGATTAAGCTGTTCATTTGCAAAGAAGTGTCAACAATTGATTGGAAGACATTTAATAATAAGACTATACATTATTATACTCAGAAGGTGATTTTTTTTCTTTGCTTAGAATAGTCAGCAGTGCCATGCTACCACTACTTACTTGGGTGACCACAGGTGGTGGTGCTAGCCGGAATCATATTGTGTAGATGAGCACCTCATGACAGCAGTGTGCAAGTCAACAAGGCTTCTAGGGTATTCAGTTGAGCCAGAACAAGAAAAACATCCCCCAGACTGAGCATGATGATGCAACGACTCCCTGCATACCCCACACTGCTTACTAGCCTTGCTTGTAGAGCAGAAAGCAGCTAACTAAAAGAAGCTACATTTTCTTATTAATTTAACACTTATATCTCAGCAGGAGTCAGTGTATGTTGAGATTAAGCAAGACAGATACTTTATTAGTAGTAAAAGGGATCTTATTTAGGGTTTAAAAAAAGAAAAGAAAGAAAGTCAATGTGAGTTCAGTGCTGTGAAGGGTAGTGTATCAACTTACTTTGCTAAATCAGTAGGAGGAAAGAGAGCTTAATTGGGGGTGTGGCTTAGACACTATAAAAGCAGGTGACTCAAATTACAACTTCCTGTTGTTAGCCTTGCTTGTAGAGCAGAAAGCAGCTAACTAAAAGAAGCTACATTTTCTTATTAATTTAACACTTATATCTCAGCAGGAGTCAGTGTCTGTTGAGATTAAGCAAGACAGATACTTTATTAGAAGTAGAAGGGGTTTTATTTATGGTTAAAAAAAAGAAAAGAAAGAAAGTCAGTGTGTGTTCTGTGCTGTGAAGGGTACTGTATCAACTTACTTTGCTAAACCAGTAGGAGGAGAGAGAGCTTAATTGGGGGTGTGGCTTAGACACTATAAAAGCAGGTGACTCAAATTACAACTTCCTGTTGCTTACCTTGCTTGTAGATCAGAAAGCAGCTAACTAAAAGAAGCTACATTTGCATTTGCGCGTGTCTGCTGTGTCCGCTGGGCACGCTGAAACTGCTGACATTAGACAAACTTGGATAAGATAATTTTAGCATATCCTCTACTTAGTAAATATACACCTTTAATAATGGAAAAAGAACTTAGTAAGTGTATGCAATGTTTGATGTATAGTGAGGAAAGTATAGGCAGTATGTATGTGCTAATTGCCATCTGATTACTACTCTTGAAGCAGAGATAGCATTTCTGCATAATATTAAACCAGTTTCTACTGATATTAGGGAATTGGAAAGTTACATTGATCTTATGGATGAACAACTTCATTCTAATGAACAATTTCCTTCACATTTAGGTAGCATTTCTATGCCTCCTGATGAGGAGACAATTGTAATGACTAGTATTAGTATACCTGTTGCCTCTGCCCCCTCTTATAAGGTGGATGATTATCCACCCTCTTCTCATGATAATGATGACTGGACCATTGTCACAAAGCCTCTCAAAAAAAGGAGGGGCAGTCAAATACACAATAGTGCCCCTATTGAAACTCGTAATAGGTTTGAGCAATTGACTGTAACAAATAATGAAGTGCTACATGATTTATCCTGTGCATCACCCTCTGTTGATAATAATGGTTTTAAAACACTTTTTAATCAGGAGTTAATGCCCGTGAATACTTGTCCTAGTAAGTCTCAAGCTACCAATTCAATACCTATTAAGTTAATCACTCCAGAGTGTGTTAAACAATCACCTGTTTCTGATTCTTGTACCGCTACTGTCTCAAAACAAGTGTTAGTTCTGGGAGATTCAATCATTAAGCACATTGACAGGGCGGTATGCAATAGTGACAAGAGCAACCACACTTGTTCTAGCTTCCGTGGGGCCAGGGTATCAGACATTACCTCCATGAAGCCTAAAATTTTACAAAATGCAGGGGAAAATCCACTGGTTATCATACATGCCAGTGTTAATGATATAAACAACACCCTGTTTAATCATTTACAACAGGACTATGTGGCGTTATGTAACCTGTTACTTGATAGGGGATGCTGTGTATGTATATCTGAAATTCTACCTGTCCTGAGAGCAACATCTACCATGATGCAGAAAATCAAAGCCCTAAATGAATGGCTGAGAAAGTGGTGTTTTAAGCAGGATATACCCTGTATTACCCACTGGGAATCATTTTCAGATCATTCTTCCTTGTTTTGTTGGGACGGTTTACATCTCAGTTGTAGGGGTAGTACACTTATGGGGAAAAGTATCACTAAAATCATAAATCATTGTTTAAACTAAAAACAATGGGGGAGAATGGGTCTATTCCCAAGTCTCTGAATACTTACCAAATTATTATTACAACTAAATGTAAATTCCTAGCTTTGAATGCAAGATCTTTAAACCAACTCAAATTAGCAGAACTCTAAGCCAAATGTAAAACTTTAAATATAGGTGTGGTGGGAGTAACTGAAACTTGGTGGGACGCATCCTCAATTTGGTCCAGAGAAATTCCAGGTTATAAGTTATATCATAAAAACAGATTAGATAAGCAAGGCGGTGGAGTTTGTATGTACATACGAAATTATATTCTTTCTTTTGAAGTGTCTTCTCCCTTTCCTTTGGAAAGTATATGAGTTAAAATCTTATTGAAGGAGCAGTCCTATATAACTATTGGTAACATCTACTGACCTCCATCTGCAAATTCAGATTACACAACTGATATGTTTAAAGAAATTACACATTTTTCAGAATCTCAAGAATCTGTACTATTTGGTGACTTTAACCTCCCTCATATTAACTGGGACTCATTCTCAGGACAGTCCTATGCTGAGAAAGGACTAGTAGATGTGGTAGTTAGTACTGGATTACAACAACTTGTTACTGAACCAGATCAAGGTCCTAATATTTTGTATCTATTATTTACTGACATAGAGCAACAAATTAGCAATTTACAAATTTGGGATCCACTTGGGACCAGTGATCATTTATCTATTCTTTTTGAAATTCAACAGTTTAAAACTACACAAAGGAAGTTATACTATGCAAAAAATTATAACAAAGCAAATTTTTCTAAAATCAATGAATACTTACAAAACATAAGCTGGGAATCTAATCTTCTTAATTGTACAACATAACAAGCTTGCGACTTTTTTAAAAACATTGTACATTATTTGGAAAATACCTTTATTCCATCTAAGAGGAAATTTAATAATAAAGGAAAAATTCCCCCTTGGTTCAACAAGACAATTAAAAATCAGATTAAAATGAAACTTAAACTTTTTAGGAAACTTAAGTAAAGATCTGTTCCATTTAAAACTATTCTATTACATAAATACAGACTATCTGTGAAAAACTTAAAAAATTCTATTAAATTGGCAAAAAATAAGCTAGAATTTAAACTAGCTCACACAAAAGACTGTCACAAATCTCTTTTCTCCTATATAAATAGTAAACAAGACGTATCAAGGACCATTGGTCCCATTATAACCAATGGCTCTTCTCTATCTGATATAGAAACCTCAAATCTCTTTAATAAGTACTTTTGTTCTGTCTTCTCTCAAAAATCACCTATTAGTACATTTAAAGTTCACCACCTAGATTATCATAGGTTCTATCCAACTGACATTATACAGGCTATCAAAAACCTAAAAAAAAATACTAGTCCGGGCCCAGACGGTTTTCATCCATGGTTTCTGATTGAAACCTCTATAAATATTTCTATACTTTTGTCAATTATTTTCAATAAATCCTTACAAGAAAACATTGTACCAAATGATTGGCATTCAGCAATAGTTATTCCCATATTTAAAAAAGGCAATAGAGGTTCTGTGCAAAATTATCATCCAATTAGCCTGACCTCAGTGGCTGGTAAATTAATGGAACAGTAATGAAGTCTCTAATAGATCAAGATTGTAAAAAATTAGGAATTTATGATTCAAATCAGCATGGGTTTACTCCCAAGTATTCCTGCACCACCAATCTGATATCTTTTTACAATAATATAAGTACTCTACTAGATGTGGGTATCCCTACTGATGTAATTCTTTTGGACTTTAGTAGAGCTTTCGATAAAGTCTCACATGAAAAACTCATTACTAAAATGCACAATCTAGGTTTGTCACCTGATATTGTCAACTGGACTTTAAACTGGTTGACAAATCATTCTCAGAGAGTCAGAATTAATGATATCTTGTCTGATTCGGGTAGTGTGACAAGTGGTGTACCACAGGGGTCGGTCTTGGGACCAACATTGTTTAACCTCTTTATCAATGATTTACAAACAGGGCCAAATAACTTCATGGTTAAATTTGCAGACAATACTAAATTGGGGGGCAAGGTTAATAATCAATAAAATATTTCTGCATTAAAGAAGGATTTGGAAAAATTAACACTTTGGGCAAATGAAAATCATATGCAGTTTAATCAAAACAAATGTTTAGTAGTGCATTTTCGGTGTAAATAATCCAAAAACGATATATCATATAAACGGACTACCACGTCACTCATCAAATTGTAAAAAAGATTTAGGGATATATGTTAATAATAAACTTACATCAAATGACCAACAGACTTTTGAGGCAAATAAAACACACTTTTATCAATCGCACTGAACAATGCCTTATTCCACTGTATAGGGCATACATTAGACCGTATCTAGACTATGGATCCCCTTTCTGGAATCCAAACCAAAAAAAAGACATATCAATTATTGAACAGGTTCAAAGGAGAGTAACTAGAATGATTCCAAGATTAACAAACTTGGATTATCAGAACAGATTAAAAGCTGCTGGTCTCTTCTCTCTTCAAACTAGAAGATTAAGAGGTGATATGCTTATGGTTTTTAATTTAATAAATTCACCAGATCTAATGGAAAAATGTGATCTAACACTCTCCAAAAGGAGACATGTTCTGAGACTGCATAATAAACAGCTTGAAGTAAAAACTTATAAAACCAGCAAAAGGGGAAACTTTTTTTCCAATAAGAGCATCCATTGTATGGAACACCTTGCCACAAGAATTGGTAGAGGCAACTAGTGCCACTGTCTTTAAAAACAAATTAGATGTTTGGTTGAGGGATAATAGATAAATAATGTCCCACATAGTGTGGGGAACAGTCTCTATGGGCTCTGGCCTTCTTCTGTTCTTTCATACCAAGTAATACCAAGTAATACTGGGCATGCTGGATGGGATATTTTGAATGGCCAGATGCAGCACTTGTATCCATATTTTGGATGCATGTTGTGTCCACACAGATGTGTCCAGGTGTCTGTGTCCTATTCACAGACATCTGGGTGCATTAGTGATACTTCCTGCAGTTTATGGCAATTTATGTCACAACTGTACCCTGCGTCCATTTTTCCAATGCAAGTGTGAAATTCTGTATAGAAAGACAACATTTTTGTGGTTTATCTTCCTGGGCTTATTTCAACCCTTGCTTCAAAGAAACAGTTGCAGGGCACTTAAAATCCTGTTCCTTACCTCCAACTGAGAATGATGTCTAGGGGACTTGGGGAATCCTATTAGCCCCAACAAGGGGGGGAAAGCTGAGGAGGAATGGAACTGAAGGCAGTCCCTGAGATGATGGGTGATGGGGCTGGGGGAAGACTGCCTGAGGATGGGGCCAGCTGGGTTGTTAGGGGGAAATTGAAAGTAAAAAAAAAATATAGGAGGCATGTCTCCAAGAGGGTTATGAACCTATGGAACTGCCTACCAGTAGAAACAGTGGAAATCACGGTAGACATAAAAACAATACGGTATCCCATCAATAGAGTGACTCAGTTACAGTGAGTCAATTTGAGTGAGGTAATAATAGCGATTGTAAGATAAGCTATGTGCTAATAACATCGCATTATAAGTTCAGAGCTTTCGTTTCGGCAGGCAGTCATAGATGTAATTATTGTTTGAAGTATATAGGTAGTTGTGCAGAGGGCCAGTTCTGAGCTTGCCATGTGGTGTAGTGATTAGAGTTATCACCTATGTGGCTGGTGGACCAGGGTTTGGGACTGGCAGTGGGGACATTTGTTTTTTTGTTTGTTTGTTTTTGTTTAAATCCCATTCTTCCCATGCTCCTGACTTTGTTCTACTCAACCCCTTGGTTGTCCCACAACCAATGTTCTCCCTTTCCTGACCGGTGTCACCCCATGGAATAGCCTCCTTCCCGAGTTTTTCCCTGTCCCTCAATGTCATCCCCTTGGTGATAGTTATAATAATTATGGCAGGTGTGGAGGGCAAAGCTCCCTATAAAGGGGGATAAGGGGAGTGGAGACCACCAGCAGAAAATCAAGTGTAGCAGCACTAATTTTGGAGCAAACTGTAGTGCTCTGCTCTGTTTTGCTTGGGGCTTTTTTTGTCTCTCTGTTTTTCTGTCAGTGCCATTTTTACATGGAACCAAGACAGTACACACCATCAAGGTACTTGGTGCCTAGACAAATTTTCACTTATCATGGGAACTGTAGGGTAGTCTAGATAACAGTGTGGCTGGGCCATCCGTAACAATGAGTGCATGGTTAAAAAACATACTTGTACAGGAAAGTGTAAGGAGTACTGGCTTCCATATTTCAACTACCTAAAAGAACAGGAAGGCACTCTAGCTTTTGCTGTGCCATGGACTGATATATTAGTCCAAAATTCCTATATATTCTAATACTGTTGGCAGCCTAAGGGCTAGTTCTTGAACAGACAGCAGCTCTACCATGAAATAACCTGGAGAGCAAAAGGGTCAGGACTAAGAAATCTGGGTAAGTCATGGTGTGCCATGGGCAGTATTGTATATGGCCTGAATGTAGAAGAGCTAATGAGTTTGGGAAAGGTGAAGGCAGATAGGAATTCTCATAAAATTAATATTGAACTGCTTCTCATTGTTAAATGTTCCCAGTTTTGTGTGTGTGTGTGTGTGTGTGTGTGTGCATGTGTTAATTTGTTTGTATTGTTAGTATTATGTTTTGTTTAGTGTGAGGTGGTCAGGGTGGCTAAAACTGTCATTTTACTTTGTTTAGTTATTTATCCAGTGAAAACATCAACACATTTCATGGGCACACACAACTACAGTACATTGTGAAGTAATGCTTATGCAACTTGTTTGTAGCTAAAGGCTAGTTGTATGACTGGATCAGAAGAAAGCAAAAGTCATGGCACTCAACAACAGCACAAAGAATAAATGGAGCATCCCAAAAAACTTCAGTGCAATCAATACTTCATTTATTTAAAGTTTGCCAACAGTTACGTTTGACCATCCTGGGTCAGGAGGAAGAAGATACAGTACAGCTGTGCTCTAACATTTCACCTTGTAAGAAAGGCTTTGTCATCTTTTTTGGGACACTCCATTTATTTTTTGTGCTGTTGGTGTGTGCCTTGACTTTTGCTTTCTTGTTGTGCTATATTGTTACAGAGCACCTCGGTTCACCTTGTGTGGCTCTGTTTGTCAATTGTATGGCTGGATGTTGACTGTTGTTTGTAATCACTTTGGCCATCTTCACTCTCTGTCCCCTCAGGGACTACAAACCTGTTGTGGTACCAGGAAGGAAAAGGAACTCTCTTGAGAAGGCTCCCACCCCTACAGCTTCAACAGGAATGTGATTTCTTTGGCTAAAGCTACCTTATGGAGGAGCCCCAGGAGAAACATGAGCCATCAGAGTAGGAGGGCTGGGTGGTGAGAGGAAAGAAAATGCACTTCCTAATGAGACTGGAGGAAGCTGTTTTATATAACCCAGGCAGGGTTATATAGCATGCACCAAGCAGGAGAGGGATCTTGGGGTTATCATCTCTGATGACCTCAAGGTAGGGAAACAGTGTGACAAGGCAGCAGGTAAAGCAAATAGGATGCTGGGATGCATAGGCAGAGGCATCACCAGCAGGAAATGGGAGGTCATAATTCCACTATACAAGACACTAGTGAGGCCCCACCTGGAGTACAGTGTACAGTTCTGGAGACCTTACCTATGTAAGGACATAGACAGGGTAGAGAAGGTTAGAGGAGGGCAACAAAGATGGTGCATGGATTGCATCACAAGTCCTATGAAGACAGGTTGAAGGAACTGAACATGTACTCCCTGGAGGAGAGGAGGGAGAGAGAGGATATGATAGAGACATACAAGTATCTTACAGGGAGGAACAGGGTGCAGGAAAACACTATTTTTAAGTGAAAAAGATGTTCCAGGACTAGAGGGCATGGGATGAAATTGGAGGAGGACGATTCAGAGGAAACATGAGGAAGAATTTCTTCACAGAACAGGTGGTGGACAAGTGGAACACCCTGCCAGAGGAAGTGGTGGGGGCTGAAACAATCACAGGATTTAAGAATGCATGGGATAGACATAAAGGAATTCTGGAGGTCAAGGGTAAGGGGCAACAGACTTCTAGGAAAACATAAACTGAACTTACAAGCTCAAATGGGCAGACTGGGTGGGCCATAGGCCCTTATCTGCCGACACTGTCTATGTATCTATATATCTATGGTGTATGGCTGGTTGCACCCTCCCATCAAACTACAGACTTTAGACTGCATTAGTATGAACAATGGATAAGTAGGGCAGTTACACCAAACTGTTACCATTTAGACTGAGATCCAAAGCAAAGGAGAATCCAGTTTAGATAGCAAACTATCCTGAGTACACACTCATGTGGAAGAAAACAAAAACATCACTACTCAGTGGTAGTAAAGTCATATGAAATCCATTCATCTTTGCAAGATTCGATAACCTACCTTAGAACATGAAAGACAGTACAGGCCATCTGCTGGTTTGTAGGTTAGTTCTTTATTGCTAGCACACTTAAACAGGTGTTCACACAATCTCAGATTTAATATAACATTATTGATAAGTGGCACTTGGCAAGCCTGATAACCAAAAGCAAGGGAATACTTTGTCTAAATCCTGCTCACTGTGGCATCATTTTGTGTCACATTCTATGTGTGTGAATGTGTGTGTGTGTGTGGGAGGGGTGCGAAATTGGGGATATGCAGTTCTTTATTTTTTTTCAGTCAAGAAAACTATGACTCCATTTCACTGATGACCTAAGCTGAGATTTAAACTAATGTTCAGAAGGATAAAAGGTTGTGCCATAACCACAGTATTTAGGTTACACAATGCTACTGTTGTTTTTGCTTGTTAATTTTACTGTATATTTGGCTCTAACCATTTCTTGCCTCATTTCATGTTTCTGTGCTTTTGGCAACAAAAGTATCATCTACTTACAGGAGCAGCTGAAAAAGAGTCTGCCAATCTATAGCACTGATAATGAAAATAAGTATAAGGGATTTTATTTGATTTACTAAACTAATGAATCCATTTTATTATAAGTGATTAAATGTATTTTACTTTCTTGAATGCAGAGACCAAAAGAGGAAAGCATTATTACAGTCTGAAAATAAGCAGAATGATAAGTTCATTAACTTTGCTACACTTGTGCATCATAAAAGTCTTATTAAAAATTACTCCCTAGTTTGCGGTATTAGCTTCTTTATGAGGTAATATCTCCATACAGTAATAGGATTTTTCTTTTGGTCTCCAGTGCATACTAAACTCACTAATCTTCTCTTATAAACTACAATTTCAGCCAGTTTCTCAATTTATACATTTTAAGAGTAAAATCCATTAATATTAAAAACCACAGATTTGAAATTTGTAAAATATACTTTTTACATCTGCTAAATGTCATGAGCATTAAACTATTTTGTAAGAATACAGGAGAAGTCAAAATGATCAGCCTATTAATTTTAAAATCTGACAATCCACACTTGATTTAAAAAAATCTACATTTGAGAATTAGCTGGTAACTATTGATATTGGTACTGTTTTCAGTAGTTCTTTTTTTGGGGGGGAACCTTCAAGATTTGCTAGTTTATTTGGGCCAAGCATTAATGAATAGTGTTATAGTTCACATGAACCAAGGTCACTGCTGGTGCAGACAGAAACAGATTCACCTGAATCCAGCTGTTCTCTTTGTTTCCTGTCAATAAAATAGACTGGGACAGTATTTGAAGTCCTACTAGAATGTTAATGTACTGTGTGTGCACATCAATTCTATTTTAGTCTTAGAATGTCAGGGCAACTAATACACAGTCATTACAAAGATCTTAAGACTAAGCACACTGTGGAATATTTTGAATTCCATTTGATGAATTAAAGGGATATATTACCCTATGGTTGAGGGTGGCAGCAAGTAACTCACGCTGCCCCCCCCACCCCTTGCTTAAGAACCATAAAAAATATGCTTGTCTAGTATCAAGTTTGGATGCTTTCTGCATTAGAGCTCCATCTTCTCCTCTCCACAGGCAACTTTCTCTCTCCCTCTTTCAGGGTATGGCATGTAATGTATTCCTCTAAAGTTGGTTAAACCATACAGCTGAGTCTCCATTGTGGGTCTAAGGGTCGAGCCCTCATTGAGAAGTTTCTTTGGTCATATTGCTAAGCTCTGTGTCACCTTTTTGAGGGTGACAGTCTCAACCATGAGAGAGGGAAGCAGGCAAAGGGAGTGAAAGAGCGTGCAGCCAAAGCTACTCATTGCCCACTGACCCAGTGAACCAACATTCTTAAGAAAGAAAATACTAATGCCACAAATGCTGAGAGAAACTAAATTCCTATTGGGACACTAACCTAGGAATTTTGAATTGTGACCAGGACATGAGTTATGTTCCCCCTGCTTGGAGAAAACCTAGAATAAGCAGAGAGAGACACTTTTGAAAATGTATAGGTCTGGGAGTTCTGAGAAAGTACCATATACTAAGGCCCATTCTCTTTTTAAAGCACATTTTCTTTTCATTTTGCAATTAGTTTAGTGCTGTTCTAGGTTGAGCAGCTAACATGCTTGATATCCACAGGCCAGGTACTGTATACTCTGTGCACTGTGCAACCTTCTGCCTGCCAAGGCATATCAACCTTGGCATGTTGTGACTGTTCTTCTCTTGGGTGAGATGATAATTGTGTCACCATGCTGATTCAGTACCTCAGACTCTATCCAGCAAGCATTTCAGAAATATGCAGTGATTTTTATATTCTACAATACTACAGACTGAGCTCCAACCAACAGACACTCAGTTTATTAGTGATTTCAGGATTTTAGACCCCGGCCCATCATAGTTGAGCCATGGCTGATGTGGGGGTGGGATGAAGGTAAGCCATAATTGGGTCTTCTGTGTAATACCCTGCTGTCCTCTGTGCCACTGAAATATCACTGGATGGTAATGAGAGAGGAGGGATATAAAAGCAGGGCTTCACTGAATATGAAATATTTCATCTCCTCGGAGCTATCCTTGGTGAATATTATAAAAAGATATAAAAGAAGAAAATGTATCAGTGACACCAAGCAATTCATAATTAAATATTGTCACCAGTTCTTTCTTATTGTACTGGCTTATTTGTTATCATACCCCTGATTCAAAAAGCCCCAAATGGAGTATAGAAACATAAACATAGAAAGTGACATCAGAAGAGGACCTCCAGATCCATCTAGTCTGCCATAAGCCTACCCCCCTCCCCTAACCTCTATTTAGTGTTATGATTCTTTTGTACCTATCCCATGCCTTTTTAAATGTTCCAAATATTTTTATTTCCACCACCTCAGTTAAGTACCATAAGTTATCTTTCTGGAAACAGTATAAAAATGTCTCATGCATGGAGCATTATGACCACTTTGTACAGAACTTATTTATGAACCTACGAAATTGTCAACAGATAAAGGCCTTATGGTCTATCTAACCTGCTTGAGTGTGCATCTATAAATATTCAGTGTACATGCTTAATGGGGCCTATGCTCCACCGGGCAGGAAATATGTGCCAAAGGCACATATCACATCCACAGAGCTCCATAGCTACGGACAGGTGTGCACCAGCAACATGCACAACCACCAGCCACCTGTCTGCAACGTTGCCCCCCAGCATGCGGGTATGCGCAGGTTCACACGGGGCACCCATAGGTGGAGCTGCACACCTGGGTGGGCATCCAATGGCTGGATCACATACGCGGTGGTGGGTGCATTGGCTGCAATCCCCCATGGATGTCCGCATGGCTGGCAGCTGTAAAGGTGAGAAGTGGCATGTACTGCCCACCATGCCTTGTCCCCACATAGATGGGATGGTACAGGGGTTGGGGAGCATTGCACAAGGGTGTGTGTTGTGGGGGAGAAGGGATCACACTGCCCACCACACCAGCAGGGCAAGGGGACAAGAGGTGGGCAAGTGGTGTGTTGTGGGGGGGTTTGAAGTCCAGTGGCTGGATCTTCCATGTGTGTGTGTATGTGGAGGGGTTGACATGCATGGGGTAGGTATGTGGGGCATGGATGGGTGCATGGGTGGGTGGCCCATAGTGGCCTGACACTGCTCTCATGTTGTATCCTGTTATTGAGGGATGGAGGCACAGGGTTCATAGTGGCCTTATGGCAGAGTTCTCCATGGCATAACCCACATCCACCTCTGCACCCCCGAGGCCAGCACGATGTGCCATTGTGCATTGCACATAGTGCTGGCACACACCCGCCTGCCCCCTGCATGTTGTGGTTCACACAGGTGGGGGATAAGGTGCTGAGGATCTGTATGCCCTGTGTTGTGCATGTCACACAGGGTTTGCAAAGGGTGTGGGGTGGCTACGCATCGGGGATGCGTGCCACGTAGCCACTCCGCATGTTCGGGCATAGGGGACAATATGTATTGTTTGTGTTAATATTTATTGTTTTCACTAATGATCTTTATTGTTGTAGCTCATCATATAAAATGATTACAAGTATATATATATATATATATATATATATATATATATATATATATATGTTGTTCTAAATAGATTTCCTTTAGAAATTATTTTGTTTGTTCCTCCCCCGGTAACTCTTTTGCTACCTATCCTCCACTCTCATGATCTGGACTGCAACAATTAAACTCTTCCTCTGGCCTGGGGAGTGTTTAAGGAACTGCCTTTACAGTTGTTGCCAGTGTTGCTTCTTAGTTGGCCAGCAGTGGGTTGCATGAGTGCAAGACAGCCTGTACTATCCCTCCATGGGAGCCAACACCTAACCTGTGATTCTGTGTCTTTCACAGTTTTATGTTGCTGCATAAGACCTTATACTAACATTCTTTAGAATGGATGCTATTTGTGTTGTACAAACTTAGGGGTCTATGCATGAAAGGGCAGATTGCCTATGCGCCATATATCTGAGAAGTGTAGAGTGGGTTATCTATCTTATAAAATGGCCACAAACTTTGTGTGTGTGGGGGGGGGGATGCAGATAGTAGTCCCTGTGTGACTCAAATAAGTGTTTCATTTATAAAAGGCGATCTGGTTGATACTGCTATCAATGTGATAAGTTTACATTTTAGGAGATTGTTATCTGGTTGATTCTGCCAGATTTTAATGGGAAAAAATATATTTTAATTAATTATCTGGTGGATCCTGCCATTCCTACACTGTGTTTTGGTCCCAAGTGTTGCTACTGACTTTCACTTTTATCTTGCAATGTAGCGTGACCGAGCGGTGGAAACGCTGGTGAAGCACACCAAGGGAGAGGTGTTAAATATTGCACTGTCACTTCAGAATGATGTAAAACTATGTTTTCTTTTTAATTTTATGCAACTCTGTGTAAAAATGCCGACGACTGCACACAGATGAGAGGGAGCAGAGTGCGAGTGAGTTGGCGGCTTCTGAAAAGTAGACGCAGACCCGAGAGAGTGTTGCTATAACAACAGTCACTCATGTGTGCATCTACTTTTCAGAAGCTGCCGACTCACTTGCACTCCACTCCATCTCCTCTGTGTGCAGTCTGCAGCTTCTTTACACAGAGCTGCATAAAATTAAAATTAAAAAATGGAGTTTTATATCATTTTGAAAAGACAGGGCCATATTACATACCTCTACCGTGGTGTACTTCACCATCTTTACCACAGCTTGGTCATGCTACATTCAGGACTTCAGTTAATTCCATTTTGGAAGTATTTGACTGCTAAAAATATGGCAAAAGCTTTCAAAATTACAGGGGAGGAAGTCATTGACTTCCAAATCTGAAAAACAAAACTGGATGACTTTCAAAACTGAAGGCACAGAAGTGAAGAAATTATGGATTTTTCTAAAAGAAACTGTATTTTACCACCAATATTTCTATTAATATCCATAAATTGTTCCTTTTTAGAGTACTGGCTTTCAAACTGTGTGATCTGGGAAGTATTTTGACTTCAAAAAAACTAGAATGACTTCCAGGATTTGACTCATGGAAGTATTTGACTTCCACAAAAAATAAATTAACTGAACCCATGGCTACATTACATGATAAAAGTGAAAGTCAATAGCAACACATGGGGTTAAAACATAGTGTGGAAATGACAGGATCCACCAGATAATTCAATTAAATATCTTTTTTTCTTTTAAAATGATGGCAGGATCAATCAGATAACTATCACCTAAAAGTTAAAATTATTACAATTGTAACAGGATCAACCAGACATAACACTGAAAGTGATTATAGGGAAAGACAGTCTGAAGATGGCAGGATCAACCGGCTATTATTTTTTCTTTTTTTTTTTAAATGAGCATTTTGTTTTAAAATTATGGCAGGATCAGACACATACTGTAACTGTGCAGAGTGTCAGACTTCTTCAGACATTTACTTATGGCTGTGGGTAGCATCCTGTGTGCCAGCTGAGTGTGTGGCAGCCAGTCTGTGGCAGGGTGCCAGTTGTGGAGTGATCTCAGGGCTGGTGAGCAGGTTTTAAGGGCTGGAAAGTAGTTCAGGCATGCGGACATAATGGGAGATGTGCAGTCATTGTGTAATAATGCACGATCATGTGACATGTTTCAGTCAATTATGATAGTGGATTTTCACTGATTTTTCTTGCCTAATATATATATATATATATATATATATATATATATATATATGTGTGTGTGTGTAATAGATAACCCACTATAAGGTGTGCAGTTGCACTCTGATATACGCATGCCTTGGTGTGTGTTCTTACATACGAGGCCGCATGCCAAGTGCATCAACCACCCAAGGTGTGCGTATATCAGAGTGTGAACGCACACACTAGAGTGGGTTATCTATTTTTATAAAATGCCAACATTGTTTTGGAGGATGGTGAAAGTGCAGGTGTGTAGTCTCACTCTGATATACTCACGGTCATGTGATGTGCTTTAATCAATCAGCAGACATGATTTTTCCTACCCATTTTATATATATATATATATATATATATATTCTTTACAAAAAAATTGCATTAATGCATCAGTTAAGGTTCAGAATAAAGTGACAAAAGTAGGGAAATGTGATGTTAGGTTTTCCAACTCCAACACCCCTGTGCCGCCCCTGAATGGAATAAGGGGTGGAGTTATCCTTGAGGTTGTCAACCCTAACTCTCACCCCATTCTATGCACTCATGAAACAAACACACCTGTCTCCATCTCATCTCAGTTTTTCTATTATTGCAATGGGGTGAATGTTAGGGTTGACAACCCCAAGGAAGACTCTGCTCCTCGTTCCCCTCAGGGGTGGGGCAGGGTGTTAGGGTTGGAAACCCTAATATCACATTTCACTGCTTTTGTCACTTTATCCTAAACCCCAACTGATGCATTAATACAGTTTTTTTGCAAATAATGTCTTTACCTTTTGAGATAGTCTGATCATATCCTGGTTACCAAATTTTCAATAAATAAAAAAATAAATATCCTTATTTGCCTATGGGCATGCAGGGCTCCTCTAGGCCCCGTTCTCCCATCCCTCCTTAGATAAGTATATGTATGAAACCCTTTATCATGCTGCCTGCAGAAACCCCTGTCCCCAGCTGTGCAAAAGGTAAGCTGGCATCTGCATTGCAGATGACACACTTCTTGAGATAGTGGAATCATATCATCATTCATGTAAGTCCCTTTGGGACCTGATGCCCTGCACCAAAGGAACACTCCATCTGCATGTCAGTGTGTGAATAAGTGAGAGAGAGAGAGAAAGAGAGAGATACTCCCCACACACTAGTTAGTGCTGTACGAATTTTCAGAGCTGTGCTTTGACTGACTGCTCCCAATTACTAGTAATTGATTATGATGTGCTAATACCAGTTAAGTATATATTTTTTGGTAAAACTTTTGAAATAAATAATAAATTAAATGCTGTCAGCTGTAACAGATAATTACAACATAATAATAAACTGGTGACCAGTAAACATACCTACGCTGATCTCACTAGTGGTTCATGTGGTATCACATTCCTCAGGTGTGTATAACAAATTGTACTGTACACCAAAATCCCATACGTTATTCTTTACTGATTTGGAAAGCATGATGGCACAAGGCAGCAGTGCTATGCTCCTCTGAGTACTGTTGGCTCAGTACAGTAATTAAGGAGCATGGATGAAAATGTAAACATGTATTTAGGGGCAATACTAAGGATGGCATCAGAAACTTCTATTTTTGGAAGGCTAGTGGGAAGAACTTCTATTTTAGATATGTACCCTGCTAAAGGACTAGTTAGAAACATAGAAACATAGACTTTGATGACAGATAAGGACTGCTTGGCCCATCTAGTCTGTCCATTTCCCTACCTACAGGATAGGCCGCAGATCCTAGTTAACCAACAGCCTATTTCTTCCTACCCCCCGCAAGAATTGCCTTATGTCTGTCCCATGCATTTATCATCATTTAGTCATGGTTCCACCACAGTGATTCAACAGATAACTTGTCAACCACCTTTACAGCAATGGTACAATGCTGACAGTTAGCACTCTGCCATCAGGAAAACAATTTTGGGGGGGGTCTGCACTCCATGTGCCCTGCCCCCACACCCCTGGACTTTAAAAAATCAGCTCCAGGTCAGAGTTGTTTCAGGGAGAAGGCACAAGTCGCAGAGAACTCGTGTCAGTGTACAACACAACCATTACAGTGAACTGCCAATTTTGTAGCTATAAAAGGCTTCACGGTTTTATTTTTTTCGTATCATTGGTATACCATTTAATATATGGTATTCCTGTCAGTTCTGATATAGTATGCATTTTTGTTTCTAATTAGCTAAGAAATGCTTGTTCTCTTCTGTATTATTGTTAGAATGTAGTTTATCATGATGCAAAAAAATGGAACACCTCAAAATGACTTCATTCTTTATATATATATATAAATTTATTTTTATTTTTTATTTTATTGAAATCTAGGATTACAAATACCTTTGAGCAGGAACTGCTCATTTACAAAGGTTCCACGTCGAAGGAATATATATATATATATATATATCTGCTGTGAGCCCAGGCAGATAGCTATGGTTCCCCTCACAGAGGAACTCACTCCCTGGTCTGACATGTCCCTGCCCTGCCATCCCCTGGAAATTTGCCAATGGATTGCCCCCAGAAGAGGGTCAAGGGAGTAGGGTGCTAACTCCGCCACGCTGAGACCCAATCCAGACATCAGAGGCAGTCCTTGGGATGCAAGGCTAACATGGAACCTGCCAGGTGCCTTTTTCCTCTTTCTCCCTTCCCCCCACCAATGTAAGGACATCGGGACATTCCTCCTGACCCATATTGCCTTCCTGCCACTGCCAGAGGACAATCAATGAGTGGGACAACAAGTCTCCCTCTCACCAAGAGAGGGGAGCAGCCCAACAGATGCTTGATCCCAGTGGTGTCATGCCCATAGGGCCCGAGGGGGCATGTGCCCCTCCCCCCAAATTGTTGATCTATCTTGAAAAATTTTGTTTTTAATTATTTTTACGGCAAACACAAGGCAGAAAACTGTCACTACTTTTTTACAATCACTGGTGGAAGGTTGGGGGGGTGGTCCAAATCGGATCTGAGTAATAATCAAAGTCCTACTGCCACTAACCAGACTTTTAAATAAAAAAGTATGCTTGCTGAGCTGCTCGCCGTAGTGTAAGTGAAGTGAATGGTAGTCCATGCTGACTATCAGCATAGATTCTACCAATCACTTTCATCTCTCAGTTTGTGTTGTCAGTCCAGATGGAAAACGCATCAGCTGCCAATCGGAAAGTGACTCGGGGTAGATGACGTGCCGCACGGTAAACTGCATTTTCTTTCCAGCGCCATCTGCACTATGAGTTTGAGGCAGAAAGACTGAGGTTAGAAAAAGAACTCCTCATCTCATGGCTTATGCAGTTGCAATAGCGACACACTTATGTAGTAAAAATGAAAACAACTTTGAACCTCCTTTCCTGGGAAGAAAAACATCAACAAGGGAAGTGGTGGCCAGTTGGAGTTTTATGGGAAGATGGAGAGTGCTGCCAGCCAGATTGGGGCAGACTGGACTGAGTGGTGCAGAAAGTTGAGCTCATTGTTTCTCTTCATTTCACAGCTGGGGGAAATAAAAAACAAAACAAAACAGGACTGGTCCCAGCAAAAGGCAGCATTATTTTCAGCAAAGGAGCCAAGAGATCAGCACCAGGGCCTGGCACTTGCAGACAGTCAAGGAGACAAGTCAAGGTACAATGTGACATTGTGATTTCATTTTGATTATCTGACTGTCTGAGACTGCCTGGTTTGTTAATTTGCCCATTTTTATCCTATTTGGGTAGGGCATTCTTCCTGTGATTTGGAGTTCCAGCCCAAGAGGCTGTCTGTTTGGTTTAATTGGTTGCCGGCCCAGTGAATCAATAATGGCATTGTTCTTCCCTGGTAAATAAACACTTTGCAAAGCTGCTGATATACCGGAAGTAGCAGTACCACTATTAGGGAGTTACTGGATTATGCTGTTTTTAACTGAGGAAATACTGGAATGAAAAGCTCTCTCTCTTAGTTGCTGCATCATTTAGGTGCCACACAAGCCCAACTGAGCAGCTCAACATGTCAATACACTTTTAAGTGTGCTGTAACCTGGACCTTTCTTTTTCCATGGAGGGTTGATGAATGTTGACATTGCCCCCCACAAAAAAAAACTTTTTCTCCCTCCTGGTGTAGGTCTATGTCCCCCTAGCATCCAGCTGCTCCCATAGCTGGGGGGATGCATCCACATTAGTTAGAGTTAAACTACAGGAGGTATCATAGTCTGCTATAATCCCTCACTGGGTACATGAGCACCCTACCAGGAGGATGGTGTTGTGGGGGAGTCGGACGGTGGGTCTTCTTAAGTCCACTCTTGTGACACTTTTCTTTGGTTATACAGTCTAACATTGCCCCTGCAGATCCAATGTGTGTGTGTGTGTGTGTGTGTGTGTGTGTGTATATGTGGTGGGGGGAGTCACCTGCCTGCCAGGGGTAGTTGCTGTTGCTGACTCAAGTCACGGATCAACTAAACAAGTCGGTTACTAAGCTGTGTTTCCTATATTTTCCCTGATGCATTCTGAGCAGTGTTCATACCAGGGGGTTCATGCCAGTAAGGTACTCATTTATTTTTATTAGGCTTGTTCTACTGTGACAGACTCAGCCAGCATGATACTGTTTGCTCTTGAACAGACTGAACTTGTAGTGGGTTATGATTTATCACCCCAAGGCAGTACTAGTTCTACTACAATATTTATTATGGTCTTTATTATGCTTGCTCTGTTGGGAGAGCCTGCAGGAAGTGGTGTGCTATTGAATGGATTGTTATTCTTTTACTTTACATAGACACTCCCCACTCCCATATTTGGAGCATTTTTACAGTATGTAATTTAGCTTGTTGGGGAGAAGCTTACTGACCTGCTAAAAGTCACCAAAATGCACAGTTTTACCTCAGTTTTTCAAATTTTCCCATGGGGGCATGCCCCAGGAGCCCCCTACAGAGCTTTAGATTTTGAGCCCCTCCAAAATGTCAGCCTGCATGATGCCCCTGCTTGATCCTCTCTTACCCCTGCCGACCCCCAGCAGCCCGGGCTTGTTCCCAAACCCAGATCATCAGCATGGCATGAAGTGTAGAAACTACTTCATTATAAAACATTTGCATCTCTAAATACACATGTCTTGGTTCCATGACCCCAAACAAGATGCCTCAGGGTGCATATTTACCCACGCCCCCCACAAA
This sequence comes from Neoceratodus forsteri, assembly GCA_016271365.2. Taxonomy (NCBI): domain Eukaryota; kingdom Metazoa; phylum Chordata; order Ceratodontiformes; family Ceratodontidae; genus Neoceratodus; species Neoceratodus forsteri. The sequence continues at coordinate 266,302,489 of CM028137.1, forward strand.
AAAAGTTTTACAGTTCAAAACTCTTATTTTTTGTTCAGTTCTGAGAAGTTACAGGCATGCCTTAAAACCATCTCTTCGACCAGGAAGTTCAGTCAGTTGGTGGGTACTGTTTTCACGATAAACAAGCTAGGTGCTGGGGGAGGATCACTGGTGGGACCACATGTTCTTAATGGGTGTTCTGCTTCATGGGTAATGTTAACAGCAGTGTTGCCATTAAAGAAAGAGTAAAAAAAGCAGGAGGTACACCACAGTTCTTAATGTGGCGGGCTGGCATTAAGTGGCTGCTATGTTTTTTTCCTTCCTGGATTTCCCCCACCTGATGAATTTAAAATAATGTGGAGACGCTATTACTGTATGCTAAAATGTGCAGCTGGACTTGTTTGATGATCTCTCACAAGTAGTTTAGTGCTTTGTCATGTTTTTATTGAAAATTAATAAACCATGTTAAAGCTATTTCTTCAGCCAGGAAGCTGAATCGCGATCAAAAAAGATGAATGAATGAATCCTGAATGTTGCAAGGGGCACCCTCCAAAGCATCCGGCATTATTGCAGTGGTTTAAGGCTCTGAGCTGCAAACCTTGAAACCTGGGATTGAAACTCACAGCCCCCACTTGCATACTGTGTGACCATGAGCAAGTCACTTAACTTCCTTGTACTCCCAGGTCACACCTGTAAATGAGCTTTCAACTTTGTGCATCTTTCCTGGTAAAAAAAAAAAAGAACCCATGGTAAAAAAAACAGACAGACAGTAGGAGAGACAGCACCTGTGCACAGTTCCTGCTTGCAGCAGTTCCTATGCTGGTCAGTGTGAAAGGCGTTGGTTGACAGTAAATTGGAGGAAGACAAGTGGGAGGAAGAGATGGGATGAGAAAACTCCCCAGTGCTCTGCCATAACCCTCATTTATAAGGATGGCCTTTCGTGAGCAGATCCTATCAGTGCCATGCCAACTCTCTTGGAGGCACCTCGATCAAAATACAGAAACTAGAGGGTGTCTCTCCAAGAGTGCAGATGTTGTCTTCCTTCTCTCCAGCTGATGGTGGCCTTGCAAGCCAGAGGTTCACTAGACACACCAGTCACCGAAAACAAGAATGAGAAGATTATAACTGAGCTGCTTAGCAAGACCAGTTTGACAGAAGTGCTGTTTTAAGCCAAATATGTCTTTGATCCTCATCACCTCAAAAGTGAAGCCATCTTAACCTCTGGGAAAGTGTGAATAAATTAAATTAATGTTTTGTTTTCTTCCCCTTCAAAAGTAGGTTCACTTCAAATTTACATTTAAAGAGCAAAGAACATTTGAAGAACTCTGCACCTGGGCTGATTAGGTCATCAAAAAGTCTGATATGTACTAGAGACCCATGGATTTCACTAATTGGAAATGAAATAAAATGAAATTGGGACTATAACAATTGTCAGCAGATAAGTACTGCTAGGCCCATCCAGTCTGCCCATAGGCCCTATACATTGTATGTGGCCACTGACCCTATGTGATCAATGGCTTTTCATCACTCCCTCCCCTCTCAGGCTTCACTTGTGCCTGTCCCAAGCATGCTTAAACCCCTCCACTGTGCTTTCCCCCACTACCTCCTGTGGCAGACTATTCCAAGTGTTGACTACCCTTTCTGTGTAGAAAAACTTCCTCACTTTACCTCTTAATCTACCCCTTCCAATTTTATATTGTGCCCCCTTGTTCTAGTACTTTTTCTACATTGCAAAAGGTCCCCCATCTGCACCTTGTTTATTCCCTTGAGGTACTTGAAAGTTTCAATCATGTCTCTCTGCTATCTCCTCTCCTCTGGTGAGTACATATTGAGGTCTCTTAGTCTCTCCTCATATGTTCGTGGTGTAAGCCTTGTACCATTTTTGTTGCCCTTCTCTGGATACTCTCCACCTTATCTATGTCCTTGCACAGGTGTGATCTCCAGAACTGCATGCAGTACTCCAGGTGAGGCCTTACCAATGTTTTACACAATGGCATCACCACCTCCTGCCTCTTGCTAGTGATACCCTTGCATATGCACCCCAGCATGCCACTGGCCCTCCCTGCTGCCTTTGTACACTGCTTTGATACCTTAAGGTCATCAGAGATGATAACCCCTAGTTTAAAATCAATGAAATGTAATAATCATGTCACTGTAAACCACTATAAAAAGTAAAAAAAAAAGTGTTTATTTTTTTTTTCATGAAAAGCACATTAAAAGCATGCCAAATATTTTACCAGCCTTAATATTGCCCCATCAAGTCAGTAGAGTGCCCTGACGATATGTAAACTGTTGGCAGTTTATAGTCATAATGACACTCGGTTCGTTCCATTTAAAAGAAGATGTGGAATACAGTTGTTGAAAGGCTACTATTAATATGCCCACATTAAGTCATTAGTTCACTGATTGTCTAAATTTTTGGCAATTGTAACTAATTTCTGATCTGCTCCTCTTTTAAGTCCTTCTTTTTTGCCTCCCTTTATACGCCTCACTCCAGCTCTGTGTTTACACCTATGTTTGTTCCAGCACCACTACTGACACAATGCATTTACAATGACAAAGCCAGACAAAAAACAGTGGTTGCTATTAGAGGCGGGCGAAATGGGTGAAATTCGCTTCACAAAGTAATCCTTTAAATTTCTCCCATTTTGTAGAGCGAAATGCAAAATTTCTCCCAGCGAAATGGCAAAATTTCACCTTCTGTGGCAAAATTTCATCCACAGAAGGCAAAATTTCACCTGCAGAAGGTGGAAATTTGCCCATTGAAGGCAACATTTCACTGCGGAAGGCAAAATTTTGACTAGGCAAAATTCAGACTTAGGCGGAAAATTTTCACGATTTGCTCCACCAGGTGAATTTAGCCACTTTGCCAGCACTTCGCTGGTGGAATTTAAATTTGCTACATCCCTAGTTGCTAGTTTAGCTTGTGGTGATTTGTTTTATTATTGCTTTCATGTTTGCACCATTATTTATTGTTAGCACAATGCACTTTATCGTCTTGTCTCATTAAGAACGTTTCTATTTATTCCACATTGTAACTCATTGCATCATTGCCTGATTACGCTATAATATAAAAACAGTTGGAGTTTGTTTTGCTGTGAAGCTGTCGGCCTCAAATTATATATTAAGAAGAAAAGTAAGGACTAGTAAACATTACAGAACTGCTTCCAGCTGTTACTTCCTTGCACTGATAAAAATATTTTCAGAAACCCTTCCACAAAGGAGTTGCTTTATTCTTCATGATATGAATTTCATTTCATTTGTACACTGAGTAATGTGTTGTACATATTTTACTGATAGTTATGACTGTTTTCATAGTGCTGTAACTCTGACCATCCAGAAGTAGTACAACATTTTTTGCAAATGACCTTATTAAAACCTACCTCATCAGTGATATGGACTGTAATGGAGGGGGTTGGAACATTGAAATGTACCAATCAGAAACCTTGATACAACTGGCAAATTATATATTTTAAAGATTTTTGAATGAAAATCCAACAAATGTTTGTATTTCAAATATAGAAAGCCATTTTGAATTGGTCAGTGTCAAATGGATAGATAAATAAACATGGATATGGATATCTAAAAACATCTACACCAATAACTCCCACATTTATCTGCTACCAAAAATAATTGCAATTTGTGAAGTTTCTCCTGGATGCCCGATTATATTGGGGATACATTTGGAAATGGAAAAGCTGTCAGACTTCTTGAATTTTTATTTGAAAGGTCTACTAGTTATGTTTCCTTCTGTTCTGAAAGACATGATATACAATACTTTTTAACTAGACTAGAGGCTGTAGTTTGGCAGGAAAATGTCTTATTAATCACTGTTGATAAAAAAAAAAACATTGTACACTCAATTGGAAATGAATCTGGACTTACAGCAGTTAGTCATATTTTGCTTAGCATTGATCTAGAGCAAGTTACTAACAAAGACATTCAGTTAATGGGTTTGCAGTTGGTACTGAAAAGTGACTTCTTAATATACCCCTAATTGTTTGCAGTAGCCAGGTGGTCATCTTGCCCCTTCAGTGAAGTTTACAGAAATGTTTTAAGAAACTATTTTTGAATGATGCAAAATACTGTCTGGGGGCCAGTATATATATGGATGGCATGGAAAAAAAGGACTGTGTGATATGGTTGCATTTAGTTAATTGTAAGAGTATTGTGATTATTGTTTCGTTTTGCCATAGATAATGTGCATAGTGTGATAGGGGTCCTTAAAATTGTGACAGGGTAATGCCATTAAGTGAGAAGGTCTTTGTAATTACATAAGCATATCAGTCCCCTCCTGACCTCTGTGACCTCCCACTGTGAGGAGATTGTAATGATGTGGATGTTGCAGCTGCAATGTACAAACAGTACTGGATGTTGTTGTGGTATGCATGAGAATGTGTGATATTTGTAAAAAGAAATTACAATTATTGCCAACCTTATTTGTCTATACCAATTTATACTTGCTTTTTACTGTGGGAACAACCAAATTACTGTTTGGAAAAAAGCAATAAAATTGACAAGTGAGGAAATTGGCCTCTGAATTAATTATTTAGACTGATGATATGATGCAAGGACAAAACAATATACAAAAATTGGAAAGACGTTGGAATGCATACATTTATTATGTGAAAAATCTGATGATCTTGTGAACTACTACAAGAAAGTTATTGAGAGGGGAGTAAGAATTGTTTTTGTAATTACATGAGCATATCAGTCCCCCTCAGAGCTCTGTGGCCTCCCAATTTAAAGAGACTGTAAAGCTGTGAACCTTGAAATTTTAATTTACACACAGCTGGATACTGTAGTGGTAGGCATGGGAATTTGTGATATATGTAAAAAGAGATTATATTTACTGTCCAACCTACTTTGTTCACAGCAATTGATACATGATTTTTATTGCTTATGTAAGTAAAGAACTGTCTGGCAAAAGGCAATACTATTGATGAGAGAGGAAATTGCTCTGCATTAATATATATATATATATATATATATAATATATATATATATATCTATATCTATATATATATATATATATATACCGATGATATGCCAATAAGGAAAAAAATATAAAAACTTTGAATTGAATGTATACATTATCATGTAATAAAAAAAACTCATGCCCTTTTGAAACCTCTGTGATAAATGCAATTGGCAAATAATTTTAAAACAGGTTATTAATTACACATTACAGTATGTGCCTTGGTATTTGTAAATATGCTACTGGGATACAATAACCACTGAGCCTACTGACCAGGTATCAAGTTAAAATGGTAATGGGATATCAAATTAGGATTTTTTTCTTTCAACTGGCTTTAATGTCTGTGATCGCCTGGGCTGATGCTGATGCAAATTTACTAATAGCATTCAACATATGAAAGTATTCCATCGTCATGTCAGATGTGAGATAAGTGATCATTTATATATGTGTGTTAATATACAAGATTTCTATTTGGATCTGTACTAAGTATGCATGTGTGTGGGGGGGGGGAGCACACATCTATCTCAGCCCTTTATCTGCTCATTCCTACAGAGGTCACTCTTCAAATACTCAAACTTGTTCACACTGGACCCTCACATTTAACTGAGATAAAAAGCACTCCAAAAGACATACTGTACTGTATGTTCTTTTTATTTATTATTATTTTTTATTTATAAGCGCTCTCAAAAAAAAAGTAAAAAAAAACAACTAGTTATTATTATGATGAGTATTAGGTTTTTCAAATGCACTAAGCGTGGAACAAGATTAGTGTTTCTGGATATACCAAATACATTATAGCAGTACCAGTTCAGTAAGCCTGCATTTATTTATGCAGCATGGTATAATGCATATGAAAGTCCTCTTATTGGTTATTTTTATTCATTGCATGTCAAAATGTTTAAAATCTCCATACTATATTTGATACCATTTACATCCCCAGCATAAAAATTAGAATCCTAGTTAAGGGAATTGTGCAGATTTGCTTGATGACTATCCATTTTAATGCACAACTGAGAGAGTTGTAACTAAAAATATTTACTGTTACATTTATGCGAGTTACAAGCCAATACCAACATCTTTTGATTCAGCAACCTTCCCAATGCATTAATGGGCAATATTAGTGATAGTAAAATTGCTCAATACTGTACCAAGAGGTGGCATTTCTTTCCCCTATCAGGTGTTTGGTTAAATGATCAGTTGCAGTGCATTTTTTTTCTGACAAGGGCAACCTGCACTGAAGCTGCATGTGCTGGTATAAGGGAAATGAAACACTGATGGGATGGCAGTAGGGGAGGGGTGACTATACACCAGGGAAAGGGCAGTTTCCTGTTCTCACTGCAGTCCACAGAAGTTAAGAAATAATTGAGCAATTTTTTTTTTACATGGGGATGGCGATCAGAGAATGGGAGAGGTACCATTGAACTAACACAGAATATAATTTCCACTTGTGGACAGTGAACAAATAATGGCAGAGGGGGAAGGAACCACTCAACTACAAGGGAATATAATTTGTACACATGGACAGTGATCAGAGAATAGGAAGGGAGAGGGACCACTGGGCTACCAGGGAATATAAGTTTTACTTCAGGGACAGCAATCGGAGGACAGGTGAGCAGGGAGGGACCACTAAACTACCAGGGACATGTTATTTTATCTTCAGGGCACAGCAATCAGTGGGTAGAGGGTGCCACTAGACACCAGGGAGCTATAACAGTTCGATCTGTCATGGATCTTTACTGTTTGCAGTCTTTTCAGTTCGAACAGTAAAGTTTGAACTGTAAAGAATTGCAAATGGTTATTTTCAGATCAATTGTTCCTTAGCTAAGCAAGTGATGGGTGAGATGATTTTCTCACCCCAAAAAGACATACTTGCCCTCAAAAGTTTTAAATAATAATATAATAATGGAACTAAGCATGTGACTGAGACCTAATTACAGGTCTTGGTCATTCCTTACCAAGTATCATTTCTTTAAAAAGTCAGTTTTTAAAATGGAAAAAAAAGGTGGACAGCACAAACAGTACAGTGTTTCTCTGAGAATGAACAGTACAGTAATTCCTTAACAATTAACAGTTTTCATTTACCTGCCAGTGTAGTGGCTATCACAAAAATTGTAATAATTCTAAAATGGTGAAATATCTTCTCACCACACTATCCAAAGGCACACCCTTGGCATAGACTTCATCCTCCCTGAAAATTTTGAGAAAAAATGTCATCCCATCTGGGCTGTAGACAATGGCAAAAAATCCCATGTTAACCAATAGGAAGAAAGAGTTTTTTTTTTCTGTTTTTCACCATTCCATATCTCAAAATCCATATAAGATGCCATCATGAAAACTTTTCACATCTTGAGGCACTGGCAGAATGACTGTGCATGCTGAATTTTGGACTATTTAGTAAAAAAAAAACATCCAGTGTTATTAAGGTACAACATTTTGATTTTAACATAGAAGCGACATTACAACCCTAGTTTGGGTTGAGTAGCCTGTTTAATGTTAAACCTAAAAGTTTGAACATTAATATCTTTGGATCCCTTAGATGAAATGAGATAATATTTTCTATGTTTAGTCTTGGAGGCAAGGTCGTGATATGCGAAAAATTTTTTTGATGGAAAGTTGTGCAGTTTCTGAAATACAGCTGTGTCATTTCAAGAAAACAAGTTTTTTTCCTATACATAACATTGCTCTTTTTTTTTCCTTTGCTGTCATCTGCAGCCTGCACAAAAATGAATTTTTGCCCCAAACTTGACGGAAACATGTGTCGTGTCCCAAGGCAGTGACTTTGAGAGGTCCATTGAAAAAATATGAAGGGGTTCCGGAGTTATAAGACTTTAAATGTTAGTACTTTCATAACTTTTTTTTCTGTGTCACACTTTTTTTGCTATTGTGGCATCAAAAAGGTGTCACTGAATGAATTATGGTTTCATGGTAGAATAAATCATGTTGCACCACTAAATGAATTTGCAACACTAAATTTCCAGCTATTTCTGTTTCTTTGTCACTCCATTGCAAACAAATGGCTTGCACTTAAGGGCTGAAATTTTCATGGTATTTCAGGCTTGCCCCTCAGATGTGCCTTTTGATGTGTTGCTGATAAAAGTTTCATCTGTTGCATAGTTATAAGATTTTGAAGTTTTGTGATGTCCCACAGGGTAACATTGCAATGGTACCTTTCAGAAGCTATATCTCAAAAATGCTTCAAGATACAGACTTGCTATGACATGCAGCTTAGTACACCTTTAGGTATACTAAGCTGTTATGCAGGTTTCCAGGCCTTGTTTGTACAGTAGCTGTGGAGGCCATTTTTATGAATGGCCTACCATGACTGTGATACTGTGCCATGTATTCACAATGAAACATCTGTACTGGTTTGCCTACATGAAAATGAGGGCCACTTACAATATGAATACATGGGAGTACATGGGCATATAACATTACGGACTGATGACACTGCTAGGCCCCAAGGGCTCTGTGGTCCCACAAGGAAATAATCTCTCTAAACCTATGGACAGATGGGCATGCAGGGTCCAGAGGGCCCTGAGTTCCCACCCACAAATGAGGGACAATTACAAGGGCCCTGTGCTCCCACATGCACATATGGATACCATTATGGACTTATGGGAGCACACAGTAAAATAAAGATAACTATTATACTATCTCAAAAAGTAAGAAAATAAACTGCAAAAAAAGGAAAAAACTGTGTTAATGCTAGTAACTTCACAAATTTTTAATATTTTCACTTCAGATTTTCAACATTGTCTTTTGTATTATACCTCCTCATGAACAGTACAGCTGTCATTTTGCACATCCTGCCCAGAACATGTTTTCTCACCTGTGGCGCAGAATGGTGCAGTCACTGTGTGAAATAAAGTTTTGGGATGGATTAACAAAATTGCAATTGCACTGTTTATGAGGGTGGGTCCCAAGATGCTGCTGTTAAAAATTTGGTGAAACAATTACCAAAAATGACCGCTTTACAGGTGTGCATTGTGCAGTTTCTATGCATGCTCGTAACTTTGCCAATTTTTTCCTATTTTCACTCCAGGTTTTTAACATTGTCATTTTTCCACACCACCTCATGAATAGTACAGCTCTCATTTTTAAAATCCTTCTAAAAATGTTTTTCTACAACTGTGGTGCAAAAGCAGTGTTACAGTTTTGTGGAATTACATTTTGATGGGGATTTTAAACTTTGCTGCACATGGCACATGAGGTGACGTGCTTAGAAGGCTATGTTGAACATTTGTGGTGAAAATGATTTGAGATAGCACAGTTATGACTATTTGTAGGCCTGATTACTCCATGGAACACCCCAACGCTTGTTCATATGTGGAGGGTGGGGGATGGGAGTGGTGTGGTAGGGTTGGGAACACTGGGGTGGGGCATTGGGGTAGGAAACCCTAATGTCTCATTTCCCTGCATTTGTCCCTGAGGTATTCACCCTAACTGATGCAGTAATGACATTTTTCTTCAAAGAATATATATATATATATGCAAAATTACATATACCCTCATAATGCAAAGCATCACTGGCTGTATATGCAGATCACCACAAAATATTATACTGGTTCAACTTTAAGAAGAAATGCATGGTGCTGAAAGGCCTCTCACACAGTCTGAAAAGGGTGCATAATATTTTGTGGTGATTTGCATATATAGCCTATGATGCTTTGCATTATGGGGTGTGTGTGATTTTGTATTTCTCTGAATCTTGACTTCCTGGCCAATGCCCTTTGGGGTAACGATTGCCTCAGTGCTTGCACACTAAGGTTCTTTATTATATATATATATATATATATATATATATGTAATAGATAATCCACTTCTAGGTGTGTGGTCACACTCTGACATATGCACGCCTTGTTGTGCATCGTTACCCAGAATGCCAAAGGCGAAGTGCATCAACCACCCAAGGTGTGTGTATATCACAGCATGACCACACACCCTAGAGTGGTTATCTATCTTATAAAATGGCAAAATTGTTTTGGAGGGGGTTAAAATTGTAGCTGTCGGGCCGGCCCAATGGCACTGAGGGTTGAGGCACTGGATGCCACACCTCACGCCACGCAGGTGACCTGGGTTCAGCAATGGACTCGGGTCACCGGGGACTGGCAGGGAAGAAGGAGGATTGAGCTTCCGACACTGCTCTCCTATCCTATCTCTGGGGTGGGTAGTGGGGCTTGCATCGCCCTGTAGCGGCGACTGGTGGAGGCCAGCCACACTACAAGTGACGTGCAATAGTAAGGGAGAGAGCGCAGCAGGCGTCAGCACTATGTGCTCAGACGCCATTGCGCGTCCGGCTCTCCACTGGGGAAAAAAATTTGAAAAAATGCAGAAGGCGATCTTTGCAGTTTGTGGCCATGCCTTTCACCCCCAGAGAGACCCAAGAGGGACGTGTGCCCGGATGGTTCCGAGAGTGATAATGACTGGCCACTGGGAGAGTGGGTTCGTATGGCCCGCACGCATGACCGGGTTCAGGGGTGCAGGGCCGGCAGCCGAATATCGTGTAGGGCCACTCTGCCGAGAAGAATAAACAATAGTATGATAAAAAAAAAAGTGCATCTGTGCGGTCACGCTCTGATATACGCACGGTCATGTGATGTGTTTTATACAATCAGAACATTGCATTTGTATTTTTTTGTTACCTTATATATATATATATATATATATATATGAAACATTTTATTTATTATTTATTTATTTTGTTTTTGTTGTCCGGGTAAGTGCACTAGACATCATGACTATAGATGATGGGCAGGAGTGTGATATTGAAAATATTTTCATGCTTGCAGAGTGACGTCTGGATACTCATGAGTAATAGTATGCTGAGGTCACTCTACAAGCAATGAAAATATTTTCAATATCACACGACTGCACAGCATGTACACAATTTATACAATATTGGTGGAAGCTTTTCCTATATCTTGCCTGTTATTTTTGAGTGCTTTCTTTTGTTTTGGTTCATGCTGTGAATGTGTATGAGTGAGTATGAAGGGGCTGTTGCTGACATCTGTGATTGGTGGTTTTGCCTGTGTGTGAATGCTGATTGGTTGGTACTTATGTGAACATGATTGGCTGTAGTCTCTGAGTGGGCAGGACTTTGCATGGAGAGCTGGGACAGAGGGTGTGTTAATAACCCTTTTTGCTTTTTACTTCTGTGTGTGTTTGTGATTCTTTGGCCTTTTCTTTAGCTTTTGCTGGGGGTAAGTGTGCTGGTTAGGCTAGTGTAACCTTATATTTTTTATCGTCGTTCTGGTTTGTGTCACCATTGTGTACAACAGAAAAGCTTTGCTTATGCCAGACACTTCCACTTTTAAATTCACTTTAGCTTCAAATGAACATGTTTAATACAACATAATACTGGCATGTTCATAATTAACATCCTGCTAGAGAAACACAGAAAGGGTTTCTGTTGCGTCATTTCATTTCCAGAGGATTTCACATGTACACAGTTAATCTGACTCAGAGTCTGCTGATAGCAGTCATAAACACTTTTTTTTCTTTTAACAGGTCAGAGACGTGGTGTTTTTGTCACCGTTCCAGGCAGCAGTCTTGGGGAGAGCATGAGACAGCAGATGGATTTTTGTCTCACACATTTCATGTGAGTATCATTACACAAGTTAATCAGGTCGTAGAAAGTAGATTAGGCAATGAGGTTTACAGGATCTCTATGGACACTAGTCTAGGGACACACCCATCTGCCTAGCCTCTCTGTCTCATCCCCATTGAATAATATTCAGACCCCCACATATGCCCTACCATTGCTGCATCAATATCAGTGGGGTGACCTCCAAAAAGGGACGCAAATTACCATGTATATATTCCGATCAATGCTGCATTACTGGATATACAGTTCTCCCCTACGACTGACCACCAAACTGCTACTCGGTGTCTCGACACGATGTCATAACCCCAGCTGAGCACCTAAAAAGAGTGGCAACAGAGCAAGAAAAGGAGGACAAAGACAGCCCCCTCTTCCTATCTCTTGCAGCCCTTATGAAACTTTTATTCTTTCTACTACTTTGTATTGGAAACGTGGAAATCAACCCAGGCCCCCCTGAGTGTATCACTTCACCAGCAGACCTAACCTCAATCAAAGGCCTCAGTTTTCTACATATTAATGCATGCAGCCTCCTGAAAAAACTTACATTAATACAAGCCTGGGTTGCCCATACCTTGCCAGACTTTCTCGTGGTATCTGAGACATGGCTCAAACCCAACACAGCAGATAGGGATGTTAATCTACCCAACTATCAGCTATACAGAGCAGATCGCCTAACAAGGGGCAGTGGAGTAGCCATATATGTAAAGTCCAGTGTACCTGTTTCCTGCTTTGCTGCAACCTCGATGCCCAAAGAATTCGAATGTATATCCCTCAAAGTATCTCTCCCCAACACAGCAGCTTTCCAGCTAGTTGGCTGCTACAGACCCCCCTCTGCTGACCATAAGCTTTTATCCCACCTGGGGAATCTATTCAATCCAGGCTCTGAAGAAGTCATTATCCTAGGTGATCTGAATCTAAACTGGCTTTCCAAGTAGCTGCACCTTTGGTATCATTCTCAGTGATACACATGGGCTCACACAACTGATAAATGAGCCAACAAGAATAAACTTAAAGAATAGAAACAACAGCACACTACTTGATATCATGCTGGTGAACAAACCCCATCTATTCACACACACTGGAGTGCTTTTCGGTGATATAAGTGATCACTGCCTCATTACAGGAGTAAGATCTTCCAGCAAACCAACAACCCCAGCAAACTTCCTAATGAGGAGATCCAAGAAAAACCTCAATATTGAAGGATACCTGCATGATCTATCTCACTCTCCACGCTGGCAAGAGTTTTATCTTGCACACTCTGTGGAAAAGGCACATCAGGTGTTAAATAGCATAATATTAAATGCCCTTGATACTCATGCCCCAATTACTAGTGTCTGAATAAAAAACAAATCTTGCCGCTGGTTTTCAGCTGACCTCAAATCTGCACTGTTGGAGAGAGACAAACTATGGAAGTTGGCAAGAAAAACCAAGAACCCAAATGACTGGGTGTTATTTAGGAAAGCCAGGAACAGCTGCACCAAGAAAGTAAGAGATGCAAAGGTTGCCTTTTATTTGGCTGAACTTGACTCCTCCTATTACAATCCTGCTAGGTTCTGGGGCACCATCTAGGGTATTGTAGGGCAGGATTCTAGCACCTCTCTACCAACTCAATTGCACCACAATAATGGCTCTATCTCTGGCAAAATGGAAGTTCTGGATGCTTTTAGTAACCACTTCACAACTGCTGGCCTTGCCTTTGACACCTCTCCAACTAATCTGCTGCATTCACAACTAACATACTATTTGCCAGCAGATTAGGCCTTACGGTCTATCGAGTCTGCTCGAACTTTAGATCCTTAGTTGGGTGCCGAGACCCTCCCATCCCTTGTGCTCCAGAAACCCGTATCATCCATCCCCACCCCCCTGGGACAGGACATCATCTGATACATCCACTTTCTGTGTCTGTCCCAACCTCTCTTGAAGCCCTCCACTGTGGATCTCTGAACTAGCTCACCAGGCAGTGCATTCCAAGGGTCCACCACCCTCTCAGTGAAAAATATCCTCCTCTTTTCTCCCCTTACCCTTCCACCTTCCAACTTCAAACCATGCCTCTGGTGATACCTCCTGCTTTAGTCTAAAGATCCCTCCATGTTAACCCTATTTATTCCCTTGAGGTACTTGAAGACCCCAATCATGTCCCCTGTCTCTCCTCTCCTCCAGTGAAAACAGGCAGAGCTCCTTAAGTCTGTCCTCATACGTCAAATCCCTTAGCCTCGTATCATCTTTGTTGCCCTCCTCTGTACCCCTCTCTAGGAGCTGTATGTCCCTCTTTAAGTGTGGTCTCCAGTACTGTACACAGTACCAAGGTGTGGTCTAACCAGTCCATTGTACAGCAGCAGAATCACTTCCTTGCTCCGAGAGGTGATCCCCTACGATGCATCCCAACATCCTGTTTGCCTTGCTAGCCGCTCTCCTGCACTGCTCAGAGTTATTCATACATGCATCCACCATGACCCTAGGTCTTTTTCCCTATTGAGGCCTCCAGCCACCCTCCCATGGTGTACCTGTGTTTAGGGTTTCCCCGACCAAGATGCAACACCTTGCACTTGGTGATATTGAAATTTAATTTCCATGTGTGAGCCCAGCTTTCCAGGGTGTCCAGGTCCCCTTGCAGGGCCAACCTCCCCTCTTCTCCCTCAAATACTGCTCCCATCTTGGAGTCATCCGCAAAGAGACTCATTTCACACCCTATACCCTCCCTGATGTCCGATATGTATGCATTAAACAGGATCGGACCCAGGACCGAGCCCTGCGGTACCCCACTACCAACCTGTCTAGGGTTCGAGAGCTCCCCACAGACCACTACTCTCTGAGTGCATCCGGCTAGCCAGTTTTCAATCCATCTGACCATCAAAGGGCCTACTCCTAACCCCATCAGTTTCTCCACCAGACCATTGTGGGGGACAGAGTCAAACGCCTTGCTGAAGTCCAAGAATAATATATCCACAGGCTTACCCTGTCCAGTTCTGATGTTACCCATTCATAGAACTCCACAAGGTTGGTTTGACATGATCTACCTGGCAAAACCCATGTTGCTGACTATCCAGACCTCCCACCTCCTCCAAGTACACCCCAATTGTTCCTTTAGTATACTCTCCATTAATTTTCCCACCACCGAGGTCAAACTGATGGGTCTATAGTTACCTGGTACTTCCCTCGACCCCCCTTTATGGATTGGTACCACATGTGCCTCTCGCCAATCCCTAGGTACCCTCCCTGTCTCAAGTGACCTGCTGAAAAGCTCCACCAGGGGTGCAGCCAGTATGTCCACCAATTCCCATAGTACTCTCGGATGAATGCCATCCGGCCCAGGAGATTTGTCTTTCTTTAGGGCCTTGAGGGCTAACCACACCTTTTTGGCAGAGATAGCATCATCTGTCCCCTCCACCTTACTGGCCTTTTTATCTTTACACAGATGTGACACCCCTGGGGTACCTCTCTCCCCCTCTTGCTCCATTTTTGTTGCTCCCCTGTTCCCACTTACTGATGTTTCTATCCCCTTCGTGCCTTGCTTTGTAGATATCACATCCCCCTCCCTAGTGAACACAGAGGTGAAGTACTTGTTAAATACCTCTTCCTGGTCCCTCGCCTCTTCCACCCACCCTCCTTCTGATCTCAATCTGCTGAGATGGCCCTTAGTTTTTCTCCGCTCCCCAATGTACCGGAAGAACCCCTTTTCCCCTCCATGTATCCCCTGTGCCAGCCGCTGCTCTTACTGGACTTTGCTCCCTCACCATAATGGGTGGTCTTTTCTAGATGCAAGCTGGTACATTTCCTTATCCCTATCCCTCTTGTTGTTTTATATTTTTGTAGGCCTCTTTCTTTTCTGACTGCTACCTGTACCTCACTGGACCACCAGCATGGTTTATGTGACCTTGCTCCCTTACGTTTCAACTTAGTGCAGATCCTGACTGCCTCATGAAGTCCCCTGTTTATGACCTCCCATCTCCTTTCCACACTTGTCATTGAGGTAATCCCCATCAAGTGATCCTTGAGAATATTTCCATGCCCATGAAGTCTGCTCCCCTGAAGTCCACTGCCAGTGTCCTAGATCTCACCCTCCCCCATGCTTATTTGAAACCAGACAGTATTGTGGTCGCCCCAGTCAGGGTCTTGTACAACCATGTCCTTACCAGATCCCCATCTGCCAGAACCACATCCAGGACATGCCCCTCCCTTGTGGGCTCCATCACATGCTGTGTTAAGAACACATCCTGGAAGCCATCCAGCAGCCTCTGCTCCTTGGCCACCTTAGAGGACATGGTTCCCCAGTTTGTACCTGGCATATTAAGGTCCCCCATCAACACCACTCCTTCCCCTTTGGTCCACACTGGGCAATGATGTTGTCCAGCAAACCATCCTAGAACCTCACTCATCCTGGGGCCTATATGCTACACCCAGCTTGACCTTATTTCCTGCTGAGGATCGTAAAGTGACCCATAAGGCCTCCACGTTTCCTCTGCCTCTTCTACCCTAGCAATTTCTATGTCATCTCTAATGAACATAGCCACTCCACCCCTCTGCCCTCCTTTCTATCCTTCCTGAGCATAGTGTACCCCGCACGTCTAGGTCCCAGTCATGGTTTTGTTGGCCCACGTTCCGGACCGCCGCCACATCCACCCCGAACAGCACGGCCTGGAACTCTGGCAACTTGTTTCCCAAGCCCTGGCATTTACTAACACCAACCCCACCCCTATCCCTGATTCTCTTTGTCGAACCCCACCCAGATTCCTTATACTCCATCCTCCCTCTGCTCCTCCTGAAACCTCCATCCCCAATCTGTTTCCCCTCCCTTGGGCGTGAAGGCTACTCCCTCATCTGGAGGAGAGGCTTCTGGTCAGCCCTCCCTTATCCCTTCCCCTCACAAGTTTAAACCCCACCTTTCTTGTATGTAGTCAACCTTCCCTGTTTAAGGACTTCCTTCCCTAATGGGGCAAGATGAAACCTGTCCTTGGCATATAGTCCCTTTATCCTCCCAAACTCCATTCCAGTTTCCTAACACCCCAACCCACTCTCTCTTCACCCCACTTCCTGAGCCAGTCATTAACCTCTGTGAGCTTCATTTTTCTCCACTGAGGCCTTTGGTACTGGCAATATCTCCTAAAAGGAAATGTTGCATCCATTATCCCGACAGACTCTGGCAAGTTCCTGGAACCTTGCTTGATTTCCAAATGCTATTTCCTCTAGATCATTAGTTCCTAAATGCACCAGGAAACGCTTCCTCCACAATCCCTAACCATTTCATACACCATGAACTTTGCTCTGTGCAGTGTCAGCCCAGAGATACACACTACCTTCACCTGGCTATGGCATCCACCCCCTGTCCCTCCCACTGGATACTCCCTAATCATCGAGTCTCCCAATAACAGAACCTTAACACCGCCATCATCCTTATGGTTGCCTCCACTATGCCCTCTCAGCCCCCTTCCCCTTATTCATGATCTCACTTCGTGGGAGTCTTCCTGCCTTACTAGAGACCCCCTTGTCACCCTCCCCTTTCTGCCTCCCTTGCTATTTTGCCCACTTAACTCAAACTCCCTCTGAATAGGTGTCCCCTTTAACCCTCTCTTATCCGAACCATTTATCCTGGCCCTGATGGTTTCTCCTTCCCCCACACCACCATCCTCCTCCCTTGTGATAGTACCCCTTGCCTCCAGAGGCTCTCTGTGGGTCCCCTTTAGCTAGGGCCCCATCCTTGGTACTGACCCCCCTGCTGAAAGGGGGCACCTCTCCCACCTCCTTGTCTCCCAGTTTCTCTCCAATCATGCTCTCCTCTCTCAAGTCTGGAATATGTTGCATCTCCCCCATTTGCTTAACATATATGTTTCCCCTTCTCCCTCTGGGACTATTTCTATCCTTTCCATTGCCGGTCAGTGATGCCCTATGGGTATCAGAGTCCCTCCCCCTGGCCTCTGTATAAGTTTTCTCATTTCCACCAACCCCTTCCTCCCCCTCTAGGTTGCTTAGTAGCTCAAATTTATTGCGACACTTTATGTCAGCCTCCATCAAGTAACCCGAGATTCCCCTGACTGCACCTCTAAACTGCCCCTCTTCTTCCCTTCTTGCTCTGTTCACCTTAGGAGCTCCCTTCCCACAGTCTGCTGTTTTAGGCTTCCGCACAACAGCCTCTCCTGACTCTTCCCCCTCCACTATCTTTGTATTCAGAATGTTCACCTGTTACGCTTTCCCCTTAGCATCAACTTCCCTATCTAAGGGTCCTCTGTCCCTAATATCCCCCTCCTGCTTGCTGTAACATAACGTCCTGTAATTTCAGAGCTGTCTGCCCCAGCCTCCCTCAGCCCCACCCTTCTGCTGCCCATATCCACACCCCTATCCTTGACACCCCCAGCTCCCCCAGCTACTTCCTAACCAATATACCTCACTCCTGATACAAGATAACTGTCACAGAGTGGGCAGCCTCTCTCCAGGCCCAATTTAGAATTATTGCCATCCCACAGCCTGTACAGCCTACAACCCTTCCAAAGATGCCTGCCATGGTGGAATATGGCCACCCTGTTTATCCCCTCTGTTTATAATGGCACACCCCTTTCTCAGTCCCTTTCCCTGGAATACAGATTCTCTCTATAGTGACTGTAGTTATTTACAAACCCAATTTCAACCCCCCCAATAAAGTTCCAAAGTCTCACAAACACATACAGTCCAGTGTGTGTTCAGTCCCACTTACAGTGTGTGTAAGCAGACGTCAGGTACCGTATGATGTCACAGGCCCACCAGCTGCTGTTGCTTCAAATTTCAGTCCTAAAACAGAAATACTCAGCCTTTCAATCCCAACCCCCAGTGGTTTTTCAGTATTTAAGAAAGCCTACAAAACAGGATGGGTGGGAGGGCTCTTACCAAACAACACATTTAAATTTCCCTCTAATTAACCCTGACAAACAACTGTCCCCAAACCTCAAAAAGTTACAATATCACAGCCCAAGTAACAGTTCTAATTCAGGGTAATAATTTTTACCACATAAAGCTAATTTCACTTACAAACTATTCCAATATTTCAGTTAAAAACAGAATATAAACCCAGACCTCTGTCCAACCAACCTGCTGCTCTGAATTCCCAAGTGAACAATGGAGGCCAGGGTAATTCCTGTTTAAAGACAAAGTAATTGCAGCTAATGTCCCTTCCCCCCAACACCAGGCAAACAACACATTTAAATTTCCCTCTAATTAACCCTGACAAACAACTGTCCCCAAACCTCAAAAAGTTACAATATCACAGCCCAAGTAACAGTTCTAATTCAGGGTAATAATTTTTACCACATAAAGCTAATTTCACTTACAAACTATTCCAATATTTCAGTTAAAAACAGAATATAAACCCAGACCTCTGTCCAACCAACCTGCTGCTCTGAATTCCCAAGTGAACAATGGAGCTCCCAGTATACTGGTGATCAGAGAGCTGATTATCACTTCTCCTTCAAACCTGTCCTGCTGAAGCAAGTAGAGGATCTTTTATGGCAGTTGGATATTAAAAAAAGTGCAGGGGCAGACTCTCTTGACCCCTACTTTCTAAAGATTGCATTTCATGTACTTGCAGTTCCCCTAAC
The DNA here is from genome assembly GCA_016271365.2 of Neoceratodus forsteri. NCBI lineage: Eukaryota > Metazoa > Chordata > Ceratodontiformes > Ceratodontidae > Neoceratodus > Neoceratodus forsteri. The sequence goes on from CM028137.1 coordinate 266,321,609, forward strand.
ACATCTCTTTAACCTATCTTTAACCTTTGGTTCTATTCCTACAGTGTGGAAGACAGCCCAAGTGGTTCCCCTTCTAAAATCAGGGGACCCTATGGACCTTAATAACTACAGGCCCGTTTCCATTCTTCCAGTGCTATCCAAGATGCTAGAGAAAATAGTGAGCATCCAGCTAAGTGAATATCTTGATGATGCTAACCTTTTGAATCCAGCTCAATCTAGGTTTAGGGCCAGGCACAGCACTATCTCTGCACTGGCCAAAGTTACAAATGACTGGCAAACTGAATTGGATAAAAAGAATAGTGTCTGTGCAGTATTTCTTGACCTAAGCAAGGCATTCAACACTGTGGACCATAGGCTGCTACTCTCTTCCTTGCATTCCATTGGCCTAGATCCACCCTCCCTTAAATGGTTCAGGTGTTACCTTATGGATAGGTCACAGTAGTTGAAAGCTAAAGGTGATCTATCCCCACTAAAACCACTACTAAGAGGAGTTCCACAAGGATCTATCCTGGGCCCTATCCTTTTTGCCATTTACATTAATAATATTTACTCAAATCTCACCAAAGCCACTGTCCACCTCTTTGCTGATGACACTGTTTTGTATGTCAGCAACCCATCACCTGCAGTTGCCCTTGAAATTTTACAAGCAGAATTCTCCTTGCTGCAATATCAATTACTTGAGAAAAAGCTTCTTTTAAATGCAAAGAAACCAAAAGCAATGCTTTTCTCCAATCAAAGCTCCACCAGCACCTCCTCACTAAGCAGTCTCCCCAGTTATGCACTATCCTTGGAGAAAATCTGAGTACGAGAAAATTCAAATACTTAGGTGTGTGGATTGATAGCAGACTTGACTTCATACATCATATTGAAGAACTGCTGAAAAAACTTTGCCAAAGGCTTGGCCTATTCTATAGAATAAAACATTTCCTAACCAGAGACTCAAAGATGAGGTTAGTCCAAGCCACTTTTCTTTCAGTTGTTGACTATGCAGACTTCCTTTATAGTCACTGCCCCATCTCCTACCTAAGCAAGCTGGATACCCTGTACCATAGAGCAATAAGATTCATAACAGATCTTCCATACAACACTCAACATTGCTCTCTCTATGCTGCTGTTTGATGGGTTTCCCTACATCTCAGAAGGAACAGAAATGCAGCACTGTGGATCTACAGAGCATTGTCTAAAAAACTTCCAAATTATATTCTAGACTGTTTCACCCAGGCCATAGCTAGCTACTATGCCCTAAGAAGCAACAACCTCATCATGCTCAAAATACCTAAAGTCAACACCCGGACAGGGAGGGCGGCAATCAGCTATTCCCTAACTATGGCATGGAATACCCTTCAGAAATCCCTAAAGCTGTCCAATCTCATACCTATGGCATCCTTCAAACAGCTTTGTACAGGTTTCTTTGCAGAGAAATGCAACTGCTACCACAAGAGCTAGTCTTGCTATTTCACAACCTCCCCCCTTCCAGACAGCCATCATTTATGGCATAATTCTGTTCCACAGTTCTCCCTCCCAGTCGGCCACCCTTTTTATAATACCCCAGTTCCATTTTACTCTACCTAACTACCTACTACCTACCTAATCCTTCTCCCACTAATTTCTGCCCTTACATCATTCCTAAATGCTCCCCATCCATCCTAGTATTACACTATGCTGTGTGTATGCCTTGACTCCTCTTTTGGGACATGTATATACTTTATTTATTAGTATAATTTGCCTATAACCTATCTTGTCATGTATGTCCTAACCAACTTCTTACCCTTGATCAGTGTATTTACAAGTGTTTTTTCTGTATCTGTTATGCATATATAAGTGCACCGATGTATCTGTTGTGTACCAACTGTTGAACTTTGACCTTATCAGGTCCATCTTGTAAATGAGCCTTGCTCAATGAAGTTCGCCTGAATAAATAAAGATTTGATTGATTGATTGATTGATTGACTAGTGGGCACAGTGAAAATATCAGAAGCTGACATCAGCACAGTGTGTATAAATAGCATTTATCACTCTGCTGATGTCAGCTGCATTGATCTCTCTGCTGTGAGAAGAACAGATTTTATCCCACTGAAAAAATTCCCACCCCATTGTATAAATTGCAAAAAACTACTTTGAAGGGCTAGTTAGGGTTTACACAATAGTTTCCCATGTATGGAAATATGGAAATATGGCATTAGATTTCATACCAGGACTAACCCCAAGAGAGGCTCCAGTACCCTGCTTGATGTGGTACTCACCAACCGTCCTAATCGGATCCCCAATGTACAAGTCCTCCCAGACTCTCTCAGCGATCACTCCCCCATTCTATTCCACTGGTCAACCTCAGTCCCCAAACCCATAGCACAGTCCACATGCCGGCGGCGTCTAATACCTGGTGGACTGATAAAACTTAAGGAACTTCTGTCCTCAAATTGACTTGGTCTCCTATACAGGCAACTCCTGACATCGACACAGCTCTCCTTCTTTACCCAAACTTTTAATAATGCCTGTGATATCTTTGCCCCAGTGTTGACCTGCCGTTCTAAAAGGAAGAATGCCCTGGGTTACCCCAGCTTTGATCCACCAGCTCAAACATAGGGACAACCTTATGGCACCGTGCCATTGAGACTGGCCAGCCCAATGACAGGCGGTTATATGCTGTCACCAAACAAGTGCACTTGGGCCATCAGAAAGGCCAAGTCTGAGCACTATCGGTCCTCACTCACTGCCTCATGGGTGAATCCCAGAACCTTCTGGGATAACATTAACAGTTAAATGGGAGCACACCTCCCACCCACCCAGATCAACATTAATGGTGTGATCTCCTCAGACCCAGCCCCCTAGCCAACCACCTCAACACCTCATTCACTGACCTTAGCCCTATCCTCCCTACAAATTTTTTGACCCTCCTCCCCAGCACCTGCCATAAATCTTTCTCACCCTTATTTTCTCCTCCGCCGTGTGTTTATGCTCCAAGAACTTAGGCCGCACCTTGTCACTGCCCTCAAGAGTATTAGTACAGGCAGTGACACCCTGGATCCGTATCCTACGGGCTGGTCTTAGACACAGTCCTTACCCCGATCACATGCCTCATCAACCACTCTCTTTGCCTGGGGAAGGTTCCAACTGCCTGGAAAGTCACCACTGTCACCCCTATCTTTAAAGGTGGTGATAGGACTGTGGCTGGAAACTATCAACCGATCTCCATTCTCTCTCCTCTCTCCAAGGCCTTGGAAAAAGTGGTGGCCTCTCAAATCTCTGACTACCTCTCCACCTACAATGTCCTTTGTCCTGAGCAGCATGGCTTCCAAGCGGGCCACAGTACCAACACAGCCCTCCTAGAGTTCTCCAACTTTCTCCACCCTCCCAGACACTGGTTCTCTGGCTGGTGCTGTCTTCATTGACCTCTCGAAAGCTTGATACTGTCTCCCACCCTCCTTCTTGATGCCCTTAGTCTCTCTGGTTTTGCTGCTGGGCCTATCTCCTGGTGCACCAGTTATCTGTCTGACCGCCACAGCATGTAAAATTAATGGGACCTACTCAGACATCTGTCCCATCTTTTCTGGGTTCCCAGGCTCCATTCTGGGCCCCCATATTCTCCTTACCTTAACACCCTTCCACGCTCTTGCTCGGGGAACATTCTATTGTACACTGATAATGCAGTCATCTTTGCCTCAAATCAGTAACCCTACTGCCTCCAGGACTCGCTGCAGAAGTCCTTCACTGAAGCCGAGGGCTGGTTCAAGGAACATAGATTTGTGATAAATCTTAAAAAAACAAAAACCATGTTCTTCACTCATCCCCAAAACAAGTCCTGCAACTTCAAACTCCTCATTCACTCTGGGTCCTCATTCCCACTCGAACAAGTTTGCTCCTATAAATACCTAGGGATCCATTTTGACCCCCCTCTCCTTCCATGGACACATCGCTGCCCTAGCCACTGCCAGTAATATCCGATTGGGCATCTTACATCGGTATAAACACTGCCTCCCCCGAGGCTCTTCGACTCGCAGTCACCTCCTCTATCCTGTCCCTAGTGGACTATGGACTGCTGGTGTATGGTGCTGCTGATCAGACCGCACTCCATAAAATTCTCACTACTCTGAATAAGGCCTGCAGGTTAATTACTGGAGCACCTAGGATGACACACACCTGTCTACTGTATGCTAAAGCGCTGGTACTTGATCTCGACAAGCGCCTCAAATATCTTACCTGTACCCTTACAAAAAGACCCCTCCTTGGGCTTTCCCACCAGGATTGACCACCACCATACCGCCTGTCCCACTAGTTCATACTTGGACCTCTGGGAAAACCTCTTGTTATCCCTAGAGCTAGGACCTCTCACGCCAAAGAGCCTTCAGCTTTAGGGCCCCTCCTGGTTCAACACACTGCCCCCTCCATCTTTGAAGCTCCAACTATATTGTGCTTCAAAACTTCCTACGAACCACCTTATTAACACCCGATGTTGTAACTGCCGCTAGTCAAAGCCTGTATCAATACTTATGACAAAGCTTATTACTAAGCTGCTAAGGATGACATAACTCTGGTATTGTTTGCATCCATCCTACCTGTACCAGCTTGTTTGTATCTATGTCTTAATTTACTGTTATACTTATGTGTTGTACTGCTATACTGTGTATTTTGGTTTGTCTTCCTGTGACAAGGTACCTTTGTAAATGAGCCTATGGCTCAAAGGTTTTCCAAACTGCTGTTTAAATAAAATAAAAAATAAAAATAAATAACTCTAATTCTGTTTTCTTCACCCTCTCCCCCCAACCCCCTCCCCCCTTTCTTTCACACATACACAGATACGAACTGAAGTACACAAACAGGAAGAAAACACTACGAATTGGAGTTAGTGATCATTGGGTATGGCAAATAACATCCATGTGAACATACCATAGCATACATCCATTGTCATGCTTTACAACTATATCACTTCTTTTGACATGCTAGTGTTTTGGGGGGGTACACCAGTATCTTGTGCAAATGTGGGTGATGGCCCACTGCATGCAGCGCATCCCTAACTGTTCTATTTACAGTAGCCAAAATGTTCAGAAGAGTTTGGTACCATGTAGCACATTAATTTATTTTGTGTCTGCAAGTTGCAGCAATTGATTGAATCTGAAATGGTGCTGTGCTGTTCAATAACTGCAGCACAATGTTGCACAGTTGCACTTTATCATCTGAACCAACATTATGATAGTCTGTACATATATAGACCTTTATCCAACAATTATGGATGTATAAGTCTTTGGCACAAGGCAGAGACTATCTAGGCTTCCCACCCTGCCCACATTCTGCACTCTTGAAGGGACTTAACTTGAGAACACCTCCTCCTTCAGATACCTTGGGGTTTGGTTATACCAACACTTCAGCTTCTCTGGACAGATTGACACCATCCAGAAAAAATTGCACCCCAAGCTTGGTGCATTGTTTAGGAACTGCAGTTGCATCCCTTCTGTGGCTAGGCATGAGTTGGTCCAGAAGATGATCCTCCCCATTTTTGACTACTGCGATGTAGTCTATGGTGCTGCTCCTAAGTCCTCCCTGACCAGTTTGGACACTCTCTTCAACTCCTTCTGCCACTTTGCCCATGATGCTCCCTCTCGCACCCACCACTGTGGCCTCTATCAAGCCCTTTACTTCCCCTCCCTTTCAAATAGATGCATCTCACACTGCTCTAAATTCACTGCTAAACACTGGCTGTGTGAACTCCCTTCCTATCACTCCCTCTCAGTTATAACACCCCCTCCTCATTCCCACTCCCTCAGATCTACTGATATTTGCATGCTAACTGTCCCCCACTGCTACACCCTCTCCTGCCAGTCAGGATATTCTCACCATTTCACTAAAATATTGAACTCTCTACCTTCCTAAATCCAGTACTCCTCCTCCCTCTATTCCATCAACACTGCCCTCTCCAACTATCTTGCACCTAACTGTTCCTGTCATGACCCACCTTAATTTCCTTCGCCTTGCACCTTACAGTTCATCCCACTTCAGAATTTACCCAATCCCTCTATCAACTGTACTGCCTATACTGAACCTAGCCCCTCCTAGGCGCTAGTTCTCATACCCTTCTCCCTTCCTCTACTCTCTCCCCCTTTTTCCCTAACCTTCACAGTCCCCATGCAGGGTTCTCAGCATCCTGAAGTGCTCCTATAGTGCCTAGGCTTACCACCTGTTCTCCCCCCATCTACCTATCCTTGGCCTTCCAGGCCCCCTTGCAGGGTCCCATCATCCTGGAGAGTTCCTTGGATCAGGCCTCATCTCCTCCCAGGTGTTATTTCTTATTCACTCCCATTTACTATCCCTCTATAATTACAATGCCTAACCACAAGAGGGTTTACAATCACCTGAACTTCCCTGCCCCTTTGCAGGGTTCATCGCATCCTGAAGGGTTCTCTTTTTGGGTCAGGCCTTATTTCCCCTCCTAGGTGTTAATCACTCTTACTCCCTCTCTCTCTCTCCCTCTCTAATCCCTACTCTAGTACCCTGTCTCCTTGCAGGGTTTCCCACATCCTGAAGGGGTCTCTCTGGGGCATGACTTTGCACTGTCTGTCATTTTATCCTCTCTCTCTTTCACCCCTTATTTCATGATAGCACTTGTTCACTTATTACCACTGCACTTATTAATTGTTCTTATAAATTGCATATTTGTGTAACACTGTTTTTAACAACTGCCTTATTCATTTGTATGCTGTTGATCTTTGTAACTTGAATGTAAAATGACTCATCCCTATTGTACCACTTCCCCCAGGTCAGACTGGAAGATGAGCAACCTGTTGCTCAGTGTGCCTTCCTAGTGAAATATTTCAATAAATAAAAAATAAGAAGTTCTTTACACCTTATATGTGTATTGTCACATACTGTATGCAATACATTTTTCATAGCAATACTTGTAACACCACTAGAATATTACAGTTGCCTTACCTTATGAAACAGCAGTTGTCTTGTATGTGCAGCAGACATTATGCTCAAAAATTTACATATATAGTACAATGACATAATATAGAACACTGTCTTGTTAGTGACATATTAAATGCTTCTTATGTTTTAGTGTACTGCTGTATTGTGACAAAGAGGTACTGTTCTAATTGCTATGTGTGATACTACTGTTAACTGCTGTATAATGTGTTATGTGAATTTGACATATAGTGCATTATCTGATCTCATCCTTTTGCTTTACTGGTACTTAAGGGAAGTACATGCTGAACCAGATCACATACCAGGAAATAATTTGAATGACGTTACATAATATGACAAGGTTTAACTTCTGCAGTCAAACATCTGTTTAGATGAAGTTCAGATGTCCTGCATATGGATGTCAGAAAAGGAAACACAAAAAATTCTTAACTTACTTTTCTTGGGCAGACTAGATGGACCTTGTGGTCCCCTTTTGCCATCCCTTTCTATGTTTCTTTGTTTACTTAGTATATTAGTGACATAGAACTATTCAAATAAGTATTTCTAGTTGTTCTGCAAAAGTGTGCACAACATGTGCAAGAAAACACCATATTATTACATTTCATAAATACTGTAAAGATAGGCAAACATACCGGTCATGTAGACAACCGTGTTTGACACACCACATGAAAAAAGCATTGGATGTGTAGTCTTGCATGATTGTACTATTGTAGCTTACTGAAAACCCTGGGTGACACTTCACTTGTACTTTACCTTATGTATTAGTATTACACCACCTAGTTTTAAAATCTTACAAATATTACAATCCCACATATCTTTACATCACTTACATGTACAATAGATACAGAAGACACACCATGTTGTGCACATGACGAGTACTTTGCCCAACATGTTAAAAGTAACACTTGATACAATTCATTGCCACTTCACTAGTAAAACAATATGACATTTTAGGACACTATATATTGAACTCATTTGGCACTTTTCGGTACACTTAAGATAGCAGTATAATGTCCTATTGAAACATACAGTTTCCATTGCACGGCAGATGGTGTATGCCTTTGTGGCATTCCATAGTAGCATTTACAAGTAGCACAGACCTGAAATATTAACATTGTACAGTCTTTTGGACTCTGTGCTGCCATATCTGTACATTTCAGTTTGGAGTGAAGTACATGCAATGAACTGAGACCCACGTTTGCACAGGATCTGGGTGTACATCCCAAAACACTAGCATGTACACATGTAGATCAACCAAAGCTGCACTGGCCATTCCTAGAGTCAGAACCACACTCGCCCAGAGGTCTTTTCTGGTCAGGGCTCCCTCCTACTTCAATGCCCTCCCACCATCGGTCTCAAACCATCAAAAACTTGGTCCCTTTAAAAAGGCATTCAAGACCCACCTCCTTGCCACCCGCACCTGGGCCTGCACACTCTAAGTCCACCACCAGTGCCTTCACCAGCCACTTAGAATGGCCACATGACCTCTTTCATAGTCAATGGCCTGCAATTATTACTCAGGCACTCAGACAAAGTCTCCAGACAGATTGTGCTAGAAATTGCACTACCTGCTTCCCCTAACTTACCCAGTTTACTCAGCTCCAGCCAAGCATAGTAGGCATGTGCAGTGTCCCCCAATTCACTCTCTGGCCACTAACTGACCTCTTACTGTTAGATTTATCCTATGCACTGTCAAAAGCCACAGCAATGTATTAGACATCCTTGTAAACTGTAACCAGAAGTCAAAGTGCCCTGGCACTGTACCCTGTATCATACTGTTTACTGTGTTGCCCATAGTCTACAGACTCAACTCTGTATTAGACATCTCAGTGTACTGTTTCATGATGCAACCTTGCCATCAAACTGCCCTGGCATTGTATATTATATCGTACTGTCTATTGTATTTACCTATGTCTGTATTGTGCATTGACATGGAGCCTTTGGAAATTAATCTCTGACTCAAAGGTTGTAATTCCAAGATTTCAAGTAAATAAATAAATATTAGAAGAAGTGATATAGTTGGTAAAGCATGACAATGGATGTATGTTATGGTATGTTCACACAGACGGATGTTGTTTATCATACCCAATGATCGCTGACTCCAATTCGTAGTGTTGCCTTCCATTTCTGTGCTTCAGTCTGTATCTGTGTGTGTGAAAGAAAGGGGGAATGATTGGGGGGAAGGGGGGGAAGAATGCATAGTTAGGGATATGAACCCTCACACCATATGTCCATACTTATGAAACTATGGTGTGAACCCTAACTAGCCTTTCAATGTAGTTTCTTTGCAATACATTCCCCTACTTTTTCAAAACACAATGTAACATATTTTATAGTATTCCTACACACTACCCATCTGTTAAAGTAAATACCACATACAACATTATGTGATTATATACACACCGGAAAGTTCAGTAGTAGCAAGGTATTAATCAGAATCCCTCTCCAATAATGCCACTGATATGTTTGAAACACAATCACTCCTCGATTCACTTTCCTTTTTGGAATACAATCGTGGTGCTATTCAGTTTGATCATGTGATGATCTTTATGTGTTTACCTGGGGTGTTGTGGAAGTAAGAAGGGATGGTTAGAAGGAATAATATTTTTATAAGAAACATACTGTTTCTGCATTTTGATATTTATATTCCGCTTTCCTGTATATGTTCTCTGTGTATGTATTTTAATGTTTTGTCTGTGATTTTTTCATACTATATTTATATGGTTATTTATGGTGGTTATAGATGGATATATGTATTTGTTTTCTACCTGTTATGCACTGTTATTATGCTTCAAAAATTCAACACTATGTCTTTAAATGATTTACCTATTTAAGTGGTGCTACAGGTAGTATCAGCAACGCATTGAAAAAGTGTCTTTCTGACGTAAAACGTACATCTGTGTGTTGCTGTTCGAGTGCTGGCTGTTTCACTATCGTTTGTATGTTACAAATAAATAGTTTTATCTGGACCTAGCTTAAAGGTCTTTTTTTGGTCGTTACTGTGAAGCCCAACTACATAGTCTGTTGGTTCACTTCTTCTTGTTGTGGCTCCAGTTCTGTTCACCGGTAGCCACCTTTTCTCCCTTCATCTGGACAGCGAAGGTGCATTATCTGCACTGTACATTTTTTTTGGGGGGGTGGGGCTGGCTACTAGCAAAAGCAATAATGAGAAAATACAGGGTGTCAATGACTGCTCAGTCTGAAACAAGCAACTGGCTATTGAAAGTGCTCATCAGAGATACACTGGCAAGGCTGTAGAAGTTAATAACATCCAGCATGGTGGTGAGATCGCCACTAGGAGAGGGAACATGCATATCCTAGCTGACTGTGTATCAGAGCACAATGCTACAGTGATGGACTTATAGCAGAATTTCATAATATCCAGCATGGTGGTGACATTGCCACAAGCAGAAGGAAAGATGCAGATCCTGGTCGATTGTGGATCAGAGCACAATGCTACTGTGATGTAATTATAGCGGTGCGATCCACTGTCCGTTTTTGATGCTATACGACACTGGGCATGAAGGGGGACTGAATTCAAATATACAGAATACGTGGTTCAACACATGGAGGGTGCAGAAATTGTGAGGTTTCAATGGGAGGAGAAAGGGTGATCCACTGTCCTCCTCAGATGCTGTAGGATACTGCACCTTGGGGGGGAGACACGGACTTCAAATACAAGGAATATGTGGTTGCACACATGGAGGGTGCAGACATTGTGGGGTGTCGGTGGGAACACTGGCAAGGCTGCAGATGTTAATAACATTTATCATGATGGTGACATTACCACAAGGGAAAAGAAAAATGCAGATCCTCACTGACTGTGGATTGGAGCACAATGCTTTTGCGATGCACTTGTAGGAGTGCAATCCACTATCCTCCTCTGATGCTATACAACACTGTACCTTGGGGGGGGGGCTACACGGACTTCAAATTCATAGAAGATATGGTTCCGACCATGCAGAGTGTAGACATTGTGGAGTGTCAGGGGAAGAAGGGAGGCGACAACCTCAATCGCACTGCAATTCAGTTTCTTGTTCTGGTACTGTATGAGAATGTAGATTACAGAGGACGGGTATTGTGGGGAGGTGGAGGGACACAACATCTACTACAGCAAACATGTGCTTGCAGTAGTACAAATTTGTTGAGGTGACAAAGGCAGGGTGGGGGATGCAGGGTGGAGACACTGTTACTGCAGGGAATTACTTCTTAATCCGACACAGGATCATAGTACAATTCAGTCCCATGTAGTGTGTACATGCACCGCAATTGACTTTATTCTTCCAACACTGTCAGTAAATACAGCTTACCTTTGGGGGTAAGGGGAAACGGACTTCAAATTCACAGATGTGGGCCCATCCATTGAGAGTGCAAACATTGTAAGGTTTGAGGGAGGTAGGAGGGGGGGAAGACAAAATCTATCGCGCTGCGATTCAGTTTCTTATTCCAATATTGTCAGACAATGCAGATTATAGGGGATGGCTATCGTGGAGAGGGGGGAGGCAGACAATCAGAAAAGATGTAGTTCCACCCATGCAGGGTCCAGTCATTGTGGGGTGTGATGGGGGAATACTTGCAAAGCTGCAAAAGTTAGTAACATACAACATGTGGTGACACTGACACGAGTGGAGGGATACATGCGGATCCTCACTGACTGAATCGGAGCACAATGCTACTCCAATGCAGTTTTAGTAGTCGGAGGCACTGTCCTCCTCTGATGCTATACAACAGTGCACCTGGGGGAGGTCACTGAATGAAGCTTACCTTGGGGGGGGGCAAAGTTCAAATACACGGAAGATGTAGTTTCACCTATGGATGATGCAGACATGGTGGGGTTTGGGGGGAGGAGGGGGTGAGACAACTTCAATCGTGCTGCAATTCAGTTTCTTGTTTCGATACTTACTGACAATGCAAATTATAGAGAACAGGTATTGTGGGTGGGGGGGATGAAGATAAAATCTAGTATAGAAAATGTGCTAGCAGTAGTACAAATTTGTGGAGATGACAAAGGAAGGGCAGAGGATGCAGGGTGAAGACACTGTTACTACAGCGACTTACTTCTTGATCCAACATGAGATCATGCTATGATTTAGTTATGTCTTTATTCTTCTGATACTGTCTGTCAGTGAATGCAGCTTATGGAGGAGTGGGAAGGGATTGAAGTACATGAAAGATCTAGATAGAGTTGTACAATTTTCGGAGAGTGGAGGGAATGGAGGGTTGAACATCATGACTGCAGTGACTTACTTCTTGCTCTGACACTAAATCCTGGTATGATTCAGTTTAATGCCCAGAGCAGAATCACAGTAATAAGTGAACACTAATACAGTCTCTGTAGCAACATAGTGAGTGCTACATAACTGTCAAAGTACTTGATATTCTCCCATGTCTTTTCCATTCATCCACATGTCATGTTTCCACAACTGCATCCAGCATAAGAAAGTGGCAACATGGTGGACACTGACCAAATCAGCAAAGCACACACTGAATCCCTCCAAGCCTGAACAGTATGTTTCTACACACAATCCTATGCCGAACCACTCGTCCAACATACAATCCAGTATTGTGCAGGACATCTATTTTTTTCCCATAGGAAATAATGGTAAATTCAATATTTAATAACTTTGGACTGAATTAATATTTTTTCACCAAATATTTTAAAGGCACATCTGTGAGGCCAAGGCTTTGTGCACTGAAAATTTCAGCCCAGAAGGTAATTCTGAGATACAGGTGGACAAAAAAGCAGCCCAAAGCACAACAATCTCTGTGTTTTAACACTCTGTGTCTCAAAAACCACACAAGGGCTCAAAACCAAATTTGTTACATCAAGAGACCTACCCCTAGCAATGATGCATGCCAGACTTCATGCAAATCCGTTGAGATGTTCCAAAGTTATTAACCTGCACAATTTGTCTTTTAACATTAAACACTCTCACTAACTATTTTCTCCTATTATGCTTTATCTTTCTCATCATCCCCTTTTGTTTCATTGATTCTCTCTTAATCTTGTTTATCACTTCTCCCCAAGCCTTCCCCTTTCTTCTTTCCCCACATTTATATCCCTTATTTTACCTCCCCTCTTCACTAACTTTGTTTTCCCTTTTAGATATTTCCTGAAGAAGACCTAAGATCAAAATGTAGATTTTTAACTCCATTTTCTATTTTAAGCATGCATTTAATATAACCAGTTTGTTTTTCTTTCAGGCCACATGCTGAAGCAGCACCTTGTCTTTGTCAGTATTTTTTGAATTGCAGCATTTTCTTTCCATTGCTAACTGAAAAGATGGTGGCAGCACTAAAGTACAAAACCCATTTGCGGCAGTACAAAGTGATTTTGCAAATGTTTTTGAGCCCGGCATATATTTCTTTCCCCATAGACTATAATGTGAAACTTAAAAGTTTAATAACTTTTGAACAGATTAATATTTTTTCAACAAACCTTCAAAAGGCACATCAGCGACCCAGTCCCCATATACCCTAACAATTTCAGACCACAATCACGAATCATTTGGGCTGTAGCCCCAAGTAAAGAATTTGCCAAAAAGTGAGGATTATTCATACTTTTTGGCGCTCTGCAGCTCCGCAACTGCACATACAGCCAGATGGAAACTTGACAGATCCAGAGATCTATGGTACCAGACAGCGCGTGCAAAATGTCAGGCAAATCAGATGAACAGTTATTAAAGTGCAACATGTTGGGTTTTACATAGAAATGGCTGTGGAATCCTAACTATGGTGCCACTGTCTTGGAGCAAGATGGCTGCATGCTGAGCAGTCGCTTGCAGAGGCTGCTATTGAAGCCTAGCATTTTTGCTTGCCTCCTATGCTCTTCTATTTTTTTTTCTGCTACATTTTGCACAGGATAAAGAATTTGGTTATCTGTACCTCTCCGGAGTTTGTTATTATCCGGAGTTGGCATCAATTTTAATTTTCTTGTAGATCGATAGATAGATAGATAGATAGATAGATAGATAGATAGATAGATAGATAGATTGATAGATAGATATTTTTATTTATAAAGCACTCAATTCCTGGAGCTCTGGGCACTTAACAACAAAATAATAATTTGACATTATTTAAAATCACCACACATGCATAATAAAATCAATACAATACAAAATACAGAATGTCATTCGGACAGCAGCTTACATCATAAATGTTAATTCAAACAAATAGATTTTCAATACCCTTTTAAAGGCTTCAGCCGATGGGACCCCCCTTAAATAATCAGGTAAGGAGTTCCACAGGGTTGGCACAGCTACTGCAAATGCTCTATCTCCTGAGTGCCACAACCTAACCCGGGGTTCTCCCTTCAGTGGAATGGAGCATCTAGGCCAGATGGTAAGGGTCAAGGAGCTCTTGCAGATAGGTGGGACCCCACTCATGCAGGGTTTTATAGGTAAGGAGCCCTAGGGTGAGAGCAATAGGGTTTTTAGTGGTTAGTTAGTGTTTTTTTCCGTGAGAAAATGCCAGGAGTCCCATTCTTTATTTTTTGGTCCTTTTACCTTACTCTCCCAGAGCGGAGTGAGACTCTCATTATTTTTTTCCTGCTGCTCCTGCTTACCTGGTTGGTGGGTAAAGACTGAATGACCATGATCTCCCTGCAGCTGTTTTATTTCCCTAAGTTGACCGGAGGAGCCTGGATATTTCCACAGTACACTCCCAAGTGGAATGGAGCGGAGCTGTCTTCCTTTCCAGTGGTTTCTGTTTGACTGGAGATTGCAGTGGCGGGCTCCCTGGAGGGGGTGTTCCAACTTCTGAGAAATCTTCTGGGTTGTGGAGGCCAGCTGCTGTGTTGAAAAGTGCAGCTGGTGGTGCTTCTGGGGGAGGAACACTGAATATCATCTGTTTGCTTTCGAGTCAGAGGTACTGCTGTCCATGAGAGGGGTGTCTGTTTCTTTGTATACGACCTGGTGAGTGGATTTTTGACACTATCAACAGTGTTCTGCTTTTGGGGGGGAAGGTTTGCCCAGACTTTTGGTCTTAACTGGGTACTGTGCCAGCTAGTCTCTCTCCTCTGTGAGATTGCTGTTTATTTTAGTGGCGAGCTGTCAGGCCCGTGAAGTGTGAGGGACTTCTTGGACCTGGTCTCAACAACTTGAGGGGGTTGCTTGTCCCTTGTGGAAGACCTCTTTTGACTGACCTTTTCCTTCTGCATTAAGGCAGCATAATAGTCTTATTGGCACGCCTGTTTTTCTGTTCTCCCGTGCACTAAACATCAAGTTTTTGAAGATATTTTTTGTTGGGGATTGCTTTGGGTGGGAAGTATTAATTGCAAGGAGGTGGTTGTACAAGTTAGTTGTGGGAGGGTGGGATGGAGTAAGTAGGATATGTGATTGGGTTGGTGGGTTAGTATTTTAACTTTTTGTGTTTATTTGTGTGTTTGCTGGGTGTGGTGGGATGAGTGGTGAGTGTGACTGTTAATTTGAGTCTTTCCTTTTGTCATTGCACTCTAGTACTTTCATCTAGTGCTCTCTCAGGACTGGTTTTGCCAGGCAGGAGATGTGTTGGTGCTGTGGTGTGCTGTTAGTGGCCTTCCCCCATATAACCTACACTGCCCCTTGGCTCCATGACTTTTGCCCCTTTATTGACCTCCCAGTTTCTGGTATTGCAGCGAGGCCCTGCAGGGAGGTCAGTATTATTAGGAAGTGTTTGGTTTGTCAAGTGGTCTGCTGAGGAGGGGATGGTGAGCAGTACAGAGGTTGTCCAGTGCAGGAGATGCCCTGGGTGTAAATAGAGACTAGGGAGAGGCCCGATGTGTTTGATCTCTGTACCCAGGATTCCCACTGGCCTGAGTGGGCAGGTAGCTAGAGGACCAGCTGTATCCTGTAATCCTCTTTGAGTAGTGCTTTGCAATGCCAGGTCGATGAGGAACAAGACTGTAGTTTTTGGGTACTTGATTTCTTCTCTCGACCTGGCTTGCATCACGTAGACCTGGTTGGGTGACGATGAGAGCCCTGTTTTTGAGGCCGCCATCCATACTGGGTACACTGTGGTGCACTGTCTGAGGAAGGATCACAGGGGTGGGGGAGTGGCCATCATTTTTCGATCCAGTCTGGGCTTTTTGCTGCACCCAGTTGGTAGCACCCGATCATTTGAGTGCGTCACTGTACATGGGGGTGCAGGTGCAGGTTGCAGGATTATCCTCATTTACTGCCCCCTGGGGTGGGGAGAATTCCTGCAGGAGGCTGCGGACTTCATTGTCAACCAAGTGTTGGAGTCCCCCAGGTGTTTAATCCTTGGGGACTTCAGTGCCTGGGTTAACGATGAATCCTCGCATTTCAGTTATGACCTCCTCTAGTTGATGCAATCACTAGGCCTGCCACAAGTGGTTGTTGCTGCTACCCATCAACATGGCCACACACTTGATCTGGTGTTCCAGCTGGGTCTTGAGACTGACAACCTCAAGACTGATCAGATCATTTTGTCTGATCACTGCACTATGGAGTTCAGCTTTGGGCCCTCCCCTTAAAAGTCCCTACCCTGTGGAGATGGTCAGCTATTTCCCCTTAAGGGGTGTTGACCCAGAGGGACTATTGGTGTTAGCTGACCTATCTAGGGTTGATGCAGCATGTGCAATTGACACTGAAGAGGCAGTAGCCACCGATAACAGGGTGGTTGCTGAAGCTCTAGATGCCATTGCACTCGTCCGTATACAACCCAGATCCTCTCACTTGAGATTCCCTTGGTTTGATGGTGATCTCAAGGTGATGAAGATCAGGGATCAGAAGCTGAAACATTGCTGGTGGAAGACCCGATGGGAGGCTGACAGACTGGCCCTATGTTCTCACTATGCTGAGTACTACAGGGCAATTTCCCTTAAGAAGGCAGAATTTCTGTCCAAGGAAATTGCTGCAGGGAGAAACAGACCTTCTCAGCTGTTTCAGACCATGGACAGGCTTTTTCATCCTGCCTGTCTTCAGCCAAAAAAAGCTTTTTCAACTACTTTATGTGAATAGTTTGCTCTGTTTTTCTCTGACAGAGTGTTGGCAATCAGGTTGGGGATTCTGTCAAGGAGGCTTTTGCCTCTCAGTGATTGAGTTGTGAGTTTCAGAGGCACGCAGTCTGCCTGGGAGGAGTTTAGGAGAGTGGAGGTGTGTGAAGTGACTAAGGTGGTCTTGAAGCTGAGGCACACCTATTGTGAACTGGACCCGGCACCGATGTGTTTCTTAATGGGATGTGTCAATGCTGTTGGCCCGGTGTTCACCAGGATTGCCAGGTGCACGATGGCGAAGGGGGTCTTCCCAGCTGCTTTGAAAGAAGCACTGTTGAAGTCTCTCCTAAAGAAATCTTCCCTTGACTGAGACATCCTGGCAAATTACCACCCAATCTCCAACCTGCTGTTTTTGAGCAAGGTTGTTGAGAAATTGGGGGCACCTCAGATTGAGGATCGCCTGGTGTCCTCGGATGACTATGAGCCTTTCAGGTCAGGTTTTTTGGGCCAGACATAGCACTGAAACTGCTCTAGTGAGAGTGCATAATGATCTGCTCAGGGATAGAGATAGAGCAGACAGGTCAGTACTTGCACTCCTCAATCTCTCCTTAGCTTTCGACACTGTGGATCACGTCGTACTTCTTGATCGGCTCTGAGTTTTGTGGACTTTCTGGCACTGTCATCAAATGGTTTCAGTCTTATCTTTCCGACCGAGTGCAGTGTGTGGTGATAGGGAATTTCTCCTTCTCACCAATCCCTCTATCTTGTGGAATGCCTCAGGGCTCGATGTTGTCGCCGGTGTTGTTCACAGTGTACATGTTGCCCTTTGGGCAAGATCATTCGACAATACAGTGTGGAATTTCACTACTATGCAGATGACACTCAACTGCATTTGTCTTTTGCACCCAGAACATCGGGAGTGGTCAACACGATTAAAAGCTGTCTGGCTAAAATTGAAGACTGGATGGCTTCCAGCTGGCTGAGACCCATCCAGCTAAGACTGAGGTGCTGGTGATCGAGCCTGGTCGTGGTCGTGATGGGTTGCCACTGGGGGCTGACTCTGGACTTGTCCTGGAGTCTGCTCCATTGGTGGTTTCTCTTAGGGTGTGACATCTGGATGCAATCTATGATTGCAGATTGTCCTTTGAAGATCAGGTGTCAGCTGTAGTCAGCAGTGGTTTTTAACACTTGTGGAACATTGCCCGCATTATGCCCCTCATTCAGTCAGGGGACCTGCCAACACTAGTGCATGCCTTTGTAACTTCTAGGCTCGACTATTGCAATGTTCTGTACTTCAAGGTCAAAGGAGAGACCCTCCACAAGCTGCAGCTAGTGCAGAATACAGTGGCCTGGTTGCTGACAGGGCCTTTTGAGATCCAGTCATGTGACTCTGGTCCTGCATGCTTTGCACTGTCTGCCAGTCAGGTGGAGGGTCCTTTTCAAGGTGGGTCTGCTCACATTTAAGGCCTTATATGGGCTAAGTCCTGGTTACCTGTCTGAGCTCCTGACACTGGTGTCCTCTGCTCGCTCTTTCCACTCCTTCTCGAGGGGTCTCCTGGACATTCCCAGGGTTCAGCTCAAGGGCTCGGGAGATCATGCTTTTAGTATCTCCGGGCTGATCCTGTGGAACTCACTTCCATCTGCGGCCTGAGAGGCTACCTCGATTGAGGTGTTTAAGGGGAGGCTAAAGGCCCACCTCTTCAGCCTGGCATTTGACTGCAGATGCCATACTTTAGTTTCAGCCAGTTCCTTGAAGATTGACTTCTGGAAACCATTATTTTGCTGAATTTAAATTTTGTTATGGTTTTAATGATGTTTTATAATGTTTTAATTATCTGCTCTATGTCCTTATTTATGTTTGGTGCCAGGATCCTCTAGGATTGGGTGTCTTATAAATAAATTGCCTTGCCTTGCCTTACCATGGCACCTTGATGTATTTTATAAAATGGGAAGGGAAAATCCTGTATTTTGACTGGTTGGTAGCCATGCATTAGAAGTGTCAAATGCATGGCTAGCAACATGTTCAAGCAAACAAAGCCACATGTAAAACAAAAAATACATCAATAAGCCAAATATAATGTCCATTTTTATGTTTGCTTGCACGCATGTGCAAGAAATATAGTGCCACCATATGAGTTTTCATAGGTGTGCCTCCCCCACTTCCAATGCCCTGCTCCCTTTTTCAGGCGTGGCTACACCGCACCAATGAATGTCTAAGCTGTTTATGACAGCCGTTCAGATGCAGTGGCATACAGTTCTGAAGAAAACACTACCACAATCAGCTGTGGTAACGTGTAGGCAAGTTTCATACTGCCGTCAGCAGTATGAAAATTGCCTACACGCCAGCACTCACTGCATCTGATCTGTCACAGACAGTTCATCACCCCAGAACACCCACGTAGCATGCTGGGAGCCCACCAGCATGCTCATTCACTCCCCAAGACCAAGACACCACATTGCCGACTGGGGTGCTCAACTCTGCGGGGCTCTGTGCCCCCAAAACAGATTTCCAGTTGCCATGCTGGGAGCCCACCCTAACTGGGCAAACGTCCATATGGCTGATGGGGTGCCCAATCTCCAGTCAGCTCCACTGTTCCCCCAAAAATAAACTTCCAGCTGCCAAACTGGGAGCCCACCATAGCATGGCAAAGTTCTCGCCTATTTCTACAAAGAAAAAGACACCTATAAAAAAAGGTCCCTCTGACTGTCTTGCCCCGCCCACCCCACACCTACCCTCTGCAGCACCCACCTCCCCATACACCCCCATACCATACTTACCTCCGGAGCCCAGCACGATGATCTTCAGTGGACCAGGAACATGTTTGCACTCTTCGAAGCCGACCGCGAACTGAAGAAATGCCGGTAAGCTGTATAATTGCATAAATGTTTTTTTTCAACTTTGGTGCATATCTCGGCCATTTTAGAAATTTTTTCACCAAATTTTCAACATAGGGTTCTTGGGGCCTCACCTCATGAACTCAGTCACTGTCATTTTGTTATTCAGTCCAGAAAGGTGATTTTGCGGTCACTACACAGAACCACCTTTCGGGACTGAGTAACAAAACAACAGTGTCACAGTTCATGAGGTAGGCCCCCTAAAACCCTATGTTGAAAAATTTGGTGAAAAAATTCCCAAAAATGACTTTTACGAGTGTGCATTGCACAGTTCCTAAGCACACTCGTAACTTCGCACATTTTTAATATTTTCACTCCAGATTTTTAACATTTCCATTTTACCACACCTCCTTATGAGCAGTACAGCTATCATTTTTCACATCTCACCCAAAATGTGTTTTCACGCATTTAGCGCACAATGGCGCAGTCGGTGTGCAAAATCAATGTCCGGGACAGATTAAGAAAATCTCAGTGATACTGTTCATGAGCAGAGGTCTTAAAATGGCTATGTTGAAAATTTGGTGACAAAAGTCTATAACATGACTGTGTTATGAGCGTGCATTGTGCAGTTTCCATGCACCCTAATAAGTTCACAAATTTGTAATATTTTCAGTCCAGAATTTCAACACTGACATTTTTCTACACCTCCTTATGAACAGTACAGCTGTCACTTTTCACACCCTGGCCAACATGTGATTTTCACACTCCCGGTGCAGAAATGCATGGTTGCTGTGGGAAATCAGTGTTCTGGACAGATTAAGAAAATCACAGTGATGCTTCATGAGCGGAGGTCCCAAAATGCCTGTGTTGAAAATTTGCTGTAAACAATCCCCAAACTGATTACATTATGGGTGTGCATAAAGCAGTTTCTATGCACACTCGTGACTTCACCAGTTATTTTATATTTTCACTCCAGATTTTCAACTTTGCCATTTTTTACACCTCCGCATGAACAGTACAGCTCTCATTTTTTATATCCTGTTCAAAATGTGTTTTCACACCTGTGGTGCCAAATGGTGCAGTCGTTGCGCAAAATCAGCTTTCGGCTAATGAACTGATATTGCCACTGTTCATGAGGTGAGGGTCACAAAAAACCCATGTTGAAAAATTGGAGTGAAAATACTCAATGAACGCCTGGGGTGTTAGGGTTTCCGCCATATTGCCCCACCCTGTAGAGACTGACAGGCATCGGGGTGTGACTTGGGATTGTCACCTGTAATACTCATACCATTCCACCCCAACCCCCACCCACACCTGCAGCCAGTGACAGGCATCCAGGTGTGCCTTGGACTCTTTGGCCCCAAAGTTCACTCCATTCTCCTATACTGCACCTATCTCACTGTATTTCCTTATGGAATGGGGTGAGCATAAGTCCCAAAGACCCCAAAGGACACTGTGACACTTGTCGGTGTCTGCAGGGTAGGGTGTGGTGAAATGGCGTGGCCATTATGCCTGATGACCCAAAGGCACACCTCAATGCCTGTCCGTCTCTGCAGTGTGGTGGTGGGGTTGGCTTCAGTTCAATACTTCACTGCCATTCCTATTATGCATCTCTCTAACTCGTACACTACCAATGCCAATGCCAGCAAGCAAACATTCGGCATTGACAAATGCTTGTTTAAAAATGCCACCATTCTTCTCTATCTTAGCAAGAAAAAATACAAGCTGCCTGCCACACACTTACTTGTTTCAACTTCTGCCAAGCCGGTCCAACAGTCTTATAATTCAGACATTCTGAACCACACATCCCTGCTCACACTGCTGTTTCCCTCAGCCGCTGATTGAGCCTGCTTGCACATCAGCAGTTATGTTCACTGCCTAATCATGACAGCTCCACAATCGATAGGTATCTTAGTGTTAAACGGTCTTTTTCTTGCTTTGTTTTCAGATTGTGGCTTTTCTCTCTCTCTCTCTTTGTCCCTCCACCCACCAGCTTTCATTTTGACCTGGCCCTTCATTGCTCACTTTCACTCAGTACTAACTACAGCCCCCTCTCCTGCCACAGTGGTGGAAAGTAAACAGTTGTCTGGCTCCCGTCTTTCCTCCTCATTCTCCCTGCCTATCAGTTTTCCCAACATTATCCACAGACTCCGCACTCTCAGTCTCCCTCACTGGCTTGGCCAATACACATAAAGGAAATCTAAGTGAACTTTTTTTGTTATTTTAAAAATGGAACCTAGCTGAATTCAGTCACAGAGTCCCACGGCTGGCAAATTTGTAGATTTTCTGATTTTCTCCTTGAACTGCAAATCCACAACATTTCCTCCAATTACAGATTCCGTCTCCACTCACAGCTCCTTGGTTCCAAATAAACACGTTTGCCAGCACAATATAAACCAGCCACCAACTGCTGCAGCTGAGATCATACTTCATTATTTCCTGCTACCTGCCTGCTGGCTCCTGTCAGGAAGGATGGACATCACTTTCTACCTAACACAGAAGCTCATGGCTCCACCACAAACTTAAACTGAATGCACAACACAGGGACTGTACTTTATTTTTATAATAAATTTGAGCTCAATGAAAGCCCCCCAAAAAAAAAACAATCTGGAGTGGGAGGCATAGAAGCCATGGTAATCACAATATTGACCCCCTTGACGTGGACTCCTTTAGACTGATCCTTGACTCCATCATTGCACCACTCACACTTACTCAATTGCTCTCTGTGTTTTGGGCAGTTCCCAACCACCTAGAAAATGGCAGTCATTACCCCCGTACTGAAAGGTGGGGATAACTCCTCCCCCAACAATTATCGACCAATATCCATCCTCCCTCCGCTTTCTAAAGCTCTCGAAAAAATACTGGCCAGTCAACTCACAGAGTACCTTGACACCCATGGCCTTCTATGCAGGGAGCAGTATGGCTTCTGATCTGCCCGTAGTATGATCACTGCCCTCTCGGAATTCTCTAACTTCCTCCACTCTGCCATAGAAAAGGGCCACCTCTCTGGTGCCATTTTTATTCACCTCTCCAAGGCCTCTGATACGGTCTCACACCCCCTCTTACTGAACACACTCCACCAACTTGGCTTCTCTCATGGACCTCTCTCCTGGTTTTCTAACTATCTTTCCTCAAGATCCCAATGCGTAAAAATTCACACCACCCACTCCAGTACCCAGCCTGTATGCTCTGGTGTCCCCCAGGGCTCCATCCTGGACCTGTTGCTCTTTAGTCTTTATCTAAACACACTGCCCAGCTTCTGTTGAGGCAGGGTTCTTCTTTATGCAAACAATGTGGTCCTCTTCACCTCCCACTCTGACCCCTCTGCACTCCAGTCCTCCCTCCAACACTCCTTCAGTCAAACCGAGAACTGGTTCATGGACCGCTGAAGTATTGCAAATATAAAAAAAAAAAATGCAAAGCAAAGCCAAGGACCCCCCCCCCTCCCAGATCCTCTCCAGTTTGCTCCATCCACTGGACCAAGTCCTCACCTACAAATACCTGGGCATCACTTTTGACTCTACTGTTTTATTTCACTGTCACATTAATACTCTCACCTTAGCCACCAATGCATGCATTGGCCTATTATACAGACATAAGGACTGCATGCCACCTGAAGCCCTCCGCCTGGCAATCATCTCCTCTGTACTGTCCCTAGTGGACTATGGACTCATAGTATACACTGTAGCCAATGCCACCGCTCTAAACAAAATCCAAATTTCCATTAACATGGCATGCCAGTTCCTATTCAGAGCCGATAAACAGACACATACCTGCACCCTTTATTCCTTAACCAATGTACTCACACTCGAGGAGAGACTTCAATATCAGTACTGCCTCCCTGCCAAAAAAATACAACTGGGTATGTCCCCCGCCAAGGGTCTCTACATCCCTTCTTCCTGCCACCTCTACTGTTGCCACTTGCAGTGCCTCCAAGACTATATTGCAGATCCCTAGGGTCAGGACTGATCTAGCACAAAGATCCGTCCCCTTCAGAGCGCCTTCCTGGTACAATGTTCCCCTCACCGCCATCACCTCTGTCGCCAAAATAGGGCCTTTCAAGCTCACACTCAAGAATCACATTCTGTACACCGGCAACTGTGAGTGTCCTCTTCCAAAACCACCCTAGGCCTCTAGGTGCCTCTCTTCAGGGGCTGGAGCCTAGCCAGCCTGACAATGTCTCTCCTGAGACAGCACACTTTGTACCTCATAAGAAGTTACTGTGCATGTACGTTAGCAACTGCCTAGCTACTGATTATATAGGACTACAGCTCATTCTGCTAGTAGACATGTTAACAACTGCCTAGCAACTATCTGAATAAGACTGAAGTTCATCTGCTGAATGACACTATCACCCTGCTAATTGTATTCAATGTTCTCCATTGCATGTGTTACCTGTTCCTTCAATTTTTGTTACTATCTGTATTTTTCTCTTTGTATCATGATGTGGAGCCTTTGGAAATGACTCTATAACTCAAAGGATCTTAATTCTGATGTGCTTATAAATAAATAAATGCATAAATAAAAAAGTATAACATAGAGGTCTGTGGTGCCCACAGCAGGACAAAAGACAGAAACTAAAAAAGGAAAAAGCACTTGAGAACTATTTTACATCAAAATACTTAAATAAGTTTTTATTAGATTATTTAAACATATAAATTTCAATGTTTTCACACATGTAAATTAAATGACCCATTTTATAAGCGCAATAAGACACTCCGGTGGTGTGCATCAGACATTAAATATGCATTGCATTATGCAAAACTGGGAGCATAGGGCCGTCCTGCACTATGCCTCTACACTGATGGCTGGGAGGGAGCACAGGGCCACACTCCCACCTACGGATACCATATGAGTAACATTTCACTGTCTCAAAAAAAGGGAAATTCATTGCAAAGCACTCCATTAATGCATCAGTTAGCGTTGATTCCACACCAGCAAACATCTGGAAATTTTGTTGGTGTGGAATCAGCCCTAACTGATGCATTAACAAAGGTTTTGTGCGATGAATTTCCCTTTTCTTTTTTAGAAAGTAAAATGTTACTCATATGGTATTCATAGATGGGAGCGTGGGCCCTCCAGGTCCTGCGCTTCCACCCATCCATCAGTGTAGAGGCATCATGCAGGATAGCCCTGTGCTCCCTGTTTTGCATAATGGGATGAATATTTGGGAGTATGGGGCCTCTGGACCCTGTACTCCCATCCAACCATATGTGTAAAGACATAGCAGCTGAGGTCCCTGTACTCCCAGTATTGCAAGATGGTGTCCATGGGTGGGAGCATGGGCCCTTTGAGCCCTGTGCTCCCACCTATGTATAAGTATAGAAACATAGTGCAGGAGGGCCCTGTGTTTTTAGTTTTGCATAATCATATCCATAGGTGGAAGCATGGGAGCACTGGGCACTGCACTTCCAACCACCCATGAGTGTACAGGCATAGTGTAGGAGAGCCCAGTGCTCCCAGTTTAGCATAAATAATATGCATAGGTGGGATTGAGGGCCCTCTGATCCTTGCACTTCCACCTACACATAAGTACAGACACATAGCACAGACTTAGAGTTATTCCAAGCAACCGTCGTAATGCTTATTTGGCAATATATTAGTAA
The DNA here is from genome assembly GCA_016271365.2 of Neoceratodus forsteri. Lineage (NCBI taxonomy): Eukaryota > Metazoa > Chordata > Ceratodontiformes > Ceratodontidae > Neoceratodus > Neoceratodus forsteri. The sequence goes on from CM028137.1 coordinate 266,346,899, forward strand.
CTGTAGCAAGTGTGGAAAAATTATTTCGCAGTTGCATTCATCACATAGCCACCTCAATGTGTGCTTAGTACACCTAGCTGCGCTTAGCAAACAATCCTTATTTTACACCATTTTCAAGATATAGGTGCCAAAAGGTGCCACGGCTGCCACAATGTTATCCTAAGGGAACATTCACAACTTTAAAGTACTATAACTCTAGAACCAATGTAAATATTTTCACCAAACCAGCAAAAGGCACATCTGTGGTGCAGGGGCTTTCCATCCTGAAAGCTTCTGCCCAAAAGTCCAAACCGTGTAGTTGCAGTGAAGTGGAAAAAAACAGTTGTTTTGGTGGATGCCACAATGTTATCCTATGGGAAGAATTCACAATTTTAGAGTACTGTAACTATGGAATGGATGTACATTTTTTCAACAAATAGAGGAATTTAATGGATGGCTAAGAACCTGGTGTTGTGCTAAAGGGTATGGGCTGTTGGGGGTGGGAGGGACCTGGGAGGACAGTAGTCTCTATGCCAAGGACAGACTACACTTGAGTGAGGAGGGAAAGAAAGTGTTGAAACAGAGGATGGAGGAGTACATAGAGGAAATAGGGAATTTAAACTAGAAGCTGGGGGTGGCAATTGGGCAAGAGACATGCAGAGACCACAGGTTGGGAAACCATATGAGCTTACCCCCTATAACAGTGACAAAGGACAAATAGCAAGTACTATTGATGATGCTAGTAAAGGAGGGCAGGATGGGAGGGAGGAGGGGGTGGAAGGTGGTTACCCTTAATGCTAGGAGCCTTGGAAGAAAAACTGCAGAGTTACAGGTGCTCATGGCAGAGGGAGAGGTGGACATTGTAGCCATTACAGAAACATGGGTCACCCAATACAATGACTGGTACCTGTCTGTCCCAGGGTACAGGTTATTTCATAGGGACAGGGTGATTGGGAAAGGAGGGGGTGTGGCACTATATGTGAAGGAAGGACTGAAGTGTGTAAGGGAGGAAGGGGGGGTAGTATGGAGTCACTTTGGATGCAAATCCAGGATTCCAAGAATAGGATTCTTAGAATGGAAGTGGTGTACAGGCCGCCATCTCAGACGGATGAGTTAGACAGGGAACTAGAGGGACAGATCAGGAGGACCTGCGAGAAGAGTAGTGTGATGATTATGGGGGACTTCAACATGCCAGGAGTGGACTGGAGTACCCCAACAACCAGGAACAGAAGGGAGCAGGTACTGCTGGATGCCTTCCAGGACAGCTTCCTGCTGCAAATGGTCAGTGAACCAACCAGGTTAGGGAATACCCTTGACCTTGTGCTGACAAATAGGGACTTTGTGAGAGAACTTACAGTGGAGGAAGCGCTGTCAGGGAGTGACGACCACTCAGTATGGCTCACATTGGATATGGGCAAGGAAGGAGTGGAATCTGGCACAAGAGTGCTGGACTTCAGGAGAGCCGACTTTGGGAGGATGGGGGAAGTGGTAAAAGAGTACCTGACCAGAATTCAATCTAGTATGGACACTAACCAGAGGTGGGAGCTCATAAAGCTGGGGATAGTGTAGGCAACCAAAACCTGCTGCAAGGCCCAGAGCAAGAAGGCTAGGGCTAAGAAACTGAGCTGGTTGAGCAAGCACGTCATGGAAAAGGTAAGGAGGAAAAGAACTGCCTTTAGGAAGTACAAGAAAATGGGGAAAGGGGAAGACAGGGAGGAGTACTGGTCGAATAGGAGGTGACAACGGCAGTAAGGGGAGCCAAGTATCTCTCGAACTCAGGTTGGAACAAGGCATTAAGAAGGGGAGAAGGACTTCTTTAGGTACATCAGGGAGTAAAGGAGCTGTAAGGACCACATAGTAAGGATTAGGAAGGAGGGGGATTGGGTGGAAGCAGGGTGCGTTAAGGCAGAAGCACTAAATGAGTACTTCTGCTCAGTATTTAGTAAAGAGAAGGGAGGGGTGACACCCAAGGGGGGAGAAATGACAGAAATATGGAGGGAGGGGATGGCAGATGGGGAAATCATGGAGGGCAGAGTTCGGGAGGGTTTGAAGGCACTGAGGGTGGATAAGGTGACAGGCCCACATGGCATCCACCCCAGGGTACTGAAGGAGCTGGCAGAGGTCCTTGCAGGACCTTTGGTAGGCCTATTTAATGCCTCACTACATTCAGGGTTTGTACCTCAGGACTGGAGAATGGCTCAGGTGGTGCCCCTCCACAAGAGTGGCCCCAAGGATGAACTGGAAAACTACAGAACAGTGAGCCTCACATCCATCGTGGGTAAGCTAATGGAGATTATCCTGAAGGAGAGGCTGGTGGCCCTCCTAGAGGCCAAATGACTACAGGACAGCAGACAGCATGGCTTCATACAGGGCAGATCCTGCCAAACCAACCTGGTGGAGTTCTATGACTGGATAACTAGGCAACTGGACAGGGGCCATGCAGTGGATGTCCTGTATCTGGACTTCAGTAAGGCATTTGACTCGGTGCCGCATGGAAGGCTGGGAAGTAAGTTAGTAGGCACAGGGGCAGGTGCAAAGCTGGTGAGATGGGTAGGGAGCTGGCTTCAGGGAAGGCAACAGAGGGTGGTGATGGGTGGGGAGCTCTCACACCCAAGGGTAGTGATGAGTGTTGTTCCACAGGGCTTGGTGTTGGGACCAGTGTTGTTTGGGATATTCATTGCAGACATATCATTGGACATCAAGAGCAAGATCAGTCTGTTTGCTGATGAGACCAAGGTAGAAGCGGTGGTGGATGACCTAGGGGGATGGCAGGGGTTGCAGGATGATCTGGCAAAGCTTGAAACCTGGTCAGACACCTGGCAACTGGGGTTTAATGCCAAAAAGTGCAAGGTGCTGCATTTTGGGATGAAGAACCCAAGAAGGAGTTACCAGCTGGGGGGGAATGCAGCTAGCCCAGACAGAGGAGGAGAAGGATCTGGGGGTGCTCATTACAGGGTCAATGAACAACTCAGCACAATGTAGGAAGGCAGCTGCAAAGGCCAACAAAATGCTGGGTTGTATTGCAAGGGGTATATCCTCGAGGAGGGAGGAGGTGATTCTGCCACTGTATAGGTCATTAGTTAGACCACACCTGGAGTACTGCATGCAGTACTGGCGCCTGTATCTGAAGAGGGACATTAAGTTACTGGAGAAGGTGCAGCGCAGGGCAACAAAGATGATCAAGGGGCTGGGGGACTTATCATACGAGAGGAGGCTGAGGGAGTTGAACATGTACTCCCTGGAGGAGAGGAGGGATGGGGGGACATGATTGAAACCTTTAAGTACATGGAAGGAATAAACAAGACAGGTACAGAGGGGCTGTTCAAAGTAAGAGAGGGGAGGGACACCAGGGGACATGATATGAGACTGGAGGGAGGAAGGTTCAGGAGGGAGATGAGGAGACACTTTTACAGAGAGGGTGGTGGCTGGGTGGAATGCGTTACCTGCAGAAGTGGTATCCAGTAGAACAGTGGTCTGCTTCAAAAGGGGATGGGACAGGACAAGGGGGAGGGTCAATAAAGGGGAAGGGTGGAAGGGAGGCGCAGCTGTAGAATAAGGGGTGCTAGCTGCACATTCGAGCAGACTTGATAGACCTCTAGGCCTTTAACTGCTGGCAAATTTCATATGTTCGTAACAAACCACGAAAAGGCACAAGTGTGGTGCAAGGGCTTGTCACTTAGCAAATTGTAGTCTAAAACTCTAAACTGTGCAGTGGCAGTCAGGTGGCAAAGAAACTATGATTTTGGGAGTTGTACTGTCGCAAATTACGAAAGCATGTTGCAAATTGCACTAGTACGGTGCAACACTTTTTTCAAATTTTCAAAAGTTTCATGCTTGTGCTGTCAAAAATTATGACAGCCAATTCCCCACTATCTGGAAAAGAGCAATCATAACCCCGATCCTGATGAGGGGTGACCCCACCTCCACCAGCAATTACCAACCTATCTCGATCCTACCTCCCCCCTCTCTAAGGCACTTCAAAAATAGTGTTGGACCAGTTTACTGATTATCTGGCGAAACATAATCTGCTCTGCCATGAACAACACAGTTTCAGGAGGGGTCACAGCACTACCACTGCCCTACTTGAATTTACTTCATATATACATGAGGCCCTGGAACAGGGGTCCATGGCAGGTGCTATCTATGCAGAGCTGACAAAAGTATTCGACACAGTCAGTCACATGCTGCTTCTCAACTCCCTTTCTTTATTGAATTTCTCCCATGATGCCACAGCCTGGCTCAAAGATTATCTCTCCGGCTGGACGCAACAGATTAAAATTAACCCCACCCTCTCCTCCATTAGAACAGCACTAACGGGGGACCTGCAAGGGTCCATTCTCATCCCCCTGCTCTTCACCGTCTTCCTAAACTCCGTCCCTCAATCATGCAGTGGGAAGCTATTGCTATATGCGAATGACGTCGTAGTTCTCTGGAAACAACCCCAGCCAAACTCCCTCCAACCTGCCCTTCAGGGCTTTTTTAAAGAACTCAAATCCTGGTTTGCTGAGCATCACCTAGTACTCATCTACAACAAAACAAAATCCATGATCTTTGCCCACCACCAAAGCCCTCATAAGAGTGCCCCCCTTATCATCTCAAACTTGGTGGGTTCCTGACTTGAGCAGGTCCCTTGCTTCAAATATCTGGGTGTCACACTGGACACCTCCCTCACCTACCTCACACTTATTCAACACCTTTTTTCTGCTGTTAACACTAGGCTGGGGATTCTATACAGACATAAACATTGCCTACCCCCCCAAGCCCTACATCTCGCTGTATCAAGCTCAGTCCTTTCCTTGGTGGACTACGGCATTGTGATTTATGGATCTGCAGACCAAACTACCCTACACTGCATCAACTTAGCCCTCAATAAAGCCTGCTGACTGGTCACTGGATGTGATAGATTAACCCACGTATGTGAGCTCTACAAGCTTGTGGACTGGCTAACCTTCGAAGGTTGGCTTAAGTATCACACTTGCCTCCTTGCCAAAAAAGTACTCCTGAATCTAGCACCTAAAGGCCCCCCCCCTTATCCAGCCAGTCCCATACAAAAGGGCCCCTCAATGCCCTGCCAGTACCTCTCTCATTGTCCCCCACTGTAGGACCTCTCTAGGGCAAAGGTCTTTCTGGTATCGTGCTCCCCTCTGGCTTAACAGGCTACTGTCCTCCATCTCCCTGGCCCCCAGTCTTGGTCTTTTTAAGACTGGACTCAAGAACCTCCTCCTTAACTCCACGGCTTGTGGCTGTTATTGATACTCCTCCCCACCCTGAATCTCAAAAGGAGGACTACTATAAACAGTACTAGCTCTAGTGCAGAAGGATATCCCGGTGCAGTAATGACAATATGTTTTTGCTTTACCAACTACAACACACTCAGGTCCTACAATCTCACTGTATATAAACCCTGACTCAGGGCTCTGTTAATGACCCTTTGAAACTGTAACCTGTAGCATCTCACAACTATTGACCTAGGGTCTTCTCTAAGATCCTGGATGCTGTTACCCTACAATGTAAATAATGTACATAGCCCTGAGCTGAATGATTTATGTATAATTTCTGTCTAATGTAATGTTTTAACCTTTCTCGTACTGACGTGGAACCTTTGCAAAGGAGTCTATGACTCAAAGGATTTTAATTCTAATTTCTCATCAATAAACAATAAAAAAAGGGACTTCTCAGACCCTGTCACCATATACCCTGAAAATTTCAGACCAGACATACAAACCAATCAGTCTGTGAGACGAGCAAAGAATTCACAAAAGTTGATTTTCCATACTTTTTGACACCCCGCAGCTCCGCAATTGCAAATCCGACCTGAACAAAAATATTTAGATCCAGAGATGTATAGTATGACAATGTGCATGCCAAATTTCATGCAAATCAGACAACCAGGTATAAAGTTATTAAAGTGCAAAACTTTGGGTTTAACATAGAAGTGGCTGTGCAACTATACCTGCCTATATATATATATATATATATATAGATATATATATATATATATCTATATATATAATATATATATATATATATATATAATATATATATATATATATATATATATATATATATATATATATATATATATATATATATATATATTATAGAGCAAAAAACTTTGTTAATACATAAGTTATGGTTGATAACACAGCAACAAATGCATGGAAACTCCACATTTTGGTTACCACCCCTACCTCCCTACCCCCAGCACTCCACCCTCCACACTACAACAAGCGTCGGGGTGTGCCATGGGGTTGTCAGGCCTAACTCTCACCCTATTATGCTATAATGTAGCATGTTAGCTTGATTACACATGGAATGGGGTGACAGTTGGGCCTGATGACACCATGGCACATCCCAACACCTGTTGTTGTGTGGACGGTGGAGGGAGGTGGAGGTGGGGGTGGGGTGGTAACACTAATGTGGAGTCCCACGCTTTTGTCGCTGTGCTATCAACCATTACTGATGCATTAACAATGTTTTTTTGTAATGAATATATATATAATACCGGCACAGTAGTGCCATTAGAGTTAGGGTTGCCGGCCACTTCTATGTTAAACCCCAAAATTTGCACTTTAATAACTTTGGCACCGTATGATGGATTTGCCTGAAATTTTGCATGTGCGGTCTGGTACCATGGATCTCTGGATCTGGCAAATTGCATTATGGTCAGATGAACAGTTGCAACACTGCAGAGCACCAACAAACACAAAAAAATGAGGGTTTTACATATTTCTTTGCTCATGGCTACAGCCCGCACAATTTGTTCATTTGTTCTGAAATCTTCCGAGATGATTCAGTCTGGGTCACTGATGTGCCTTTCGAAGATGTGGTGAAAAAATATTAAACCATTCAAAAGTTATTCAAAAAATATGTTTCCAACTATATATATATATTTTTTTCAGTTGTTTAACCAGGAGTAGCACACTAAGCTGAAAGCTTTTTTACAGGAGCAACCTGGGAGCACAGGGAAGTTAAGTGACTTGCTCAGGGTCACACAGTATGCAAGTGGAAGCTGTGGGATTCAAACCCAGGTCTTGTCTGAGGGATGTCATCAGATTTGCAGCTCAGAGCCTTAAACCACTGCACCATGCTGCCTCCCTGAGCTCTACTGTAGGTGACTATAGTCAATGGAATAAAAAATATATGTGTCTCTCGAAAGCTGCCGCCACTGCGTTTTACTGTCTCAAATGGCCCTTTTACTGTAGTGTGGTGGCCATCTTGTTTTCAGTTAGTGAGAGAGAAAAATTGCTGGCATTTAAATTTGGGACCCCCCTAGGTAACCAGTGACTGTTGTGTTTACCTAGTTGGGTCCTGAAGTTCACTGTACTATATTTTTTTTGGGGGGGGAACAGAAATGCCTTTTCAAACATCAGACCCCCTTAGTGCCCAAATTGTGACAGAAATGACTGTGAAACTTTCACAAATCACAATAGTGTCATGCCCATTTTTGCAAAACTGTCACAATTTGCAACAGTACTTTACCCTTAAAAACAATTCTTTGCCATTCGATTGCGTCAAAGCAGTTGGGGCTTTTTTCCTGAAATATTCTGAGTGGCAAGCCCTGGTCCCACACATGTGCCTTTTGGTGTTTTGGTCCCAAAACATTCAATGGGCACTTAGTTACAGTGCTCTGAAGTTGAGAAATTTCCCATAGAATAACACTGCATCGACCACGGCAATGTTCGTCGTCCATATCTCGGAAACGGTACGGAATACAGATTTTTTGTTCACCATAAATTAGTCCACCTTTAGATGAATGAAGCATGCATGGAGGTTTTTAAGTCATAAATACCACTGCAGTGGACCTTTTTTCATAGTTGCTTCGGTTACTGAGATATTGCCAACTACGTGTTATAACGGTTCCTTTGGAATATAATGGGGCTGCTAGATGGCTCCATACTTATGTTTAAATGGGGTGCAGGGCGCAGAGGGCCCACAATCCCACATACACATACCATTATGAAAAAATGGGCAGCATGAGGGGAACACCAGGCCAGGAGGGCCCAAGCACCCAATATCACATACCAGCTACTAGTTAGATTACACTTTCTCTGAAAGAAGAGAAATTCATTGCAAAAAAATCCATTAATACATCAGTTAGGGTTGCTAGCATAATGACAAAAGTATGGAAATGTGATGTTAATGTTACTCCCCCACCACCCCACCCTCCACTCAACAATAGATGTCGGGGTGTTACAAGCGCTAATTCAAACAGGTGCTCTGAAATTATTTCTGAGTGCCTGTTTGGATTAGTGCTGGTAATATACACAATCAGTGGCTGGCCATGGAGGTGAGAGGTGGGCTGTGCCAGTCACCAGTTGGGGAAGGGTGGGGAGTGTGGGGTGTGCTGGCACAGCTGGGTGGGGGTTAGGGAGCCACTAGACTACCAGGAAGTAGCAAATGCTTATTTTTTTCATTATGCTGGGGGGGCCACTAGACTACCAGGGATATAAACATCAAATATAAATAAATAGACATGGGGAGGCACTAGACTACCAGGGATAAAATAATGAGATATTAATAAAATACACATGGGGGGGCACTAGACTACCAGGGAAACAGAGATCTTTATGTATTTCATCATGATCGGAAGGGAGGAGGCTGCTAGACTACCAGGGATAATGAAAACTTATGTGTTTCTATTCAAGTGGGCCAGAACGAAGCCCCCTGACCAAAACATACCATCATATGGGGGAGGGGGCCGCTAGACTACCAGGGATAATGAAAACTTATGCTTTTTTATTCAGATGGGGCAGTACGAAGCCCCCTGAGCAAAATCCACCCTCATATAACTTTCTAGGGCACCTCTGGGCTACAGAAATCTATTTAAAAATCTGGCCATCTCGTCCCTCGCTTTTTGTTCTTGAGCAAGCAATTTCTTTGATCGCGAGCCTGCAAATTCTTTGACCATGAGATTCTTTGATCACGATCATGCATCACAAACGAGGGACGAAATGGCCAGATTAAAAAAAAAATTTTCTCAGCCCAGGGGTGTCCTAGGAAGACAAAAGAGGGTGGGTTTTACTCAGGGGGCTTCGTTGCGACAAACCATGGTGGTAGTTTACTGCAATTCTATCAATTTTTTGATTTATAACATTTTAAATTCTTTGTTCATGAACCTGCAACTTCTTTGATCGTGAGCCTTCAAATTCTTTGATCATGAGATTCTTTGATCGCCATCTTTGATTGAGAGGGCTGGACAAGACGGCCTGATTTTTTATAATGGAATAGATAGGGAATTTTTACCAATCTTTAACACTGAATATCTCGGAAACGGTCTGGTCTTTTTACTTGAAATTTTGAGGGTGTTTATGGCATGTTCCGTAGATGTGAATTATGGTGTTTATGTGTCAGAGGAAAGATTTTTTGCAGAGATATTGTGTGATGCACGTTACATGTTGTGGACAGTGTTTTGCTTGTGGTGGTGGCTTGAAATTGATAGGATACCTAGACTTAGTGGCAAGGATGTAGTTTTCAGTCGTTGTGTGTGTCAAATGTCAACAGGTGCAGAACTGTGCCAGTCTGACGAATGAAAATCCTATATGTTAAAATTTTATATCTCAAACACGGTTTGGTCTTTTTACTTGAAATTTGGAGGGTGTTGACTGCATGTCCTGTGGATATAAATTACAGTGTTTCCATTTTGGAAAATATTTTCTTGGTAGAGATATGGCATGGCACAGTTTACATTCTGCAGACAGCGTTTTGCTTGTGGTGGTGGCTTGCAATTGATAGGATACCTAGCCTTAGTGTCATGGATGTAGTTTTCAGTCATTGTGTGTGTTATATGTCAACAGGTGCGGAACTGTGCCACTCTGACAAATTAAAATTTCTAATTTTGACATGTCATATCTTGGACACAGTTTGGTCTTTTTACTTGAAATTCGGAGGGTGTTGACGGCATGTCCTGTAGATGTTATTAGAGGTGCTTAAGTGTCAGACAAAATATTTTTTTCGGAGATATTGTGTGGCACAGTTTATGTTTTGTGGACAGCGTTTTCTATTGTTCTGCTAGATTAACATTTGTTTGGTGGCTGGTCTTGCTGCTGTGAATGTACTTTTTAGTCATTGGGTGTGTAATATGGCTTGACACTTACAAGTCGGTGGCCCCACGCTCCCACCAACTAGCGCAACTTTCTACTTTTCTATTCTTTCTTACAAAGTAAGGAAATTCTATGCAAACAACTTTGTTAATGCATCAGTTAGGGTTCTTCTACAGTGAAAAAAGTAAGGAAATTCAATTTTAGGGTTCCTACCCCTTGCACCCCATCCCCACCCCGCCCCCACCAACAGGCATCTGGGTGTGCATTGGGGTCATCGGCCCTAACTCTAACCCCATTCTCCTACACTGCACCACCTCAGCTTGTTTACACATAGGATGGGGTGTGAGTTAGGGCCGATGACCCCAAAGCACACCCTGATGCCTGTTGGTGGGGTGCAAGGGGGGGTGAGAACCCTAACATTGAATTTCCTCACTTTTTTCACTATAGACGAACCCTAACTGATGCATTAACAATATTTTTTTTGCGTAGAATATATATATATATATATATATATATATATATATAAAATATATATATATATGTGTGTATCAATCAATCAAACTTTATTTAACCAGGCAGTTACATCATTGAACAGGCTCATTTTCAAGATGGTCCTGGACACATAGGACATATTCAATAACAAGACATAACAGTTTGTGTATGACAGATAGTAAGAATGTGTAATTAAAAGTCAAAACAACTTAGCTTAGGTGGTGAAAACAGACATAGTCAAATTGCCTAATCTAAAACTCAGCCTCGTGCATGGGGGAAGGGGAGACACAGAGAATGTTAGAGGGGTTGACAAACAAGAGAAAGTAGGAGAGGGCAACACTAAAGGGGAGGTGGCCTCCAGGAGAGCTAGCTAAGTTCTAGGAGGAAGGGCCTAGGTGGAGTATATTAACCCTAAAGAGATGCTGGCAACAGGGGAATTGAATATATATTACAGGGGCACAGTTATGCCCCTATATTTAAGGTTATGAAAGCACTTCTATGTTAAATTTGAAATTTTGCATGTTAATAACTTTGGACCTGTGGAATGGATTTGCATGAAATTTGGCATGCATGGTGGAACATGGTAAATCTCTTGATTTGACAAATTGCTTTTTGGTCAGACTTACGTTTTTTATGCACCAAAATGCTGCAAAATGCACTTTTCGCCAGTTTTGTGGACATTTTTTTTTATTTTGTCCGTGGCACTGTATGGTCATCATGTAGTGTGCCAGTTTGCAACTTGGCTCGTAGAAAGAGCCTAGGTCAAGGAACATGCCACTTTTTGTTTGGTGAAAAAATATTAATTCATTCAAAAGTTGTTATGCTTCTTAGCTCCCATTATAAGTCTATGGAACATTTTATATGGTTGTTTTGTGAAAGAAGAATGGGGTTTTGGCTATCTGATCACTCCTCATGATCAACGAATTTGCAGGCTCGTGATCAAAGAATCTTTGATCATGAGAAATGTATTGATTGTGATGGCCACCATCTTGTTTTCAGTTTTCAGTTGGAAAAAAACAAATATCTCAGTTCAGGGGTAACTTCTGAAGTAAAACTATGATGGGTTTTGCTCAGGGGGCTTTCCTCTATCTTGTCATGCCTGTGGTTTAATGTATTTATCTCAAAAAATAGACTTTTAAACTTTTACATTCTTTAATCGCTGCTCACTAACGATCTTTGATGGTGAGCCTGCAAATTCTTTAATCGCGATCTTCGTTCGTGAGGTAGGGATGAGATGGCCACATTTTCGGGTTGGAAAAATTCAATATCTCAGTCCAGGGGTGACTTGTGAAGTCAAATTAGGATGGGTTTTCCTCAGGGGGCTTCCTTCTATTGAGCCATATCTGTGGCTTGATGTAGTTCTGTCAAAAAATGGAGGTTTAAAGTTTTAAAAATCTTTTATTGCGAGCCTGCAAATTCTTTGATAGTGAGAATTCATTGATCGTGAGCTTCATTCGTGAGGGCGGGATGGGATGGTCAGATTTGGAGGTACCAGATAGCCCAATTTTCACGACCAAATGTACCTTCATGATCAAAGATAATCTTTGATCGTGAGGTCATGGTTGATTCTCGCGATCAAAGAATTTTTAAAGGTGCAAAAGCTTTTAAATTAAATATCTCAGAAATGGTTTACTGTTTTAACTTGAAATTTGGAGGGTGCTGAGAGGATGTTCTGTATATGTGAATTATAGTGATTAGGTGTCAGAAAATATATTTATTGTGGAGAAATTGCATGACACACTTTACATTTTGTGGATAGTGTTCTGCATTGTGGTAGTGACTTGAAATTTATTGGGTAGCTAGCCTTACTGCCACGGAGGTACTTTTCAGTGGTTAGGTGTGTAAAATATAAATAGTTGCAGAATTATGCCACTCCGACGAATGAAAATCTCACATTTTAAAATTAAATATCTTGGAAACGGTTTGGTCTTGTAACTTGAAATTTGGAGGGTGTTGAGGAGATGTCCAGTAGATGGGAATTATGGTGTTTAGGTGTCAGAAAATGTATTTGTTTTAGATGTATTGGGTGACACACTTTACATTTTGTGGATAATGTTCTGCATTGTGGTAGTGGCTTGAAATTTATTGGGTAGCTAACCTTACTGTCACGGAGGTTCTTTTCAGCGGGTTAGGTGTGTACAGTGTCAACAGGTGAGGAAATATGGCACTCCGACGAATGAAAATTTGTTTTGTTTCAAGTTGGTGGGATCATGGGGCCCGAAGAGCTCCGCGCTCCCACCAACATGTGCTCTCACCAGTACATATGATATTCAGTCCTTGTACTGTTATGTTAGTCTGAAATGTGCAAGTTGGTGGCCCCGCACTACCACCAACTTGTGTAACATTGCTATGCTTTATCAAAAAGTATGGAAACTCATTACAAAAAACTGTGTTAATGTATCATTCAGGGTTATAGCACAAAAAGTTAGGAAATGAGACCTCTAGGGTTGGTCCCTACCCCCCCATCATGTACCCCTCTATCCTCCCCAGACTGACAGATGCCGGGTGTGTCATTGGGGTTGTGAGGCCTAAATGTCACCCAATTCTTCTTTACTGTGGCATGTCAACATGATTACACATGGAATGGGGTGAATTTGGCCCTCACAACCCCAATGACACACCCCAATGTCTGTCAGTCTGGGGAGGACGGGGGAGTGCACAGTGGTGGGGGGTAGGGGCCAACCCTAAAAGTCTCATTTCCTGACTTTTTGTGCTATAACCCTAAATGATGTATTAACACAGTTTTTTGCAAAGAATTTTAGATAGACAGATAGATAGATAGATAGATAGATAGATAGATAGATAGATAGATAGATTATAGTGGCATGGTAGTGCCACTATAGTTAGGGTTGAGTACCCCATTTAAGGTTAAAGTGTGAAATTTTGCAGCTTAATAGCTTTGCCACTGTAGGGCAGATTTTCTTGAAATTTGGCAGGCATGGAGTGGTACCACAGATCCCTGGATCTGAGAAGTTTCGTAATGGTCGGCTATACAGTTACGGAGCTACAAAGTGCAATAGAAAGTCATATTTATGCTTTTTTGTGCATTCTTTGCTTGCACCTACAGGTCACACGGTTTGTGCAACAAGTATGAAACCTTCAGGGAACATGCAGCCAGGGTATCTGATGTGCCTTTCGAAGATTTCATGAAAAAATATTAAACGGTTCAAAAGTTATTCAAAAAACAATTTTCTCATTATAGTCAATAGGAAAAGTTAACAAAAAGTTTGACAGTGTCGCAAATGCAGTTTTTCGTGTCGCAAATGATCCCTGTAGTGTCGTGAGTCAGCCATTTTGTTTTTCAGTTACTGGTCACAGAAATGCTTGGCATTTAAATTTGGGACACTCTATGGACACAATTATTTTTGTGTTCACCTAGTCGAGCCCTGAAGATGCTAGCCATGTCTTTTTGGGGGGTTTAAACACCCCAGAAATATGTTTTTGACATTTTTGTATACTGTAGTTGCAACACTTTCATGATTTTTTTTTGCGAAAGTGTCATGATTTGTGACACTGCTTTGCAACACTATGCCCAAAAGAATAGGAAATCTTTGCCACCCTTCTGCAAAAGAAAAGTTTGGTCTTTTGGGCTTAAATTTGGAGGGAAGAAAGCCAAGATCCCACAGATGTGTATTTTCGTGTTTTGGTGACAAAATATTACAGGGGTGCAAAGTTATGATACTCTGAAGTTGATGATTTTTCCCATAGGCTAACATTACAGCATCCACAGCGCCTTTCGGGGCCCGTTTCTAGGAAATGCTTCGAGATACGAATTTTTCACTGGAAAAATACTTAGCCCCCTGCTAGGGGGATAAGTGCAAAACTAGCCAGGAAAGTCATAAATTATATAGAGAATACTGGATAGGCAGCTATGCAGAACCACTGTGTTCTACCACAGAGGGGTTTTGATTCCCTCTGACCTCGAGAGCAAAGCTCGAGAAGTCCATGGGAATCAGAACCCTGAGGTGGCAAAACACACTGGTTGTGCATAGAGTTGCTCATCCTGTATTTTTCATAGTGTATAGTGCTGTGTGAAAAATGTGTTTTGTGAGTTATTTTGCTTTCAAAATGAAACTGACTCTAGAGGTTCTAGAATGCTGTTCTACCACAGTGGGGTAGAACAACATTCCATGACCTTGGAACTGTGGCAGAACAGCCTTTTGAAAGGGATGGCATTCTATACAGAACAACATTCCACTATACACTACAGTATATGACATTTTAATTTTTTTTCTACGTCATACAGTTCCTGAGATATAAGCAATTTAGTATTTTAAGTGTTCATTTTCTGCTTCAAGGCCCATTATTATGCATACATTCTTTGTATTCACTGTGTTTCTCAATGCAGCTTTTGGGGGAAAAAAAGGGTGTGCATTTTCATTACTGTTACACTTACCATTTTCACTTGTATTTCCGTAACCATTTGTGTTAACATTCCTGTCTATGCCACTGTGTGTGTTAGCCTTTGCTTTTTCGTTTGCGCTTGCATTTGCGTTACTGTTAACATTTGCGGTTCAATTACTATTTTTGTTTGCATTTCCTTTTGCATCACCGTGTGCATTTCCATTTGCATTTGCGTACGTGCTTCTGTTTGCATTTCTGTTTCTGTTTCCTTTGGTGTCATCGTTGCTGTTACCGCAATTGTTTGCATTTCCAATTGTGCTACCGTGACTGTGCGCGTTAAGATTTTCATTTCCATATGTGTTTGCATTTCTTTTTTTATTAACATTTGCACTTGCGTCTCTATTACTGTTTACGTTATCATTTACATTTGCGTCACCATGTGCGTTACTGTTTGTGCTTGCGTTTGTGTTACCGTTACTTCACTATTTATAGTGCACATTCTCAAAAAAAGGGAAATTCATGCCAAAAAAACTCCATTTAATGCATCAGTTAGGGTTGTTCCACAGCAACAAAACCGAGGAAATTCGATGATAATGTTCACACCCCCCCTTGCACTCCACCCCCACCTTGCCCCCACCAACAGGCATCGGAGTGTACGTTGGGTTCATCAGTCCTAACTCTCACCCCATCCCATGTGTAAACAAGCTGAAACCTATTTGGCAATATCTCAATAACCGTAGCAACTATGAAAACAATTCCAGTGCAATTATAATCATGATTTCAAAACCTCCACGCATGCTTAGAAGCTGTGGGTAGCTAAAAATTCTGATCTCGAATTATTTTCAATATACAGGCATCGAAATTCATCGCAATGTTATCCTATGGGAAATTTCTCAATTTTGGAATGCTGTAATTATGAATGTTGAATGTTTTGGGACCAAACCACAAAAGCCACATCTGTGGGACCAGTGCTTGCCACCCTGCAAATTTCAGCCCCAAAGCACAATCCAACTTGGCACAATTATGTGACAAATAAAACAACACATGGGACAATGTTTTTGAGCATTGTTTTCATGACAACAAAAATATCTTTGCCTCCGCTGTTTTTGATGGGCCTTCCAGACCCTCCAGGCAGGCTTCCAGCCATGCAGCCCCCTTCTTCTGGTACATCTTCGCTGACAGCTTCCTCTGATGGGCTGGCATGTTATCTGCAACACACTAGAAGCCCCCCTATCCCCAGAGAACAATTAGACAAGTTAACCACTGTTCCTGGAGACTGGTGAACCTTGGGAGCCACAGCCTGTCCCTCGCCCCCAAGTCCATCCTGAGTTTTGGAAAGGAGGGAACCAAGGAGGAGAGCATGCCCCTGCACCTCTGCCATTCCCCCCAGTAGCTCCCCTGGTTAGGCCGCACAGCCTCTCTACCACCTGCTCCAGGTACCCACTGCAGAGGCTGGGCAGAGGCTTGTTCCCCCTCTGTACCACAGTGATATGTGCTTCATTATCTTCCACCCTTTTTTTAATTAAATTTGTCATGAAATAACTTATTTTTATTTTTTTTAATTAAATGATTTTCCCAGGGAGGATTCAACCCATGCACCTTCTGCCCTGAAATTGTGTACCCCCATTACACCCGGAGCACTGCCCCCTTTTTATCATTATTTTTATTATTATATTTTTGTGTGTGATGTACGAAGCTGCCATGTCCCTGAGGAATAAAATGAGGTGGGAAATCACAGGAGTCATCCCCCATGACCACCGCCCCTCTGCCAGGTTCAAAGGCTGTGAGCTGCCAGTAACCACCACAGGAAAGATGGCCATCCCCAAAGATGCAGTGGGATTTGGGACATGCCTATAAGGGCTACAGCCTCATCTTTGACGCTTAGAGAACTGGTCCACCTAATGCAGCCATGCTCCTGTGAGAATATCCATGGTGTCTAGGGCTCAGAGCTAAGCCATCATCAGAGTCCACTCCACTCTGCCCTCACAGTACACTTGGTGCCTGTGTCTGATCATGAAAAACCCTGAAGGGAACCCACTGCAGCCCACAGATGTAGCGCCTAGCAGCAATGCTGCCCCAATAGCCCAAGGTGGGCAGGAACTCCCAGATCTCGCAGGCCAGAGGAGTTGAGGCTGGCAGCAGGGCCACACAGGAACTGGGCTATCTGCCTAACTGTCATGTTGAGCCCCATGCCCTCCTTAGTGGTGAATAACACCCCTTAGCACATAGAGCTCAAGGAAGCAAATTACATGCTCCAGATCAACAGTATGCCCCTAGGCATCCCTCGAGAACTGGTGTGCAGCCTGGAAGCTGGCCAGGGGAGGATCTACCAGAACTCAGCAAGGCAGGATGCTGGCACTCCACTGGAGCAGTGGGACCACCACAGTAGATGAAGTAGGGACCCAGAATCTGGCCCTATAGACAAAAGCTGTGTTTAATATATATTATATGATAATGAAAAAAAAAACATTTTTCCTTTTCTTTTTTTAAGGAACTGAACCCTGCTTCACAAATGTGTGAGGGAGAGATACTACCCTCCAGTCCCCAGATAAGGCCTATAATGTCCCCCCAACCCCCAGGCCCAACAGTGTATAGGCTCCCACAGCCTGCTAGACCCTTACCTTTTTGACCTGGTCAGCTGACTGGGTGAGATGATCCTTGGAGGGGCAGAGGAGAAAGAGGATGTACAGCTGTCTCTGTCCTAATCAGTTCCTCTTCTTCCTGCCCCTGCAGGATTTGACCCCCCCTTCCCAAGTGGGTGGCCCCTGGTGTTCCCAGACCAATTCTGCCTAACCTGAATCCCCTGGGACCACCTCTATCATCCCCCTTCCTCATCTTCCTTACTATCTATCATCCCCCTTCCCTCATCTTCCTTACCAGTCCACGGAAGGATGACCCCAGACAAACTATGGATGCTGCCATCTGTTGCAGCATCTGCATTTCCTGAATAAGTTCCAGAGTCTATGAAGATGGGCACTATATAAATAAAGTCTTTGTCTGTCTGTCCATCTGTCTGTCTGTCTGTCTATCTATCTATCTATCTATCTATCTATCTATCTATCTATCTAATTCTTCTAGTAACAGATCTAACACCCTCAGTGTCATGTTAGCTTTAAAGAACAGATGCTTGCAGGCTTTTCATTGTGGCGGTGTTAAATAATATCTCTCATTCTCTCCACCCCTTGAGTCAAATGCTGCCTGGCTAAATGAAGGTATCAGATTGATTTGTTGTATTCATCTTTAGTGGATGATAGTGGAATTGTGTCTCCATTCTAGTGACACCCGCACCCTCAGAATGCTGTCCCCATTAATTTATTTTATTTCCCTGGTGTCCATTGGCACTGCCACCCTTCAATTGCTGTCCCTGTATTTTTTTTAATATTTCCTGGTGTCTAGTGGCACCCCCCATGCCTCTGAATGCAGTGCCCATATTTTTTTTAATTTACCCTTGTGTCTAGTGACACCCCCACCCTCCAGTCATTGACCAGAGATGAGAGTGATTATGCAACAGGAACCATTTATTCCTGGCATGGCCACAAGATACGCACACAATATAGTATGAGCAGACAAAATTAATTTCACAGTGGTGATTTGGACATCTTGAGTGGGCCAGAAAGTGACCCTGGAGATGATCACCATAGAACAGCAAAATAATAGGTGTTTTTTTTATTTCAGGATATGAGAAACTTGGATTTAGACCCCCACAAGAGAGAAATATAAGAGAAGAACAAGGAGGTGGTGGGGATAAAGAAACAGGAGAGGGATGAGAGGTGGGAGAGGAAGACAGCACTGTAGAGGGAGGCAGGACTGGAGCCAGGTGAGACACTCCTCACGAGACAGGAATACCGACTGGAGATCATAAATCTATAAAAAGTAAACCTCATAGGATCTATGACAGTCATTCGACAATTTTGTTGTCAATTGCTGTTACAGTAACCACTTTATGTCAACCCCATTTGTGGTTGGCATAAAGGGAGTCACTTCGGACTGTGTTTTCTTTGGGGGCTCTACCGCTGCCCCCACACCCCCACTACTTAATTAATCAACTCGGAGTCAGAGCTACTTTTGGAAGAGGGCAAAATACCCCCAGTGTCCTGTGCTGACACTACATCAACCTGGCGCTGTTCTTACTGTAGTGTTGGTCACGGTAAAGTTGCCACCATAGCAACAGTAAACCAACCTTACAATTACCCAAACCCAAGTCCTTAGAAAAGGTTTAAACTACATTCCAACCAGTCAGTTTAACCCTATCAAAGTGGAAATGGATCTCTCCCATTTTTTTCAGAAGACTTCAGCTCAAAGAATTTTTCATAAACAACCCACAAGCATCTACTTCCAACACCTCTCAGCCCAATAACCTCCAGCAAACACGTGAACCTGCCAGTCTAAAAAAATCCCTCAAACCTCTGCCCTCCCCAGACCAGCGAAACATTGTGCACTTATTACAATGTAGTATCAGAAGAAATACACATGCTAATTCAGCATAAACAAAATATATATTGAAAAGAAAAACAAGCCACAAAAGAACTTGAAAATATGACTCGGGTAGTAATAAAAACAGCAGACAAAGGAAGAACTGTAGTGATATGTGACAAAGGTGATTATCTTATAGAAGCAGAAAGGCAGCTAACAAACTAGACATTTTATAAAAAAATCAACACTGATCCTATGAAAGAAATAATGGAAACGTTTAACATACTCATCCAAAGAGGACTAACTGCAAAATGGATCTCAGCACAGGAAGGAGATTATACGACAGTCAAATTCCCTAGGAAACATGCTTCCTAAAATACACAAAGACACTGGACTAGTAACAGGTCACCCTATTGTATCTGCTATAGGCTCAGTGACAGACCCAATTTCTAAATTCATAGACTTCTTCATTAAAAAACATGTCCCTTCACTATGTTCCTATATTAAAGACACTAATGTTGCCCTAAGAATTGTAAAAAAAACTTTATGGTGGAAGACAGTGATTGGTTAGTGACCATAGATATTGAAAGCCTCTATTCGAACATTCCCCACAAAGGGGGTTTAGGAGCACTAAGAAATGCTCTAAATTTTAGAAATGACACTCCCCCACCAACAGAGTACACCCTTGACCTAGCATGATTTGTTCCAGAGGCAAACTATTTTTGTTTCAACGGAAACCAGTTCATACAACACAAGGGTACAGATATGGGCACAATGTTTGCCCCCAGTCTTACAAACACATATATGGGACAGTGGGTGGAGCAGTATATCTTTGACCAAGACAGAAACCCCTACATCAGTAATATAAAAACATGGCATAGATATATTGATGATTGCCTCATGGTCTGTTCTGGTAATGAGACAATGCTCCAGGAATTTATGAGGCACATAAATGCAACAGTTTCCAACCTCAAATTTACTTATCAAGTGGAACAAAATGAGAATCAGTTCCTCGACACCTTAATTTTCAAACAAGGCATAAACCTAGAGAAAAAAAAACTGTACAGAAAACCTTTGTCTAGGTACATGGGGACTAATTCCAAAACAGTTACACCAGGCGTAAATGCAGCACGCCAGTCCTGATAGTGGAAATCACAAGTTACATCAGTGATTTGTGACATGCACAATTCCACCAGCACTGCAACCCACAACTGATATGACAAACGCAAGTTACACTGCAGATGCGTCAAAGAATGTCTACACCACTGTGTAATGTGGCTTACGACATGCGTAACATATCAGCACCACAGAACTTCTATTCCAGAACAGGTGGTGTAATGAACCATGCCAGAGGATGGTAATATAAGTTAGAACAAGGACAAGCTGTCCTAACTGGAGATCAGGCCATAGACCCCCCCCCCCCCCACCAAGCCGGACTGCAACATACTCCCAACCAATAGGCCCTGAATGTGGAACCAATGGGCAAATAGTGGAACACCCAAACAAATGTGCCCTAGGAAGCCCAGGACACAGTGAAATAGGTAGTAGCATGGCCAGACAGGCCAATAGTAAGTGAAATACATACCTGGTGCAACATGTTCCATAGCATGTAGCACAATAGCCAAACACAGAATGTGGGAAAAGGCATCACACTGTGGAACAGAGAAGTGATGGGACATACAGTAGGGAACAGTGCCATGTACTGTGGGACAGTTGAGAGGTATGTAATGCTGACAGTATTGCGTGATGCGACATACGTACTACTACTAAGCCGCTATTGCGAGTTACACCATGTCTTTCGGGTGTAACTTGTGACATGCGTAATTTTGCATTTTCCATTTTATCTGGTAATTCTCTTAGAATATGGTGCAGCTCACATGTCATAGGGATTTTGGTGTAACTTTACTCACTGGCGTACTTTACACCTTGCTCTCATCGCTGTCTTGGAATTGGGCCCATGCTTCTTAGAAGAGACAGCTGCCACTCCACCACAAAAACAAACAATATTCCAAATGGGCATTTCATTAGAGCCAGATGGATATTCTCTACAGATTCAGGCTTTACAGAAGAAAGCAAGGTTCTGACAATAAGATTCAGGCAAAGAGGGTAGGGGAATCCCTTTTAAGAATGAAAGCTCTGCAGTACTAGAGAAGTCTGGATAGAAATTAACTATTAGCAATGAAAAATCCAGAACTGGGAATAGAAGTACCCACCTTTGTAACACAACACAATCCATTAGCAACGCAAATTGGAACTGTGATTAAAAAGCATATGCCTCTCCTCAGCTGTGACAAATCCCGAAAAGTACTATCAGATAAAAAAACAGGGGTAGCTTAGCAAAGAGGCAGGAACCTGAAAGACATTCCGGTAAATGCTGTTTTGCCACCAGTGCCACAACAGATAACCTGGTTACCCCAACCCCCTCTGTAATTTCAGGTGTGGTCACTGTATCCACTGTCTGAATACATCTAATGCGAAAATGTTATGCCATCCCAAAACTGGAGAAAGATTTGTGATAAATAACTTCATCAACTGCAGCACCACTGCTGTTATCTACCCACTTTTATGCCCGTGTGAACTGGGCTAATGGGTGAAACAAAATGAGCAGTTAAACAAAGGATAGACAAGCATAAAGCAGACATCAGAAACAGCAATGATGAAAATGCTATTGCAAGGCATTATAAAAAGGCTGGTCACAGATCAGAAGCATCTTTAAATTTTGCTGGAATATACAAAATTGAACTGGGCACCTGAGAAGGCAATGTCAAAAAGCTACTTCAACAAAGTGAAGCATATTGGATTTTCAAGTTTAAGACAATGTCTCTGAATGGACTAAATGAAGAACTGCCACTTTATGGTTATCTTTAGACATAACTCTAAGGATGAGCATCAACAGCTAATTGTTTTCTAAAATACTTCTTGAGTGCAATGTTTGGACTAAAAATTGCGGACCCAGATAAAAAAAAATCCTCTGGCATACGTTGGCTTACTATGGTGTTCTCATATACTGTGATCGCAAATTCTCTCACTGTAAGTATTACCTGAGCAACCGCTCCCGTCGTCACGGGGCAAAAACCACACCACTGGGTTTTGTCTTAACGTCGCTTTATTTGATCAAACTTTTCACATGCATGCGGGAGTTCTGCAAAGGAGAAGCTCCTCATTACAATTTACAGTAGTTTTTATACATACTTACGTGTATTTCACTTGATTTTTTCTGCTTACAACAGATGCACAGAACTCTATTATCAGCATTTTTCCTTATATGGAGTTGTTTTCTACCTTATTCAGTTCTTTCTTATCAGACAGCAACTTCCAGTTCTAACTAGTTTTATTCAGCTACACAGCTATATTTTTCACCTAAAGTAACCCTGCTTCAGCAAGCCTGGACATGCGCATTTATTTTAGCTACTTAGTTAAATCATGTGAGACTAAGCATTATTTCATATTCTTTTAAAAATAAAATCCCTCACAGTACTCTGTTGTATTAATAATCTATATAAGCATGATTTGTTAGCTCTGCTGTTATACATGAGTTGCCTGCTCTTAACAAATGTTTTCTTTTGACTAAAAAAGTAGAAAGAACTGATTATGTTCTGATTCACCAGAAGGTCACATTCTTTTGACCTCCTGGGTGTATCAACAAAAACTAAATAAAAAATAAAATATAACACACTCGGCATGACTTGATGGCTCT
Organism: Neoceratodus forsteri; assembly: GCA_016271365.2. Taxonomy (NCBI): domain Eukaryota; kingdom Metazoa; phylum Chordata; order Ceratodontiformes; family Ceratodontidae; genus Neoceratodus; species Neoceratodus forsteri. The sequence continues at coordinate 266,369,867 of CM028137.1, forward strand.
ACCAATGTGTTAAATCACCATTGTTTGAGTGCTATGGTGCATAACGTCAGTACCAACTCTGCTACATTTGAATATCAGTAAGAATGAGGTCAAATCTATGTCCTCCGTGTGGTAGTGAGCATAATAAATGTCTACATTGTTAGAGTTTTCTCTAAAAATTAACAGTCTTTGGTCTAATCTCTATCACGTTGGAGTCAACAAATCCTTCCAGTTCAGCAAGACATAAATACTTCTGTGATAATCAGAATGACTTGCAGGCATGGTTAGTTCTGGTTGATATAAAAGATTTTGTAGCAATCAACATGACTTGTCGGCTCTGCTAAGTTTCGTTTCAAATGCTTTAACATCACCTTGTAACCAGCATGACTTCCGGCTATGCTAGGATAAGTTTGTCAGAATACTCAGGTGAAATCAGCATGACTTTCAGGCTCTGCTAGGTTTTGTTCTACAATAAAGGAAACCTTAGTAACCAACATGACTTGCCAGCCCTGGTCTGGTGGGTTACATCTCTATTAAAAATTAATAGGATGTTATTCAATCAAATGCACCCTTTTGGCCTTTACCAGGATACTAATATAAAGATTTTTCCATGATAAAAAATACAGCTATTTATATATTTTAAGCACTTGCAGTTTTATAATGTATTTCACTACATACATGGTCACATTTTTTACAAAATTATCATATTCATTCGTAGTATGTATAGTATGCATGGACTATGTATTCCTTACTTTTTGGGCTCTTTTATGTTTTAAATACTTTTCTTGCAGCATTCTTTACAACACATGCCACTTTATGGATGGTTTCCACTTTAATTGTCTCTATCTAAATCACTCCTCTGTGTCTATATTCACCGTCTGATGATGACACCTGTCGATACGTAAGTCCGCGATGTTGTGTTCCTGTTTTGCTTCCTGGTTCTGAGGCATCCATTTGCCTGTGCCTTCTTTAGCTCATAGCAGTTCGTTTAACTCAATTTTATGATGGAATGCATTGGATTATAGTATTTGCATTTTAAGCACCTATGTGGGTAAGCTTACCAATGTTTGTTTTGCTGTTTGTTCATCTTTCTCTGTGCAATAATAACTATATGACTTTTTGCACCATTTTGACCATTTCAGGTGTGGTTCAGTTTTGGTCTGTGTGCAAATCTGTTCTAAACATTATATTTAGAACATAGGTTTTGTGGAGACATTTATAGATGTTCACAGAAAAGCTTCCACTTCCCATTTGACTGAATACATGGAGCTGGATTTTCAAAAGGGCTAGATTGCCACAAGCCTAGGGAGTGCCAATGATATGGTACACTGGGTTCCTGGCAATCTAATGGGATTTTCTTTCCCATGTGGCAATTGACACCAGTTAGACCATATTTTTGTGGTCTAGCTTGTGTCAGTCCTGGGGACAGCTTTTACAGTGCTTTTGTCTGAGATTTGGTGCAAGCTGCCGTAAATCAGTTAATTGTTGCCACTGCATCTGAGCTATGAAAATCAGACATAGTTGTTGCAAAAGTGCTTGGCATACCAGCATAATCAAAGTGTTGTGGTGCAGTGCAGGGCTTGATGCAAGATCTGCACCACTCTTTGAAAAACCTTTCTCTCATCTTGCTTTTTTTATTTTACTGGTGCCACTTTCAGAAGAACGGGCGCTTCATAAGCACATCTGTACTTGATCGCATGTTTTCCAACATCTAACACCATCTATGACATTAGTGGGGTGAGCATGTCATTATGCCCACTTTCAGTTGGAGTTCAGAGTATGAATAGTTGAACTCCACTGCAGCACGTTGCCTACCTGAAGAGTGTGCAAAGGTTGCCATGCTGCAGCATGAACTGCAGAGATGAGCAAAATCCTTTTTTCAACCACATTGGATCTGAACCTTGTTTAATAGGTGTTCAAGCATTTTTAGCATGCCTTTACTTCTTTTATTTAGGCAGTAGGAAATGAAGGAAATCGAAATTTAAAGTAAGGAGGTACAGCTAATAGTTTATCAGTTTAATATAGTACTTTTTTGGTATCCATGGTGTAAATGTGTGATTGAATTACATAAGAACACTGAATGGAGATGATGGTGGGAAAAGTCTAGCACACTGATAGGTAATAATTGCTAGCATAACAAAATGTAGCAAACATTGTTTGTAATTGGTTCTCTGATGAGAACATTAACTTATGTATTTGTTAAGAAATAATAATATTGCAGGAGAGGGCTTGGACTGCACTGAAACTAGTGGTGATTTTTTTTATCTGTGTTCATAGGAATTCTCTTTACGTATCACAATGGAAGTATACTTCTGTGTGCTAGATACATACTAGTAAAAAGGTGAATGTAAGATAATATACGGTACTGTATGTACAATTAATTTAATGAGACATTTCTACAGTGATATTAGTGCTACATTTCTTTTTAGAAATCAGAAAGACTGATCAACTATATTTAAAGGAACAGAGTTATTTTTGAAATGACACAGGTGAGTGTTATATATAGTTTTTGGTGCCTATTTTCCCCTATGTGGACACAATATTTTATGTAATATTAATTTACTGCATATAATTATGCTATATATTTTTATTTTATAGATATTAGAACGAATTATCTGATGAAGGAGAAATTGTCTCTGAAACACTGATTTTTGTAATGATGGGAATCATACACACATCTCTGGATATATTTCTGATTATAATAAATAGTAAACTGCTTATATTTTTGGGGTGAGTGGACCTTTTTTCCACTCTGTTTTTGTTCTGTTTTGCTTTGACTGAAATAGGCCTCTCCTCTTAATGAGTGCTTTTTCTACATCCTGAGCTTGACTGGGCTGGGGTTCATGTTTTCATCACAGTGATACAATAGAGTGACCATCCATTTCATAAAGTGGTTACATTTGGAGATCAGCCATGCTGAGCCAAGCCTGGACACAGGGTTGGTTGTAAGCATGAAACACCAGAGGGAGAGAAACTATTGCTCTGACAGAGAAACAGAAATTCTATACTGCAATGAAAGAGGAGTGGAAACTACATATTGCTCTGAAAGGGGACTGGAAACTGTATATTGCTTTGGTAAAGGGTGACAACTATACAACTAGCACTTTTTTCTGTATTCCATGCAAGGACCGTGGAATACAGAAACTCTGAATGAGAAGTGTTTCTCAGAAGAAGCCAGAAGGGGAAGGAAACATATTCAATTCAGTGTTTTACAGTAACTGGTAACTGCTATTTTTCTTTTAAACTTAGATTGTGGGCTTTTAGTGACACTGTACTTTCTTTGTTATCTTTACTTAGAATTGTTTTTGGGCTGTTAAAAATTTAAAACGTAGTAGTGGTGTATTACTGTGCTGTCTTTAATTCCTGCAAATTTTGTCTTGGCCTGTCTGACTTGCCCTGTAGTTTGGCTGAGGGGTGTTAATTGTCTGGCCTCTGATCTCAGCTACATGATAACTGGAGGTGGGGCTTAGTCAGAGTTGAGGTGGCAAGTGAGTTTTATTTTTCTCAGAAGAAGCCAGAATGGGAAGGAAACATATTCAATTCAGTGCCTTACAGTAACTGGTAATTGCTATTTTTCTTTTAAACTTAGATTTGGGCTTTTAGTGACACTGTACTTTCTTTGTTGTCTTTACTTAGAATTGTTTTTGGGCTGTTGAAAATTTAAAATGTAGTGGTGGTGTATTTCTGTGCTGTCTTTAATTGCTGCAAATTCCCCCCCTCCCCCAACTCTTAATTATATGCCCTGTTAAATATGATTGACAGGAGCTAAACACAGGGTATAGTAAGGGGTGTGGAGTAGGACGGGCATAAGGGGGAAGAAGCCCACCCTCAGCACGAGAAGTGTTTTGACTCATTCATTTATTAATTGGTTTATTTTATTTTTTTTTTTAAAGAAAAGTATCTGAGGATCAGTGGCAGGATTTTTAGGACAGTAAAGTAATAAAAAGGGAACTAGGAGAGCTTCAGTAGCAGACAAGTAGTGGAATACCAGTATAATTGCAGTACAATTTGGGGAGTGGTGCAATGCAGTGGCTGTGGGGCAGCCATATTCAGGCAGACCTTCTGGACACTGAGGTGCTGCCCTATCTGCATGCATCTCACTGGACTGCGGAATGAGGTAGCCAGACTCAGAGCGGAAGTAAACTGGGTCAGGAGTACCATCACCCATATCCAGAGACCACCCAGTCCAATGCAACTGCCTCAAAGGATGCCGAGAATGAGGAGCACTTGGATGACAGTGGGCTCAGGGCGGGTTAGAGCGGTCAGGCAGAGGCACTTCCAAGATCCTATTCCACTCAAGAACTCATATTCCACACAGGCAAATGGGACAACCAAATAGAGGTACCCAGAGAAGTGGAAGGAAAGGAAGTGGAGGTTAGCCAAGGAGGTGACCTCAGCGGGGAAAGCAGTGGACCCCAGAGGAGGAGGAAGCAAATCCTGGTGGGGGACTCCATCATAAGAGGGATCCAGCTAGGAACACAGGAGGGAGGACAGGAGGTGAGGTGCCTACCAGGTGCCATGGCATGGAGGGATGGAAGGAAGATCCGGGGATCACTGGGAAGGCAAGATGGGGAGGGTGAGCTGGATGTCATTATCCACCTGGGTACTAATGACCTGGTAAATGGGGAGCCAAAGGAAGTTCAGGAAGAGTTTAGGAAATTGGGGAGGGGTCTCAAGCAAGTAGCTACTTCTGTCACTTTCTCAGAAGTACTACCTACAAGAGGCAAGGGAGAGCATAGGGGTGCATGCACCAGGAGCTTTAACTCATGGTTGAAGAACTGGTGCTGTGAGGAAGGGTTTGGATTAATTGGTGACTGAGGACCCACCTGGAGGGATGGAGGTTTGTTCAAGCCTGATGGCCTGCATCCATCCTGGAGGGGAATCCAAGCACTCAATGATAAGTTTAAATGCTACATTGACAAGCATGTAAACTAGCAAATGGGGGTGGCAGGCCAGCAAGGAGGGTACCTACTTGCTCACCCCCCACAGCTAGCAGTGGAACCAGTGAACCAGAGGAGTGGCTATCTCTACAAAGCAGTGTGCAAAAGATAGATATTAGCACCCAAGAGGTGGATAGGCAGAAAAGGGACAAAATTCAGCAGAAAGGCAGACAGCAAGGCGAACCAGGGATAAAGGACAACCAAGGAAGGGGCTGGAGTAGAACAGTGAAACAGTCTAGGGAGTTCAAATCATGGAAAGCCATGTGTGCAAATGCCAGAAGCCTTAGCAACAAGATGAAAGATCTGGAGGCTGTCATGGTGCAGTCAGACCTGGACATTGTGACCATCACTGAAACCTGGTGTAATGATAACCACGACTGGGAGATGGCCATACCTGGCTACAACATATTCAGAAGAGACAGGGCAGGCAGGCAGGGAGGAGGAGTGGCACTGTATGTGAAAAATGACATAAGGGCCAAAGAGATCCAGGAGGAACAAAATGGGAGAGAGATACTGTGGGTTAAGCTGGAAAGGAAAATGGGGCCAGCCATCTGCACAGGTGTGGTCTATAGACCACCAGCCCAGGAGGAAGAAAGAGATAGGTAGCTGATGCTAGCCATCCAAAGGATGGCAGACAAGGGTGAGGTAGTACTGGTTGGAGACTTCAATATTCCAGACGTGGACTGGAGCATCCCAACAGCAGCATCAACTAGGAGCAGATTTATCCTGTACTCCTTTCAGGGTGCCTTCCTCAAGCAACTGGTCATGGAACCAACTCGGCAGAAGGCAATACTGGACCTTGTGCTCACAAACAGGGACATTGTGATGGGGGTAACAGTGAGGGAGCACCTGGGGAACAGTGACCACCAGTCATTGTGGTTTGAAACCACAGAAAGAGCAGAACCAAACCACACAAAAACACGTATCCTGGATTTTAGGGGGGCAGACTTTGGGAAAATGGGGAGATACTTGAAAGAGGCATTAAGGGGAATGGGGGAGGAATCAGGGGTTGAGGAACAGTGGGCAGTATTTAAAATGAGGATTAAAGAACAACAGAATTATGCATTAACAGGTTAGCAAGAGGAAAAGGAAGAGGAGACCATTATGGTTTTCCAAGAGGTAGCAAAAGAAAGTGAAAGCCAAAAAGATTGCATTCAGGCAATACAAAAAGACACAGGCAAGGGGATAGGGAAAAGTACCAGAGAAGCAAAGGGAGTAGGAGGTCAGTAAGGGAAGCCAGCTCAGACAGAAGAACACATTGCAAAATCAGTGGGTAGAGGGACAAAACCTTTACGGGTACATAAGTGAAAAAAGAAAGGCAAAGGGAGGGATAGTGAGACTGAAGGGGGAGGATGGGGGCCACATGGAGGATGACAACAGTAAAGCTGACATATTGAAGAGGTATTTCTGCTCAGTCTTTACTGAGGAAGAGGAGGGTAATGGGTCTGAAGGGAGTACAAGGGATGAGAATGGTGCAGAAATGGACACAAGTCCCTTTACACGAGAAAGGGTCCTGAAGGAACTGGAAGTAATAAGAGTTGATAAAGCAATGGGGACAGATGGGGTGCACCCCAGGGTCCTTAAAGAACTAAGAGAGGTGGTGGCTGAACCTCTGGCTATCCTGTTTAGCTGATCACTGGAAACAGGGGAGGTACCCAAAGACTGGAGGACAGCAGATGTAGTCCCCTTATACAAAAGTGGGAACAAAGAGGCGAGGAACTACAGATCAGTCAGCCTCACCTCGGTAGTAGGGAAAATCATGGAAGCACTACTGAAGGAGAGATTGGTGGAGCATCTGGTTGTCAATGGACTACAGGACCCAAGGCAGCATGGTTTCACCAGGGGGAGGTCATGTCAGACCAACCTCGTTGAATTTTTTGACTGGGTGACTAGGGAGGTGGATCAGGGGAGGGCAGTGGACATGGCCTATCTGGACTTCAGCAAGGCCTAGAAGACTATTACACAAACTGGGGAATATGGGTGTGGGCAGGACAGTAGTGTGGTGGGTAGGTAACTGGCTGGGTGGCAGGACACAGAGGGCGGTGATAAATGGCTGTCACTCCACAGAGGGAAGAGTGACCAGTGGGGTACCACAGGGATCAGTGCTGGGACTGGTCCTATTCAACATCTTCATCAGTGACATTACGCAGGACCTAGAAGGCAGAATTTCACTGTTCGCTGATGACACAAAGCTCTGTAACAGAATAGACACACCTGAGGGTGTAGACAGAATGAGAAGGGACCTGCAGAAACTTGAAGAATGGTCAGGGTTTGGCAGTTGAAATTCAATGCAAAAGTGCAAGATAATGCATATGGGCACAAAACCCAGGCACAATATATCAGTTGGGGTGAGGATATAGCATGCACCAAGCAGGAAAGGGATCTTGGGGTTATCATCTCTGATGGCCTCAAGGTAGGGAAACAGTGTGACAAGGCAGCAGATAAAGCAAATAGGATGCTGGGATGCATAGGCAGGGCATCACCAGCAGGAAAAGGGAGGTCATAATTCACTATACAAGACACTAGTGAGAACCCCACCTGGAGTACAATTATACAGTTCTGGAGACCTTACCTACATAAGGACATAGACAGGGTAGAAGGTTCAGAGGAGAGCAACAAAGATAGTGCATGGATTGCATCACAAGTCCTATGAAGACAGGTTGAAGGAACTGAACATGTACTCCCTGGAGGAGAGGAGGAGAGGATATGATAGAGACATACAAGTATCTTACAGGGAGGAACAGGGTGCAGGAATACACTATTTTTAAGTGAAAAAGATGTTCCAGGACTAGGGGGCATGGGATGAAGTTGGAGGGAGGATGATTCAGAGGAAACGTGAGGAAGAATTTCTTCACATAACGGGTGGTGGACAAGTGGAACACCCTGCCAGAGGAAGTGGTGGGGGCTGAAACAATCACGGGATTTAAGAATGCATGGGATAGACATAAATGAATTCTGGAGGTCAGGGGTAAGGGGCAACAGACTTCTAGGAAAACATAAACTGAACTTACAAGCTCAAATGGGCAGACTGGGTGGGCCATAGGCCCTTATCTGCCAACACTGTCTATGTATCTATGTAAGTGATTTCCTGGTATCACAGTGAAATTAATATTATACAATGGCAAGAAAGAATGCTGGTTTGCAATTGGTCCATCTGGGACTGGACCTGTGATGTTATCCTGGCATAACATCACAGATCTAGTCCCAGCACACTCGGGACCACATTAAATATTGAAAAAAAGATTGTGCCATAGCTGTCACTACCAGCAGCTTGAGCAGTCCCGAATCTGCTGAGAATCAACACTCCTCGCCCTGCTCGGAAAGATGGAAATCCTCCCTTGCAGCAGTATCTCACACAGACTCACACACAAACATTTGTCTTACTTCCCTAACCAAATAGTTGCAGCATATTGCCATCATCTGCTAAAAGTTAAGTGAAGCTGTTAGCACGATCAGCTTCATGCTACTGGTCCGGTGCCATCTTCACAGTGCCTGCTCACCACTGCATAACGAGTGACCCAGGCAGCATCTTAACAGCAATTTAAATGTAAAGCACATTCCACTTTAGAAAAAGGAAAAAAAAGCTGACAAGAAAGAAGAAATCACATACATTTTCCCACAACACTGCTTAGGCCTCAGCGTTCAGCTCTCCCCACCTGCCACAAACTGATTAAGCTCAGCACGTGCTTCTGTTCTTACTACACACTGTTTCCTTCATCTTCTCTTTTGCACTTTCTTCTCCCGGTTCAAAACACAAACCTGCTGTACCAGGAGAACAACACACAGACAACTAGTGTCACTTAAATGTTCGGACTGGGGGGTGGGGGCAGTGCCTTCATGGAACCACAGCTTGACAAACAGGGATTTCCACCTTCACTGTAGCTAAAACAAAACAAAATGAAGGGATAAAGAAACAGGCTCACAAATGTGTATGTATGTGAATGGTCAGCACAGGAACAACTAGTACACAAAACAAGGATGGTTTGAGCAGCAGAGCCAGGGTGGGTTTCGGGGCATGAGAGACAGAATAACGGTAGGAGCTCCATTTAGTGGCCAAAATAACCAGAACTACTTTCCTTGTTAGTATTCTTACACACTGAAAAAAATATTAACAAATAACTTTTAATGACATTTTCTTTTCTTTTATAATGAACAGGACATTGTATAACAGGAATAATGCACTCCAGGGTGTGTGTCATGCTGGGATAATGTCACTTCTGGGGTTATGTTATCCCAGGACGACACACCATGTCGTGCATTATTCCTTTAGTAATCTCTGGATTTCTTCTGTGAATAACGCAGTTTATCATTCAGTAAGCTCGTGAGTATGCAGAGTGGGCTATAATCAGATCTAGGTCAGTCTGTATGTAACAGAGCAGTAGTTAACAATAATGGTCTACAATGCAAAAGGAATGGATACTATGGTGGATCCTTAAAGTTTAGTTGTCACAGTAACAATACTGAATTTTTTTATTAATAATAAAAGTATATTGAATTGGATATATTCCAGAATAAATAATTTGTTTTGGCTCTTCCATTAAAAAAAGCAACACTTTTTGACCATTTATCTCCAATGCTGCTATGTCTTAAGTACTACACCTGTATTTCATTTCAGAACTAATTTTTATAAATATTAGGTCCCTGGAGGATGCATTTCTTTAAGTACCACACTGTGGCATCCAGCTTAATTATTGCCATTTCACAATACAAGAGAACCTGAGTGGCATCATTACTGTTTGTTCTGAAATTATAGGTTGGTACTACTAAGTTTAAAACCTGTTAGTGTTGGGCTTGGATGAAATATTGGGCCCAATTTTCAAAAAGCCCTTAAACTGACATAAGTTGTGTCACTTTAAGAGCTGTGGCAGACTCTGTGTGCACCAAGAACCCATCACCAGATTTTAGAAGAAGCAGGGTGCCAAAGTTCCCTGGGTTTGGTGCAAGTCAACGGCTGCACCACACAGTTGGTGCATCTGCAGGAATTTCCCCAGTGATCCACCCCCCATCTGGTGTAACACTAGATGGGCCCAAATGGGTATGGGTGGTGACAGTGCTTTACAGGAGGGTACTATACTTATGAGGTATACTGCATGCAGGGATCCAGGGAAAAAATGTCTAACTGCCAGCACTGTGCCCTCCTGCTGCCATGTCACATTCTGTCCCTGGATCCCCCTATACAGTACACTTTATAGGTACAGTACAATACAAAAATACATACAATAGCAAAGGTACCCCCACTGGGTGCCACAGGACTCCCATTAATGCCCATCTGTCTCCACAACTCCCCCTTCTGTCCCAGCAGCCCAGTGACAGACCTCCTCCCACTGGCACAAGCCACTTTGACCTCCTTCTGGCTGGTCTAAGTGGTGACCCTTGCTGCATCCATATCAGGGCTTGCAAAATCACCAAACAGGTGATGTTGCACCCCAGCCATGGTGCAAGCCCCCTTGTGACCTGGAGCACTGGGTTCTTTGATGCAGCCTTGAAACAAGGGGGCTTTGCATAGCTGTGTCAGGATTTGATGCAGGCTGTATTAGAAAATCACAGCTGACTCAAGTTGTGACGCATGTCACCCCTTGCATCAAAATCTTTTGACGCAAGTCCCTTGCATTGTTCTAGCACCTTTGAAAATCAGGCCCATTGACATAAATGAAGTAAAGAAACACCACATATGACATATATTTAATAAGGGGTCCAGTAGAGTTGTGGGATATAATTTCAAGCCTATGAAAGGCTGACATGTTTGTGACATGACACGCCCTAGTGAAGTATCCAGTAAGTCTCCAGACACAAAAGGTGCACACTGGGATAGTGGTGCTCATGGCAAAAGGCAAGAACAATACAAACTGGAGGCCGGGCACAAACAAAATCAAATATTCTGGATACTACAGCTTACAAAAAAACAATAAATATTTATTAAAATCCCATGCAGAAAGCCCCAGCATTGCTCTACTTGCATGGCGCGACTTCCAGTTTTTCCCCTCTGTGGCCAGGGTTTCAAACTGTGTCTGCATATTTTTTGCTGAAAGATTTTGAGAATTTATGTGAAATATATCATGTGAATGAAGTACACCTTGCTACAAATCAATATTTTCCTAGGTAAGACAGTTTTGTGGAGTACTGTATTTTTGTGATTGAACTCTCAGTCTTTTTTAAACCAGTGGATATGAGAAGAGTGATAAGATCCAAGCTTGGGAGAAAAAGGCTGACTGAAAAAAAAAAAACTTGATCCTTTTTTGTTGTGTCTCCTTTAAAGTCTGACTTCTTCAAACCCATCTGAATGGGCTCCCTCATCTCCATGTCATTGATTCTGATATTAAAGGTATGGATCATGGTCACATAACTGCAGAAGTTTTCTTCAATCTTCCTAAGGCCTTCAACAAAGTGGCCCATCCACCCTATCTGGATAAGCTAAGGGGCTGTGTGTATCAGACTTGGAAGTAAGTTGGTTCCACTCCTACCTTTCTGACATGCATCAGATGTCCATGTTTTGTGATGCCATATCCTCCACCATGCCTATGAGCTCTGGTATGCATCAGAGCTCATTCCTCAGCCCTATCCTCTTTGTCTTCTTTCTGAATAACCTCCCCTCAATCTATTTTATTTTATGCTTTCATATTTGTTGATGACACTGTACTCATTGCTTCTGGGGGCCATCCCTCAAAACTGGATCTGTCACTGCAGTGGGACTTTTGACAGCATCCAAATCTGGTTCCACTGAAGACATCACATGTCTAATGCTAAAAATATTGTCTCATGACTTTTGGCACTAAGAGATTAGCAAGGCAGTAAAAAAATCCCAGTATTCAGTACTCTAGATAATGCTCCCCTTAATGCTGTTCCATATTTTAAGTATCTCGGTATGTAGCTGGATCAGTCCCTCTCATTCTCCTTCCACAATGATATAGTTTATAAAAAAAAACTGCCCTAAGCCCTGGGGAAATTAGTCACATCAAATCCTGTTTCCTGCTTCCTGTCTGCCATGAGCCATTGCTTTGTCCGGTTACAGGTACTTTGAATGCAAGTTGAAAATGTGTCTATTTTCTTCGGTAGCATCGTGTCCCCGTGGTGCAGGATGTCTCTTGCTTGAATTAAATTATTATTAATACTAATACATAGCACATCTATTCCTATCAGTAATAGTTATACATAAAAGAAATGCAAATATGAATGTGTAAAGTAGACAGACCCAAAAGCATATGCTAACAGTCCCCCTTTGATACCTTTGCAAAGTGATATCACAACAAAATAAGGATCTGTCATGTTATGCAGCATTTAAAACATAAGCATATTTCAAGGCCCTGCATTCAGTATAATGTTGTTTTAGGATACACCTGAGATGACATAGCATAGTAAATACAATAAGCATTAAAATAATTTGCAACATGATTAATAGAAAGTAATCTCAGTTCATGAATTTGAAATTGACAAATCAAAATCACCATCATGTAATAGAGTATTCAATGACTGTCAAGCTTGATTCATGCTATTAGTGATTGTTATCAGATGTTTATCTTTATGATTCAGGAAAAACTGTTAAGTCTAGGAAGAGTGGAGTAATATGCACATTGAATGTTGAAATGTAATTTGTAACATCATTTTGATGACCCACTAAGAATGTATTGTTCATCATGAGGTGATACTGGTAATGTAACTGTATGACCAATGGCGGTGCGAGAAGTGGGAATAAAGCAAAGGTTTTGTGGTAGTCTCTGGACATATCAAGTTAACATGTGTGAATGATTCATGATTAGCAGCTATGCAGTACTGACCATCCATGTCGTAGGTCACCTTTGCCATAGCAAAGTGCCACTTTATGAGCTGTACCAGTCAGGTAATGTTGTGTGTGTAGCAATGACACTGGTATTCTGGTTGAGATACCCATGAAGGCCACAGACAGGTGCAACAGCATCAAAACATCACACTAATATACCTCTATGCCTTCACTGAGCAACATGCTGCATGTGGTACCTGCCATATTGACATAGTGGGGTTATATACCATTTGGGATGGTGTGTCCACCCTCTCCTTATAAATATATCCCTCTAGGCAGCCTATTGACTGGACCATGGCCAGTTTGTCAAAAACAGCTTCAGCTGGGTAAAACACTAGTACTCTTTCTAGAGATCCTTAGTGGGTAATATCATCACAGGTATGGCATGCAATGCTGCAACACAGCAGGATTGAGTTGTGCAAGTGACTTTCAACATTGACAGGTGCAAATTTGTATGATTTTGTACCAAACACTTATTGTGGAATTTTTACTCTTTCAGGAGTTCCTTAGTGGGTAATGACATCACAGAAAAGCGTAGTTACAGGGCATAAATATTTTATTATCAGCTATGCCAAAATACACAAAAGGATATACATACCAATTTTGTAATGCCAGAGGGAAGTGCCACCATCTGCAGTTGTGCTCTAACTACAACCCTAACCTAGAACCTGTGCTCCCGCTCTCTCTCTCTCTCACAGAAAACAACTTATTGTTTGCAAATACACATATGATAAACTGTGCCTTTTCCCATACTCAGCTGTTCATATTGCAAGCAAAGATAACAGTCCCAAAAGATGGCAAATGTTCTTGAAGCTTTGCTAATAACTAACTACAGCAGCATGTATATAAATGGTCATTCAGCAAGTCTAAAAGGAACTTAGCACTACTACAGTAGTAAATTATTACTAACACTAAAACATAGCACACTTATTCCCATCCATAATAGTTATTCATAAAAGAAATGTATATATGAATCTGTATAGTACACAGATCCCAAAGTGCATGCTAACACAGGCATGCCAGATGTGGAACTGCAGCACAGATAACACAGCACCAAGCCAGGGTGCAACAGGCTGTGGAAGGGCCAGAGATACCAGAAGACACACACTCCCTACACCTGCACACCAGCCATGCAGCAAACAGGCAAAGACAGATGTACAGGACAGCAGACAGCTATGAGAAACCCATGTCAGCTGCATGGCCAGCCCAATCAAAGACATGTTACACACAGTTCTGAGTTATATGGACAGCACCATTTTACCACAGTGTGTGCAACAGTTACAGTACCACATGATTTTCTTCATGGTGTTTGCAGGTGGGGCACCCATATGCACTCCCCTTGGTGGCATGGCACTGGTGTGGGAAGCAGACCCACTGGGAGGTGCCCTCCCCACCCTGAAGATGTAGTCATTATGCCGAGTACAGCGTTATCATGAATACAGAGCCAGTGCAGGAAATTGACCTCACAAAGGTTCAGTCATGTCCAAATGTATGCATGGCCCTGACTGTGTACAGTGGCTTAATCATACCCTACTCATCACTGTGTCGGTTAGACACTAGCAACCATGCATAACAGTGGTGATCACATATGGTACACTACATACACTGCCCACCAATGACCACTCTTCCAGCCAACCCCATGTTACATATGCCTTGCTCCGATGAGCTGCATAGGAGTGGCACACAGTGCAAATGGTACAGAGGGCCACAAACCCAGTCCACCCTGATCAACACGAATCAGGACTTCACCCTCCACAATTCTGCTGATACACTGCAAACCACATAGAGGGTGATTACTTTGTAATGCATGTTACAGCATCTACTACATGTGTAAAGTACAGTCTCCATAGTAACAAATTGCCATGATATCGAATAGGGCCAGGCCCTAACAGTTATGAAAGAAGTAGGGCCACGGCCATAGTGGCTCCACCTGTTCTGGCACCTATGAGTGTAAACATATAACCCCAGGTTCAACACACGATGCAGAGTACTTATGTGGATGCCTCTTTCTGGATCCATCCCTATGGGCCCAATTACAGCCTGATGAGTATCCTGGCTGCTCATCCCTCTGACTCCTCTGTTCTATGATGCTGGCAAGGGCCTGCTGTCTGCTGTGGTCTGTTGGGGAGGAACAGGAAATGTGATCAATATCCTGCAGTGGACCACAGTGCACCATTCCATACACACACCCTGCAGTATAGCTGACCATATGCCAATACTACAGCTGTGAAAAAGAAAGTTCCACTGGTGGAATTTCTGCAAAAGTCAGACTTTCACTTCCATGGAACTTCAGAAATCAAATTACCAGCTTTCATGGAAATTCCAACTTTTTGCCCACACCCTATGATTTAATATTTCCCATGTGTCTTGTGGCATGCCCCACCATTCGTGAATCACTGCCCGGTAGCAAACATATAGCTAGATTTCCCTGGTGTCCAGTCCCCCCCCCCAACACCCAAAGCCCTGCCTGAAATAGAAATAAAATTTCCTGGTGGCTGGTGGTCACACAACCCACCTGTTCTGCCACCCATCGTGGACATCATATGTCCTGGTGTCCAGTGCAAACCCCCATCCCAATCCCCAATATAGTCATTATATAAACATTTCCTTGGTGGCCTAGTGACCCCCCTCCCTATCCCAAATCCCCAGTACATGAAGCTATTCCCTGGTGGTCTAGTGCACCCCTTGCCCCCCATGGCAGCAAGTAGGGTCTCACTCCCCCATCAAAAACCCGAGTGGGTGACTGTCACAGCCCTCCACTCTCCAACACAGCCACCCATCCACTGAACTGTCAGTGAATGAGCGTTTACTTGTGCAGGCACATGCTCATTCATTGACAGCTCAGTAGGCAGCTGTACATGCTGGAGAATGGAGGTCTGTGCCAGTTGCCTGCTCAGGTTTGAAATGGGGGGGAGACTTGGTTTGGGGACACTACCTGCTAGGGTGTAGGGCAGGGGTAGACTAGTACACCAGGGAATAGCTTTGCATACTGGTAATCAGGGATAGGGAGGGGGGTTCACTAGAACAGCATAGAAATGTTTAAATAATTACTATATCTGAGATTGGGATTGGGGGTTACACCAGACACCAGGGCATATGATGTCCACATCAGGTGGGTGATTGGATGGGGGAGGAATCACTAGCTGCCAGGAAATTTTATTTCTATTTTGGGCAGGGCTTCAGGTGTCAGGGGCCACTGGGCACCAAGTAAAGTTTTTTTTCTTCTATATCTTAGTGGAACAGGGTGAAAATTTACCAGAAACTTTTGGAAGATTTCAAATCCGTCACAGGCAGAAGTTCAGAAATGTCAGCAAAAGTTGTGATGTTTTGTAGAAGTTCCACTAAAGTGGAATTCACAACTTTCACCCAACTCTAACCAGTACTTTACTACAGCTTCTACATGTGCATGATGCAGATGGACAAGTCCGAGTAGGTCTGCAAAGTATCTGTGTGACATCTGTGGCATCCAACAAATGTGTGCCATGGTCCAGGCACAGTGGCTATGATACCTGCTGCTGTGGTTGGTATGGCCTTGCACACTGTACACTAGCCCTTGTAGTGCCCACATGCAGGTATCCCCCCAGCCACCTTACAGAACATCCATACATGATGGCAGCAGATCTTGTACATGGCACAGCATGCATTTCCATGAAAGGTGCACCAGGTCACAGAAGACATGGGCAGACAAGGTATAACTGTGAAATGGCTGGGGGAGCAGTAGTGTGGCCCCACACAGTAGCCAGTACATTCCAGCATCCCCTGTGCAATAGAAAAGTTTACCATGAAGTCATGTGATGCCAGCTCAGGTGTAGGCATACCTCGGGTGAACTCCATCAGGTTCACACTATAAACTGCAGTTTTTGATAATAGTGCTGACCCTTTTGTGTTATACTCACTTGTTGGAGAGCACTTACAGCTCTAGTGAGATGGCTGAAATGGAAATTACTACAGAAATGTCATTGGTGGTTGCAGAAGTTGTTGGAGCAGACACAGAGCCTGAGTGGCCTGTAGTTGCACTTGCCTTGGAGCTGAAACACCCAAGGAGAAGTGCTTCACCACCAATGCTCCCAGTGACCGCTCCTAAAGACTTTACTACTAAACAATTTTTTCTGGAGTTCACTACTATCAGAATGGCAGTATACGAGCTCATTGCCAATTTTAAATCCTTTAAGCCAGCACTACAGGACCTAGCTGTAAGGGTCTCGGATACAGAAACTCTCCTTAATTCTATAGAGGATTGGCAGAACAATATGGAACCAGAGGTAGTTCAGCTTCGACGATCAGTGAACCATCTGACAGAGAAGGTAGAAGTCCTTGAAGGTTGATCTCATCAGAATAACCTGTTAATCATGGGGCTTCCAGAAAATGAAGAGGGCCCAAGTCTAGTCGAATTTGTACAGTGCTTCTGCACAAAAGTGGCTGGCCCCTCTCCTAATGGGCCTGGGTGCATTGTGGAATGAGTGCACCGTGCCTTACGCCGAAAGCTAGTCCCAGGAGAATGACATAGACTCTTAATATTTTGGTTGTTAAACTACCTGGATTGAGTGAACATTCTCAGGCAAGTTCATGCTTTCCAGGCTCTCTAATGGGAGGGTCACCAATTGTGGCTAGTACATGTTTTGACACTGTAAGTAAGACAGAAATGAGCAGAGCATAAAGACATAAGTCTAAGCTCTGGGCTGCTCATATTAAACATAAAATGTTGCATTCTGCTTGCTTGAAAGTTACTATGGAGTCAGGAATACAGCGCTATGATTCTGCTGCCCAGGAGGCCCAAGAGTTACAAAAACTATTCCCTAACTTGTTCAGAAACAGATCTTCATGCTGACTTATTATTTAAAGCTACTTTCTGGGTTCCCCCTGTCTGGATTTGAACTGTTGTGGATAACTTACTTGGTGACCCTAGAGATTTCCTACCTGCCTTGGTTTTGTGACTGCACTTTATTTAGTATTTTCTGTATGCTCCTTCTGGACTTTAGTTAGCAATGACCACTCACCCTGGCATAATTTACTATACTGACTTAAGAGTTCTTTAACTACTCTACACTTTACTGTTCTTGATTAATGCTTTGCTTCTTTAAGAATTGTGCATAGTTATAGAGGGATAGATATACGTTACTATTTTTTTTCTCTTTTCTCCAATGCATATGGTGTATTTTAGCCCTGAGGTTAATAGACGTTTTAAGATGAACATCTTCTGTTCTTTCTTCGCTCCTGTATTGTAGTTTCCATGTTAGCTAACAAGGTTTTTGGGTACCTATGCTGCTTGTTTCACTGTTCGATTTTCCAAAGTATGTATTTATTAGTGCAGCAGTTTATACATTCAACATTGCATGTCTAGTTCAGGACTTCTTTTTTTAACATCATGAGAGCCTCATCACCCGTGTATTACTGTGTAAACCCCACGAGTGAAATGTGGTTGAGATCTTTCCTGTTTTTTCGACTGCTGGGGAGAGAGGTCTTGTTTTTGTTGTTGTTGTTGTTGCTGTTTTTAGTTTTCCCTTATTGCCTCTTTTTCTGTGGATGCATAGCTGGTATATCATGAACACCTTCAGCTGCCTATTGGCTTTTAAGAAGACAGTCCCTCTGCCACAGCATTATTTAAAACACTATTTTCTTTTTTTTTATTGAGAAAGACTTATTTTCTTTTACTTTTGGATTATATAGAATTAATAGCTCCCACCTATTAAACAGCACTGTCTGCTATGCTATATGCTACAGAGTTAGAGGTTACTCTGGTGCCTATACTAGCCCCCCCCCCTTTTTTGTTGTATTGACAATATTGATGGGGTAAGGAAAGGCAAAATGTCTAATGGATAGGTATATACTTAGCCACCACCACTCCTCTGCCTTATCATATTTGAGACCAACCCTTCCTGTCTAAGGGATGGGGATGCTGAGACTTAAACATTTCTTGTTCTGGTGGGGTCAGAACTTTTTAGAGTTGTGGTTTATTGGATCCTTCTCTAAACATGGCCTGGAGGAACCACCAGCCGGTCGGCATTCATGGGCTGTTATTGTTGGGAGGGGTTTATGCCCTTCAGCACTAGGGCAACTGTGGGGTGGGGGGTTATATGGGTTTGTGGCTTTGTGTGTTTGTATTCTGTCGTGGGTTGGGTCGCTTGGGGGTATATGTTGCATTTTCTAACTTTTTGGGAGGGGTGGGAAAGTTCCCTGCAACTCTTATTGGGTTACATTTTTTTGACCTATTTAAAGCTTTCATGTCTTTTCCTTTCTTCATAATGGGGACCACGTGGAATATTACTGCATGGAATATTAAAGGTGGCAAATCTCGGACCAAAAGATTTGCTATTCTAAAACATTTTAAAATACTGCAAACTCATATTGCTTTTTTGCAGGAGACCCATATTGTTGCCAATCAAGCTTCTTTGTTTAGGCATACCTGGGTGGGTCAGGCATTTGGTGCTGACAACAGCCATTGTCAAAGAGGAGTCATTATATTGCTACATAGATCCCTTCCTTTCTCCCTTGTGTTCACGGTGAAAGACAAAGAGGGAAGATACATCTTCATGCATGGTTGCTTGGGACCTACAGAACTTTTACTAGGCTCAATTTATGGCACTAATATTGATACTCTCTTCTTTGTTTTGGATTTAACTGTAACACTAGCTCCCTATGCACACCTTCCCTGGATTCTGGGAGGCAACTGGAATTTGGTTATGTGCAATGATTTGTATAGAACTTACAGCTTGGGATCAGGATTGACACCAGCTCAACGAGGCCTTAGGGACTTTATTGACAGCTCTGGCCTTGTTGATCCAATGCGTATATTTCATTCTTTTACCAAAGCATATATGTAGGAGGTTAGTGGGATACAGATAGACAACAGCACTAAAATCTACCATTCCTAATCTCACGAACTTAAGGCTCTCTCTTTCTGCTTTCTCCCTCCAGGTGCTGTAGCCCTTGATCGGGCTGGATCTGCCAGTTTGAACCACAGCTGCGGTTCGACTTAGCCCTGGTCCTGCATCGAAGCAGGAACTGTAATGTCAGCATTGCAGGGAGCAGTGCTATCCACCCACTCCCAGCTACTTTTTCTCAATGCAGGAAAAGCCCATAGCTGTGCAAGGTAACCCCAACAGCCTTGGAATGGCCCTGGTCTCTTTTGGCTGTGTGTTTGAACTTGGCACCTTTTCCACCCTGGACTGTGATTGGCGTCTGGACTTCTGACCTAGCCTTCACCTTCTAAGGACTAAAATCCAAGTCACTGCCCAGAGATGAGTATAATAGTAAGCCAAATTGTTATCCAGGGAAAAATAGAGCCAATTTGTTAGCTTGTAATAGGATGACTGTAAAGCTAAGCTAATTTTTACAGCAGTTTTCAAAATCCTACTTGTGCCTTGTTGGATACTGAATGTTAAAGTGATGCTAGTCTGCTGCTTAGACAAAAATCATTGAGGCACCACTGTTTATTGCATAAGTCCTAGCTAAGCTTGTGTGCAGACTCATTGAAAGGGAAAATAGGAAAAAAAGAAATAGTTTAAAAAAACAGAAATATTTCTCACTTCTGCCCTGCTCAATAAACCTCCCTCTTGTGCATCTCACTGCACAGAATCCCTCCCACTTACCCACCCTCTGTGAAATCTTTTTGAGTAGAAATCCCTCCCATTCCTACTCTCACTAACTTAGGCTCTCTCTTTCTGCTCTCTCCCTCCAGGCACTGTAGCCCTTGATTGGGCTGGATCTGCCAGTTCGAACTGCAGCTGCGGTTCGACATAGTCCTGGTCCTGCATCAAAGCAGGAACTGTAATCTTGGCACTGCAGGAGCAGCACTATCCACCCACTCCCAGCTGCTCTTCCCCAATGCAGAAAAAGCCCATAGTTGTGCAAGGTAATCCCAATGGCCTTGGAAAGGTCTTGAGTTCATCCTGTCACAGCTATGCTGTGCTCCCCACCCTCCCCACCACTCCCACCCTTGACTGGCTTTACATATATAGTGGTGTGAGGGTCAGGTGACTAAGTCCCCGTTCTGCCATAGGCAGGTTATCTCAACTCACAGCTGGGGGCATAGTATCCACAGCAGTCAAGTAATACCAGTACCTCTATCTGGATGATACATTCATAGCTGCTGAAACCTACCGATTCAATGTATCTCTATCTGAAGGACCGTGAAGGTGTTTCACATTTTCCATCCTGATTTTCCTGCTTCCCAATTCACTGCAGCAAACCTGTTTTTCTATGAAAGCTTCATATGAGCTCACTTTCTCCAACCTTAAAGACAGCAGTCTTTTCTGTGATATCCATGGCTTTCCTCATCACTCTCCATCCTCATGGAACAGTGGCTCCTACTTCTTCTGCAAAACAAACTTGGGCCAATCTCAGAACCACCCTGCAGTGGTGACCAACAAGCTGGCCACAATGTCCTTTTACCCTAGTAGGAACCCCCCATGCCACCCCCAATACAGAAAAGCATGTTCTTTGTACCCAGTAGCATGATGATCCAGGCTAAGTTGTTTGTCCGTACTGGAGGGCATTTGGGCTGTAGCCCCATATCCTGGGGTCAAAACAGCAGGGACAAGCACGTATTGAAACAAGAACATACATTCAGAAAACTATTCTTTCTTCCTTCTATTTCCACTGCCTGGGGATGTACACCTCAACCCTGTTCCTGCCCTCTACAATCCAGTTAGGTTGAAAAAAGAATTTGGCCTAAAGACTGCCGCCATGAACATCCACAGCCTGCTCCCTAAATTCACCCATTTTTAGGCATGGACACAACTGCACTGTCCTGATATTATATGCCTTACTGAGTCCTGGCTTACTTCAAAGGTTAAGGATACCTTAATAGCTTTACCAGGGTTTAGTACCTTCTGGCTTGATAGAACCAGGAAAAGCGGTGGGGGTTGCTGCATTTATGTCAAAGAATCTATTCAGGGCACTGTCCTGCCAGTAACTAGGGTCACTTGTAATGATGAGATGCTTGCAGTTCATCTACTGTTAGGAGGACATGGAAAGACACTAACCATTGCCTCCGTCTACTACCCCCTCACAAAGCAAAACAGCAACTTGGTCAAGTCTTGGAAGTTATCTCTCAGGCTAAAAATAATTCTGAAGTCATTGTCACAGGAGTCTTTAAAATCAGCTGGCTCAGCAAGGACAATGACGCACTGAAGGATCAGGTGAACAGTGTGCATCTGATTAAGATGGTCTCTGAGAACACCAGAATGAGCTACAAAAAAGCACAGACATGCTCCTAGACTGGATCCTGTTCAGCTGTCCCTCTAGGATAAAAGGTGTTGAAGTGCTTTCCGACTGTCTCAGTGATCACTCCCAGTAGTCTGCAGGTGGGCTGGCAAAGAGAATAAAGCACCACCAATTACCATATGTAGCAGAGTGATCAAGACAGGGCATGTTGGCTCCTTCAAAGCAGCTTTGTCCTGAGTGGACTTGTCAACAATAGATGAGGCACAGGATATTGATCATGACCTACAGCTTTTCATGGACAAGTTTAATGGGATATGTGATATCTTTGCTCCCATGAGGAAAAGGAAGATTAGAGGGTCCTCTAATACGTGGATTACCAGTATCCTCCTGGATGAGTTGAGTTGCTTGGCAACAAGAAATAAGTGTACTAACCTCACTAAGCTGGTAAAAGCAAAGTACTACAAAGACCAGATGCGTAATAGTGGGGGTAATGGGAAAAAATTCTGGAACAACATTTAGGACCTGTTTGGCTGAGATAACAGAAAGCATCCTTCCTTGCTAAACTTGAATAGCACCCACACTCAGGATCCCCTCATTATTGCAGAAGCATTTAATGAGGCATTCACAGATCTGAGCTCTGTCCTGTCTTCTGAGTACCTTACCCTGGATGATCAGACTCAGCCCACGGCTGAACCCGGCTTCATCCAACCATGCTTCTACTTCAAACGTGTTACTGTCACAGAGGCTAAATCATATGTCTCAAGGATCCTAGGTAAAATCAGACCAGGCAGTGATATTATTGACATGAAGCTGCTAGCCATAGCTATCAATGAAGTTGTTGTTGTCCCTATCACAAAAATCTTCAATAAATCTCTCACCTTGGCAAAATTCCCATCTATCTGGAAACTTGCTTTGGTGACCCCAGTGCTCAAAAGTGGGGATCACTCCAGCACCACAAATTACTGTTCTAGCTCAATTTTATCCCCCATCAAAGGTGCTAGAGAGAATTGTAATGGAGCAGATCTCTGAGTACCTGCAAAAATATGATCTTCAGTGCCCCCAGCAACACGGATTCTGGAAACATCACAACACGACTACTGACCTGGTAGAATTCTCTGAATATGTGCATAAGGCAATGGATGCTGGCCAGTTGGTGGGATCAATCTTTATAGATTTCACCAAGGCCTTTGACACTGTCAATCATCCAATCCTGCTTCAGGAACTGTTATCGCTAGGGGTGGCCACTGAAGGAGCTCTATGGTTCAAGGACTGTTTGTCTCTCAGATCCCAAAGTGTCAAAGTAGGAAACACAGTATCATCCACAAGAAAAGTCTCTCTAGGCATCTGGCAAGGGTCCATTCTTGGCTGTCTACTGTTTAGTTTATTTTTGAAAAACTTCCCTCATGTCTGTAAAAGCAAAATGATCTTGTACGCAGATGATGCCATCATCCTGTGTAGTAGCCCTCAGCCCAGTCTGCTCCAAAAAGAGTTACAGACTACTTTCAACCAGTTGGAGCAGTGGTGTTGCTTGAAAAAACTACTCTTTAATTATAAAAAGACAAAAACAATACTTATCTCAAGTCACTAGCACAAGAAAATGCACCCAGATCTGACTAATCTTAACAATAAGGATGTCCCGCTGGAGCAGGTACACTGCTTCAAGTACCTTGAAGTCACTTTTGATGATACTCTAACTTTCTCTCAACATATTGGATCAGTCATTAAAGTGGTCAACATCAAGCTAGGTGTCCTACATAGACACAGACAATATCTCACTCCCTCCCTCTGTCCTCAGGCTGACAGTCTCCAGCTCAGTCTTGTCAATTATAGATTACGGTCTCATTGTACTGTATATGGAGCAGCTTCTGAAACTGCACTTAAGAGGGTGGTGACTGCCCTTAATAAAGCCTGCAAACTCCCCCTTGGCAGATAGATTTGTGCTCTCCTGCACTCTTTATGAGCAAACCAATTGGATGAACCTGGACTTTAGGATAAAGTTCCAGACATGTCTGCTGGAAAAAAAAACAACGCTTGGTAAGGCCCTGCCATGTATCGCTGATCTTCTACAAAGTAATTAATCTCGCTACAAGACAAGAGGCATGGACCGTGGATCCCTGCAGGTCCCCCTTCAGGAGAACATCCCTTGGTTATTGATCCTTTACTTACAGAGCCCTACTCTGTCTAAATGAGATCCCATTCCATCTAATAAATCTTAGGAGCCACCTCTCTTTCAAATCTGAAGTGAAAAAACACTTCCTGGACATGAGTCGGTGCTCATGCAGGGCACCTGCCTGATCCTCCGAACCACCTCTCACTGGCCACTATCCCCCCCTTTCTGGCCACTGCAGACTTGCATCCCATGATCCTGGTCCTTATGCCCACAGTTCCAGGATACACCAAATACCGGTGGTTGACCCCTGTGCAAATAGCTTCCCCCTCATTAATTGCTGTATTCTACTCCTGCACTGGCACCACTGCAATCTCTTAAACTCATCTCTACTTCCCCACTTGCCCCTTACCTCTCCCCACTCACTCACACGCAGTGCCGCCCCCACCCTGTTGCACTACCTGACCTCTGTGTCACCTGCCTCCACTCACTCTGTTTCCACTTACTGTCACCGCCCTCTACTCACTCAGACACTACTCTGGCACACCCCCATCCTTTACCTCTACCCAGCTATAACAACCACTAGACAGTGCCATCTATCATGGCTGCCTACCATGGTCAGTGCATAAGTATCTGAAATTGCTTAGTGCCTTGTAGCCTGTGTTTTTCTGCCTCTATAGATACTGTATCGTACATTACCAATACTTATAGTCTA
This sequence comes from Neoceratodus forsteri, assembly GCA_016271365.2. Lineage (NCBI taxonomy): Eukaryota > Metazoa > Chordata > Ceratodontiformes > Ceratodontidae > Neoceratodus > Neoceratodus forsteri. The sequence goes on from CM028137.1 coordinate 266,394,547, forward strand.
TGAACATTTGTTTGTTGTTTTGAATACGGTGTCTTGTAAACTGCTTCCTTATGTATGTGCTTTATTCTTACTGAAGTGGAACCTTTGAAAAAGATCATCCTGCTCACGGGTTATTTCTGAAACTTGAAACAAATAAATCTAGAAAGTTGAACACACCATTGTTGTGGTGTTATTTCCCTATTTACATTATCAGGGGAAAAAAACAATGAGTCAAAACCAAAAAAAATAATGACTTCAACAAGCTGAAGTACATTCATAGGACATGAATGACAGCATGTCCACCTTCTTCAATGGTCAGCAAGTACTGAGCCAAACAGCTATCTGATGTCACAAGCATAGTGATACTTATACCCTCCACCAGCATGTCATGTGACAAAGTGTTGTAACTTTTTTATTTAAAACATCATTATGTTGCTTGCACGCATGTGCAAGAAACATAGTGCCATCATCGGAGATTTCGGAGGTGTGTCACCTCCTCCTCCAATTCAGTCAGTGAGCTGGCAGGCGCGGCCCCTGTAAGCCAATGCATTTTGGAGCTGTCTATGACACGCTCCAAAATGCAGTGGCATACAGTTGAAAGGGGGAGCTATGCTTCAGTAAGCAGAGATAAGAAGCCCACTGAAGCGTAGCTCTCCCCCCACACGCAGGTGTGCACGCCCCCGACCTACTGTGAGCCGACGGGTGCCCAATCCACATCGGCTTGTGCTCGCCTCCCCAGTTAGGTGCCACGCTGGGAGCCCACCCAGCGTGGCAATGAGTCCTTGGCCGACGGGGTTCCCAATCCCATCAGCTGAACACCCCCAACATCTTGTGCCACGCTGGAGCCCACCCAGCGTGGCAAACGGTCCCACAACGTTTTTTTTTAACCTGAAAAAGCGAAACGGTCCCGCAGGCCTCCACCCCCTCCACAACCCGCACCCACCCACTGCGCACCCAGCCTCTCCACGCCCCCCCCACTCATACTTACCTCCGACTCCGCGCGACGACCGGTGGACCGGGAACACGCCTGCACCTTCAAAGCCGACCGCAAACTGAGGAAATGCCGTAAGCTGTATAATGGCCTAGATAGGGGTTCAACTTTGTTGCATATCTCAGGCATTTTGGGATTTTAGCAAATCTTACAGGGTTTTGGGACCTCTTCTCATGAATGATGTCACTGTCATGGCGATTCGGTCCGGCGGTGATTTTCGCGCAGTGACTCGCGAAATCACCTTTGGGCCCAAATACTGTCATGACAGTGACATCATTCATGAGAAGAGGTCCCAAAACCCATGTCAAAAATTTGGTGCAAAATTCTAAAATGACTGTTTTTAAAACATGCTATGCAGTTCCTACGCAGGCTCGTAAGTTCGCTAAATTTCAATATTTTTCACCCAGATTTTTCAGCATTGCCATTTTACCACACCTTCTTATGAGTAGTACAGCTGTCATTTTTCACATCTCACCCAAAATGTGTTTCCATCCATGTAGCGCAGAATGGTGCAGTCGGTGTGCGAAATCAATGTACGGGACAAATTAAGAAAATCACAGTGACACTGTTCATGAGCAGAGGTCTTAAAATGGCTATGTTGAAAATTTGGTGCACAAATTCCAAATAATGACTGTTTTACGAGCGTGCGTTGCGCAGTTCCTACGCAGGCTCGTAAGTTCACGAAATTTCAATATTTTCACTCCAGATTTTCAGCATTGCCATTTTACCACACCTTCTTATGAGCAGTACAGCTGTCATTTTTTACATCTCACCCAAAATGTGTTTCCGCCCATGTAGCACACAATGGCGCAGTCGGTGTGCAAAACTCAATGTATGGGACACATTAACAAAATCACAGTGACACTGTTCATGAGCAGAGGTCTTAAAATGGCTATGTTGAAAATTTGGTGAAAAAATTCCTAAAAATGACTGTTTTAAGAACGTGCATTGCGCAGTTCCTACGCACGCTCGTAAGTTTGCAAATTTTCAATATTTGCACTCCAATGACTTCCAAATACCTAAACAGCACATAGAAGCAAGCAACATTTGGCATTGACAAATGCTTGTTTTTGAATTACAGAGTACAAGATTACTTCTTGGATTACAATGACTTTATTCAGGCTTTAAACTGTTTTCTGGAAATTCTGTTGAAAAAAAAACTTTTATGGGATAGTCAGCTGGTTCCTTCCCTATCCCATAATAATAGGATTAAAGGGGCCAGCTGATCCCTATAGACAGTTTTCAGCATTCCCTGGTAAGGAACGTTTTACTCTACTGCCAGGAAGTAGCAAGAAAAAAATAAAAACTGTATTGTAGTGTTTTACAAAGCGAGGGGAACAGAAAAACAAATAAGGTAAAACTCTTACCTCAGTGTTTCTCTTTTACTTTTGGGGGTGGGTGTTAGTGCATAACAACAAAACAGATAGCTACAAAGGTGCTAGTTTGTACGTCCAGCCCCTTTTAACATATTTACAAGAATACAACAAGAAACTTAGAGAACAAGCATTTGTCAATGTCGAATGTTGCTTGCTTCTATGTACTGTTTAGGTATTTGGAAGTCATTGGAGTACAAATATTGAAAATTCGCAAACTTACGACCGTGCGTAGGAACTGCGCAACACACGCTCGTAAAACAGTCATTTTTAGTAATTTTTTCACCAAATTTTCAACATAGCCATTTTAAGACCTCTGCTCATGAACAGTGTCACTGTGATTTTCTTAATGTGTCCCATACATTGAGTTAGCACACCGACTGTGCCATTGTGCGCTACATGGGCGGAAACACATTTTGGGCAAGATGTGAAAAATGACAGCTGCACTGCTCATAAGGAGGTGTGATAAAATGGCAATGTTGAAAATCTGGAGTGAAAATATTGAAAATTTGCAAACTTACGAGCGTGCGTAGGAACTGCGCAACGCACGCTCATAAAACAGTCAATTTTAGGAATTTTTTCACCAAATTTTCAACATAGCCATTTTAAGACCTCTACTAATGAACAGTGTCACTGTGATTTTCTTAAAGTGTCCCATACATTGATTTCACACACCGACTGCGCCATTGTGCGCTACAAGGGCGGAAACACATTTTGGGCAGGATGTGAAAAATGACAGCTGTACTGCTCATAAGGAGGTGTGGTAAAATGGCAATGTTGAAAATCTGGAGTGAAAATATTGAAAATTCGCGAACTTACGAGCGAGCGTGGAACTGCACAACGCATCGCCCGTAAAACAGTCATTTTTAGGAATTTTTCCACCAAATTTTCAAAATAGGCTTTTTGAGAGCCCACCTTATGAACACTGGCAGTGTCATTTCGTTAATCATTCTGGAAAGGTGATTTCATGCAGTGAGTGCGAAATCACCCTTCAGGCCCGAATAACGCCATGACAGTGACAGCACTCATGAGAAGGGGTCCCAAAAACCCCATGTTGAAAATTTGGTGCAAAAATTCCAAAAAATGCCTGAGATATGCAATAAAGTTGAAAAAACCCTATCTATCCCATTATACAGCTTACAGGCATTTCCTCAGTTCGCGGTCAGCTTTGAAGAGTGCAGACGTGTTCCTGGTCCACCGATGATCGTTGTGCCGAGCTCCGGAGGTAAATATGGGGTGGGGGGTGGGAGGCAGGGGCGCAGTGGTGGGTGCGGTTGTGGGAGGGGGCAGGTAGACTACGAGGGACCTTTTTATTCACAGGTTTTTTGTTTTTTACGAAGACGACGCTGGACATTTTCCATGCTGGGGTGGGCCCCCAGCGTGGCAGCGGAAAAGCTGTTGGGTGGCAGCCTTGGAGCCAACGGGGATTGGGCACCCCATCGGCTATAAAGTTTTGCCACGCTGGGGTGGGCTCCCAGCGTGGCACCTGATAGATGTTGAGGTGGGGCGTGGAGCCGGCCAGATTGGGTACCCCGTGGGCGCCACAGTGTGTGCGTGGGGGAGCGCATCAGCACGCAATATGCGTGCTCGCGCGTGCGTGTGGGAGGGGAGAGCTCTGCTCACTGAAGCGGAGCTCTCCCTTTGAACTGTATGCAACTGCATTTTCAGCTTGTCATAGACAGCTGCAGCAGTGATTGGGGAACTGGGGTCGTGCCTGCAAACACACTGACTGCATTGGAAGACGGGCTGACACACCTCCGAAAACTCGGATGATGGCACTATGTTTCTTGCACATGTGTGCAAGCAACATAAAAATAGCAATATGTGTAAAATGGGGTAAAAACAACAGTTATAGAAGTGTTTTATTTTTACAAAAGCAACTGGTTAAAACTGAATGCTTGCATTCCACTAATGAGTGCAGCTGCAGCTTGTAAGCAGAAACACTGTACTAGCTCAAGCTCGGCATTCTCAAACACTTAACTTGTGCTGTTTACTCTTACAAAATGTTTTTGTAAGTGTCAGTAGAAAAAGAAACAAGCTGCTGCTAACTACTTTTATTTCTTTATCCATCTCCATGGGTTTTAAGTAACACTAAAATGAGATACATTTATGATTCACCAAATCATTCTGAACTGTGTAGCTTTATTTTATAGTATATAATGGAATGCTGTTTGCATGGAATTCCATGCCTGGAATATGCTTGTTCTGCTGCAGTAGTGACATCATTATGTCATTCTGCTGCAGTAGTACTGCTACTATTGCAGCGGAACAACTTGGAACGCTGCCACATAGTTTCTTTCCTCTGTCCAGTTCTGTGGTAGAACAACATTCTAGATCCTCTAGAGACTTTACAAGTCAGTTTCATTGTGAAAGAGAAAAAAAAACAGAATGCCCATATTTCACATAATACTATACACTATAAAAAATACAGGATGAGCAACTTTATGCATAACCAGTGTGTTCTGTCACCTCGGGGTCCTGATTCCCATGAACCTCTCAAGTTTCACTCTTGAGGTCAGAGGGAATCAGAACCCCTCTCTGACAGAACACACTGGTTGTGCATAGTTGCCCATCCAGTATTCTCTCTATTTTTTCAGAGATGCTACCTCTCCTGATACCATACCTATGGGCATGTATACTTTTTTAAATTAAATGCCCATTCTACACCCTATCTTACTGATGACACTGGGAATGGACTAGGAATATGAAAAAAAAAGACATTTAGAGAACTGAGTGGGAGGCAGAGAGAATGGGGGTGGGGTTGTCAAGTCAGGTGGCCACACTGTCTAGTCATAGAGGAAATTAAAGGAGTGTAGGATAGAGGAATAGGTGTACTGTTGCAACAGACATGAAAACAGAAGAAGATATGAAAGAGTCCGTCCAGTATTGATTAGGGTATCATCCTGTCACTGTATACTTTTTATTCTGACCTCCATAACTCCTATTCTAGACTAGATTATTTTCTAGTGCCTGATTCCAAGATGGTTACGATAGGCGTAAATGCACTACGCCAGTCCAGATAGTGCAAATTGCAAGTTATGCCAGCAAGTTGCGACATGCATGATTCCAAAAGAACACTTACGATGCGCCCCGCAACTGCTACAACAAATGCAAGATATGACGCAGTTACACCACAGAATGCTTACGCCAGTGCGTAATGTGGCCTACAACAGGCATAACACACCAGCACCATGGGAGTGCTATTCCAAAAGAAATGACAACGAGAACTACGGCAGAGGAAGGCAACGTAAGATAGAGCAGGTAACAGCTGTCCTAAACAGTGCACAGGCCAGAGGACTCCCCCAGCCAGACAGCAGCACACCACACAAACAGCAGTCCCCCAAGATGCAGCACTTTGCAAAGAGTGGAACACGCAAACAAAGGAGCCCAACACATACAGGACAGAGGGAAGGGGACAGAGGTGCCACTGAAATGCAACCATGGGAGCAGATGAGGGCTGAACGCATTGGCGGCCTATGCAGTTGCAAGATGCGGGCTGAAACATGGACCAAAGGGCAAACAGTGGAACACACAAGCAAAGATGCCCAGGACCCCCAGGACACAGTGAGAAGGGTAGCAGCATGTCCAGACAATCCAGTAGATAACACAGGCAAACACAGGGGACCACAGAAAGCATGTGCGCTGGGCATGGGGGCACAGGGCAAAGGGCAGAGGCCACAGACACAATGCCGAGACAATGGCTCCACCAAGCACAACACCCTGCCATGGCCACTGATACATGTAAACAGTGCAACCACAACAGGGACACAGCACCAGGTGGCACAGACCTCTAGACAACTGGTGGTGGGACACGCCATTGCCTGAGCCACTGGTGCCACCCACAGGGTCCGCTGGTCCCCTGGGTGAAAGGGGGCCGTACAGGCCCAAGGTCACCACACAGTCATGACATGCAAAGTGTGTTGGCATGTGGACCAGAACTGGCATGGTGCACTGCTGCACACAGGGCACCATGCAGCCATGCCCACCTATGCGTGCCCATGGCTGTGAGGTGCACAGCCGGTACACAGCGACCATGTGCATGAAGGGGATGCACATGAGATAATGCAGCACCACCACATGCATGCCGCATGAGCACAGTGACACACACACATGCACACACAGACCACAGATAGATGCGCAGAGACATGGGTGAGTATAAAACATTTAATGCAACAGTATGAAAACAACAGCAGGCAGAATACACACAAGTAGCAGCAACAACAATAACATAAATAGCAACAATAACAACAACAACAACAACAAAAACAGCACTGGGAAAAAAAAAAAACCCGTACCAATAACAAACAGCAGCATAGTACTGTACAGACTGGGCCCATATGTACACCCCCCCCGCAAACATCAGCCTCACAGCAACCATTGCCACCCACCCAGGCACGCTGCCCACCACAGCCACCCCACACATGGTCAGCACTCCCGCCCCCGTCAACACCTACACACAAGTTCCTACCCCAAATATGCTGACCATCCCCCCACACAACACAGTCCACCATTGATGGCCTTAGTACTGGTGCAGCTCCACCAGCAGGGTCCCCATGGAGCAATGCAGCCATGCAATGTCCTCCAATATCACTGATACAAGTGTAACCAGTCATTGTGTATCCGGCGTGCCCCCCAGATGGGCAGACCCCCAGGTGCCCCATCGCCACTGTCCAGACTTTCTCGCCACCGCTGTTCCTGGACACTGTCAACAGGCTAGGGCCCAGGGTCATCCAGCGCTGGGCCATCACTGTCCTGCACACATTCAGGTTCCAGAGGTGGTGCCACCTTCTAATGCACCTCTACTGCATCCACCACCACTGGCTCCATAGATGGTGTGACCAGGGCCAGGGTCACATCCCCAGTGGTGTCCTATGCTGTGTCTTTCCCAATGGCTGGCTGTGAGTCAGGCTCCTGCTGCCAACCATCTGCAGGGTCCTGCACCTCCAGCATCTCTGCCACGTCCACCTCCTCCTCCACCTCCACCCCCTACTCCAAAGATGACGTGGGAAGGATGATCCTTGCCCTCCACTGTCTGTGCTTGGTGCAGTGGTGGTACTCCTCAGTGTCGGCCGCCTTCACCATAACAGGACCCTCTGTTGTGGCCTCAGTTGGCTACGCACACCTGTAGGGATGCAAAGGCTGCAGTCAGTGCAGGTCCTGGCCATGCAGCACACACACAGAGGACACACAGTCACAGTGTGTACCACCATGGGCCAGCATGCAATGGGCACAACACAAGGCACACAATGCATGCACCTACCTGCCCTCCACTGCAATGCCTCCTGTCTGAGACTACCAACATGGGCATCATGATGGTCCTGGCCTTCACCCGATGCACCTGTGGGAAAGGGAAGAATGGTGACGTGTGCACCTGAGCAGGCCATGGTCTATGTGTCAGCACTGCACTGCTGTACAGACAGCCATAGGCATACCCACCTGCACTCGCATCCTGGTCCAACCTCATTTCCGCATCCCTTCATTGCGCCATGCTGAGCAGCTTCTCTAGGAGCACTGGGTCCCACCGTGCCATGTCCTGCCACCTGTGTTGAAGTTGGTGGACTGTCTTGGGCACACCGCTGCTGGCACCCAGCCATGCCACAACAACACTCCACACCTGTTCCCACTCGACAGAGGTGTGCCTCCTGCATGCCGACGGTAGTAGCGTCTTACCCCACTGCTGCACACAGTATATGAGCATGGAGGTCTCCAGTGGTGTGAAGTTCGGTGACCACCCACTCAGTCTGAGGCCCAGTCCCCTGGACATGTTTGCAGCTTGTGGCTGGAATGAAGTCCTGTGGACATGTGGTACAGACTTACATGGGAGGAAGGCATAGCACATGTATCATTGCACAATGGACAGGCAGCTATATTGACCTCACCCTCCTGCCCAGTGGGACAAATGCTGGCGTGCATGGTGCATGGGGATGGGGCACAGTCACAGGTCATGGCACAGTGGTGTGATCTGGCACAGGCTTGGCACTGCATGACCCTCCCACAGCAGGTGACCTCACCACCAGCCTGCACCACAGGTGGCATGGCCTGGTAGTGTGGTGCCATGCACACGCACTGCCCCATAATGCCACACACCACCCCAGACATCACTACATGCTGCCCTACCACATGTCCACACATCTGCTTGTACAAGGGTTCACCCCACTGTGCCCATTGACCTGTGCCCAGGGTGCAGTCCCATGGCCCCCACATGCAGACAGTGTGACATGTGCACTACATCTACCAGGTCTGTGCGCCATGTGCACACTTGTGAGTGGCACCGCTGTCCATGGTGGCACATCTGGATTTACAACTGGCAGGACAGCATTAACTAGCAGTACAAACAGTGACATCAGCATATGTTGTGGTGCGGCAGTGTCCACCTACCTGCTCCAGTACAGGTTCGCTGTCTCCTACACAAGGGGAAGGGTACAGCAATATTAGGACAACCATGTACTACATGCATATGAACTGTGCATGCTGTGCAGTGTCTAGTACTCACCTGTGGTCTGGGTGTGTCTCTTCTGGTGCTACAGGGAGCTAACAAGTGGATTAGCACATGGCTGGCATTGTGTCAGTGGCCTGCTGCCTGTGGGTGCTGTGTCCCAGTACCTACCAGTGTGCTATATCAGTCCCACCTGGGCCTCCTGTCCAGTGTCTCTCCAGTCCCTCAGCACTGCAGCCAGCTCTCTTGGCACCCACGAGGGCAGTTGCAACAGCTCAGCTTCACGTGACACACCGGTACATGCACGAGGCACATGTACACACAGCACGTGCATTGCAGGTTGTAATTGCACAGTTGTGGTCTGCGGTACCACTCCTATGCAACTGCGGGATGCACATGCGTTATGCACGCAATTTTGGCCTGTGTGTATACTGTGCATATGCAATGTGCGTTATGCAGTCTGCCATTGGTATTGTCCAGTTATGGTAGTGATAATGAGGAAGATCGCACAGGCGTGTAGTGCAAACATGTTTACTTGTGACAGGTGGGACATACATAGGTGACACAGTACATTACCTTACTATACATGTGACAAGCCTTCACACATACCAACACCCAGTGACTGTGCAGTGCTCATACATGACCCCACACAGTCCCCCCACTCCCACACACTCACAGACACACACACATGCACAACCCAAACACACAGCAGCCATATGACACTGTGCCCACCCTGTGTGCATTCCCCCCACTGCCCACCACTAGCAGTAGTGTGCCACGGGTTCAGGTCTGTCATGCGCTGGCTGCTAGCACCAAGTCCTCTTCCACTTTGCAGTCCCTGTGGTGGCACTGGGCTCACCCAGCACTCACTACAGTTCAGCTGTGCCTCCACTGTCATTGGGTGCCACTGGCACCGCTGGCCTCTGGGTTCTGTTGCATCTTCTGGGTGTAGGTGGTGCACACTGTGTCACCATCCCCTGTCCAGTCCCCTTGGGCACACAGCTGTCTGTAGGTGTCAAGCCACTGGTCCTGCACCCAGTGCCTTCTGCCCCATGCCCGTGGTGGTGAGGGTTGCTGTTGCCTTCTTGCCTGCCACTCTTGCAGCTTGTGGTGCCACTGGTGTGTATCTGGTTGCTGTTGGTGGCTGATGTCACCCCAGTGCTGTGGATGTTGGTGGAACAGGGGGCTGCAGTGCCTGTGGCTTGGCCAGTTGCACTGGTGCTGGTGACTGTGGTGGTGAGGCCACCTGCAGTGCCATGGCTGCAGGTGGTGGTGGTGGTGGTGGTGGCAGTGCTGGTGCTGTCACCCCTGGCAGTGATGGTGTGGACTCTGTGGCAATTCCTGGCAATGTTGATGGGGCTGGTGTCAGCTGCTCCTCCTGTGCCACCTGTGTGGCTGTATCATGCACAGCAGTGCCCTGTGGTGCAGGCCTGCATGCATGGCCTACAGCAGGGCCACCAGTGCATCTGCCTGCCTCACCTGCTGTGCCACGGACCCCTTGATAGTCATGGCCAGGCAGGTGATGGCACACATCTGTGCCTGTGCACTGTCCTGTGTGGTAGCCATGGCCTCCACAATATGCTCCATGGTGGAACCAGTGGTCTGCACCCCAGACTCCAGCACCCCTATGAGTGTGCCCATCTGCTCCTGCAGTACTACATGGTTGGCATCCATGCTGAGTCTTATGCAGCCCAGCATCTCAGCCTGTTCCATGTGAGTGGTCACTAGGGTCTGGCAGAACCCTGTGTAGTCCACCGGGGTCTGTAGCCTGTCTACCTCTGGTGATGGTGTTGTCCCATCCAGAGCCTCCTCCAGCCTCTGGTAGGATTCAGGACTCAGGTCCTGTGCAATTTCATCCCCCAGGCTGCCACAACTGAGGTAGTCACTGAGATCCAGTCCCATTTCCTCTTGCAGCTGTTCCCCCGCCATGTCCTGCTGCCTCACAACTGGTGTTCTGGCCACATTTTGCTGGGCCTGCTCTGCAATGGTGTGCACACAGTCCACTGCCACAGTGTCTACTGCTGCTATGCCTGTGGGAAGACATCAGTGTATCAGTGGTACATCCCATGTCATGCCTGCTACTGTCCCACCACTGCATAGCTCTCCCACACACACTGGGGTTGGTGCTGGCCATGTCCTTACCTGACCTGTTGTCCTCTGCCTCTACACCTGTGGGGGAATGTGAGGGCATCAATGTTGCTGCACTGTTACATGATGACCATGCATGCCACGGGCTACACCCTTGCAGCTCCATCTCACAGGGTGTGGGCACAGCTGGCCATTGGCTTACCATCCCCTGTGTCCTCTGACTTCACACCTGTGGAGTTAAAAACAGTGCTTTAGTGCTACCACACCATTGCAAGCCCACCATGAGTGCCACTATCCATGCCCCCTGTGTTGCTGTCCACCACATGTCAGGCAGTGCTGGCCATCACCTTACTTGCCCCTTTGTCCACTGTGGCTACACCTGTGGGGGGGATGATAGTGTATCTGTACTGCCTGCCCACATGGTGGCTGCACCACCTGCTGTTCACATGGCTGTGCCCCATGCCAGGCTACATTCCCACAGAGTCCCTCCCATCTCTGCACTGTTCCATGTTGCGTGGCAGTGCCCTGCCTTCATAGTTCCTACTGTACTGCAGCACGCTGCCTGTGCACCCAACATGTCACACTCCATCTTGCCCATTTTTACAACTGTGAGTGGAGCCTACAGGAGTATTGCATGTACAAAAGGAGTGATGTCATGTTTTCTGTCCATGGAACTGACTGAAGGTGTAAATAGTCTCCTCCGCCTTACCCTCCTCCAAGCAATGTTTTCCACCCTCAAATAAATACACTTTCATGTTAGTCAATGGTTGCAGGGTACTATTTTCTTTCTTAAATGGGTGGTACAAGAACTGGAACCTGAACAGTGGGAGGCAGCATTAGGTTTTTTGGGGGGAGTAAGATCTACCTCCACCTCCACCCCAAACTTTTTTCTGATTTATGTGGGAGGGGCATGAGATAGCTCTAGCATGCTGTAACAAGATACAGATATACTTTGGGGCACAGACATACCTATGCGGTGGAGTACAGAACAGAACAGAAGATATTTAATGCCTTCAAATTGACTTAAAAATACTTTGGAACAAATGATTATCAGAACCAGCTGGGGCCTTAGAAGGAGACCTAGACACACATTCTAATTTACAGTAAGAGCCACATGTTTTTCTTAAACATTATATATATGTATAGTTGATATTTAATTTGTCTTAAGCAGTTTAAAAACTTTGAAAGCATTCACACACACACACACACACACACACACACACACATACACACACACACACACACAAATCCCAAGCAGAACACAGCTGGATAATGTCCCAGTATTTAGGAAACTTGTCATACTTACCCAGAGTCTAGCAATGTGATTCCTGGCTGTGACTATAGGTGTTTACAACTGAATGGTAATGACCACATTTGCTTCACTTGCAAATAGGTAGGCATTTGTGTCTGATTTCTGTTTGACTTACTGTAGGTTACACACAGAATATTTGATTTCAAGTATTTGCTAAATTGTAAATGTAAGTATCAGCATTCTGTTAGTAGTTAATGCTGATTGTGGTCTGTGACAAGATAATTTTTTTTTAACAAATTAAGTGCATGGTAGGAAGCTAAAAACAGACTTTGATGATAAAGTGTGTTTTTTCTTTTAAGTTTGAGATGTATTAAATAACATTGAACAAGAAAACAATTGGTGATTTTAAAAGTTATTCTAATCAGAGCTGACATAAAACAGTCTTAACTATTTTTTTCTTTTCTTATGGACAATAGAAATATGATGTCAGCATTCACTCCATTAAACCTGTTTTCAGGTTTTTTATAGCATCTTGAAAAAGGCAATCTTCCCAAAATGCAATCTGTCATGGGGGGAGGGGTTGAAATTGTTTTAATCATGAATCACTGGTGTTGCTAAGGCTTTTAGAAATACAATTTTAATTGTCTTTACAGTTAAACATGCAGTTTCATGTCAGGGCACATTTTGTTAGGGGGTTCAAATTATTTTAAACATGGGCACAGTACTTGGTAAACACAAACTTTGATGATAAAGTGTATTTTTTCTTTCAAGTTTGAGAAGTATGTATTATACGTAAATGTAACCGTGTTGTAAATGGTTAAGTAGGCAGTGGTTTAAGGCTCTGAGCTACAAACCTGGAGACCTGGGTTTGATTCCCATAGCCCCCACCTGCATACTGTATGACCCTGCTCAAATCACTTAACTTTCTTGTGCTCCCAGGTCACACCTGTAAACAAGCTTTCAGCTTAGTGTGTCTCTCCTAGTAAAAAAAAAAACACCTAGAATTATTTTTTTTAATATAGTTGAGTTTATATGTGGTAAGTAAGTAGGGTATGATGTTTTAAATGTGGCAGTAGAATTTAGCATGTGCACTGCTTTAAAATCATTTCACAGTATTTTATGCTTTCTTAAAAAGATACTCCACATTTGTGTGGGGCTGTGGGATTCAAACCTGGATCTCCGGATTTGCAGAGAAGAGCATAAAACCACTGTGCTATACTGTCTCCCTAGTTATGACAGTCATCTGTTTTACGGTTCATGGTGTTGGTGTGGTAAGCATATTAACATACAAAAATGCCAGCAGAATAGACCTAGTGGGCTTTCGTTTCTGCTCCTTTGGTCAGTCCCCACCCTGGAAGCTGACCTTGCTCCCCCCCACCCTCTCGGTGCTTCTCCCTTCCTGGTCCAGGGGAGAGCTAGCTAACTGGGGTTTCTGTAAGACAACAGCTACTAAATAGCTCTAATTCACTATTTTATTCCTAGTGCAAATTCATTTTCCCTGACCATGGATATACTAAAACAAAAACTTCTCAACAAAATGTTTTTAAATAAAGAGTTTAACTCACAGCAGCAGAAGAAGCATGTTGGCATTAAAAGCTTAGTGGTGTGGATGTAGAGGCACCAGTGATTAAGCATGACTTTGGTAGAGGATTAATTGTGACTGAAACTTCAACCTTCAATGGGTTAGACTCTGCAGCCATCTGTACAGTATATCACTAAGCCATATGCAGTGTGGTATGGGTAAAACCCAGATCACAAGACCAGGACCAGTGCTATAAAATCTGCACTAGGCACAGCTTGTGCAAATATTGTAGATCCAGTGGATCAAATAAATACACGCAAATAAATAAATAAATACCTGGCTTTGCCTCGTGCTTCAACCCACCCCAGGAGTGACATTATTATATGATAACACACACCCTGTCATGCCTTAATGCTTAACTATGCCCTTTCTCAATGTACTATACTTTGATTCAGTTAGTATATGCAACAGCCTTCATGTGAACACTCTGGGATTCTATTTCCTTTAGCTATTGTATTTTGTTTGAACTGCTTTGGTCTTCTTGATGTGGTGCCTGTGTGCCTAAACTATGTAATCTGTTTATCTACTGCTATCCGTGTATCTCCAGTGAATGATTCTTATAACTGTCTGCTCTCCGGAGTCATTGTTTTTGGACTTAACTGTGCTGTCTTTGTATTAGTTTCAACGAGGTGCCTTTGTAAATGAGTCTCTGACTCAAAGGTTTGCAAATCTGATATTTTTTAAATAAATAAATAAATGTTTATGTTTAAGCCTATGAAACACCCTTATCTAGTTAATGCATTCACAGTCATAGTGGCTCTGCCAGAGCTTGTTACATTCTGTCATCATATTCACTTTGATATGCTTCACACTTCCACTTACCCGTCCCTGCATCCATCTGGAAGGTGTCCAGCTCTGAGTCCCTGTTGATACTGTGCTGGCTTGTGAATGCCAGCACCATCTCCTCATGTGTGCTTAGGGGTCGCACCTCCTGTGGCCCACCTTCTGTGGCCATCACCTGCCACTTGTTGTGGGCCTCCTTTGCTGTTGTGTGACACTTCAGGTTGCTATACTGCTTCTGCAGGTCACACACAGTGTGACATGCATGTGCCACCACATTTACGCTCTGCGCATCTGTGTCCCATGCCACCTTCCTCTGCAGTCATTGCTGTCGCTCACCTCCCTCCCACAACAGCAGGTCTGGTTGTGCCTGTAGCTCTTCTAACAGCACATCAGTCTTTTCAAATGTGAAGTTCCTCTTCCTCTTTTTGTTCCCACTTGCCGTCTCTCCCCCACTACCCAACATCTCATAGCACCTACAACATGTCTGTGACAAGCACACACCTTTATAGTTGTAGAGTTATGGCATGCATATTGCTACACCGCTATTTTAGGCTGTGACATGCACAGATGGCATTAGTTGTGACATGCATATTTTGGCAGTTTTTTTTTAATCTGGTGGCTGTTTTGGAATCTGGCACAGCTCGCCTATCGTAGGGATTTTGGTGTATCTTCAGTCATGGCATACTTTGCACACTGCTCTAGCTGCTGTCTTGGAATCGGGCCCCTAATTACTAATTCATTATTGGCTACAACTTATGGTAGCCAAATAGAGCCTATGGTTATATCAGACTACTCACCAGTCAGACTTACTTTCGATATCATACATCAATCAGACCATGACCTCACCTGGTCCCTTAATACCCATCTTCTATCAGACCCTCAAATTGTCACTCATATGAAGGAATATATTAAGACCTCTGTTGATCTCAATTGGAACTCTTTACAGGCCCTAGATGAGACCTGGGGAGCTCTGAAATATATATGGTGTGGAGAATTAATATGCTTAGCTACTAAGCGAAAAAAAGGAAAACTCCAAGCGAGCTAATATGCTGCTTTCTACCATTAGGGGTATTAAAAAACATTTATCCCAACTATCTCCAAAGATGTTCGTAGCCATCTTTACCAACATGGAGCTCAATGTGCAGCCCTATTGCTAGAGCAGGCACAAAGGTCCCCAAAAGTCTTAAAGGCAACCTGTGTAGATCAGGTAGAAAAAGTCAGTAAGTTGTTAGCTATTCAGCTGCAAGAGAGAGATACAACTTGCTAGATCCAAATTTTGTATAAGTCCAAAACCCACTCCCTTATTGTTATGGCAGGGGAAATTACCCATTTATTATTTGAACTTATATTCTGAGGACTTAGAAGTAAGTGATAGGTACAATGACATGTTTCAAGTTTACACATAATATCTCCCTGCCACATCTGCCTGAATCAGCTATACCAACCTTAGAATGTCCCATATCAGAGACAGAGGTCAGAGAAGCTATTGCCTCTCTTGCCTTAGACAAAGCCCCAGGATATGATGGGTTTGCCTCCAGTTTTTATAATTGCCCCATTTTGACATTGCTTTATATTTCTTTACATTCCTCTGACTTATTGGAAACATTATTGCTGGAGGCCCATATTGTTGTACTACCAAAACCAGGTAAATGGAATCACGCTCAGAGAATTATCAACCCATTTCCCTAGTCAATGTTGATATGAAAATGTTAGCCAAAATTTAAGCTTTTCATCTTGATTGGGTGTGGAATGAATTGATAGGCCATGAGCAGGTGGGTTTTACGAGGAAGAGACTTTCAAGTGACCATTTTCACAAGTTGTTTTATTTAATTTCTG
The DNA here is from genome assembly GCA_016271365.2 of Neoceratodus forsteri. Taxonomy (NCBI): domain Eukaryota; kingdom Metazoa; phylum Chordata; order Ceratodontiformes; family Ceratodontidae; genus Neoceratodus; species Neoceratodus forsteri. The sequence continues at coordinate 266,410,867 of CM028137.1, forward strand.
CATCCAGGGAGCAGGAGCTTGATACAATTCTAGCCTCCCTGGACATGGAAAAGGCCATTGATAGGGTTTCTTGGTTCTACCTGTTTTGGATCATACAGCAATACAGATTTTCAGATACTTGTCTTTGGCAGGTGTGAATTCTCTCTATTCACATCCCACTGCCAGAGTTTTATGTAATGGCATACTTTATGATCCGTTTTCTATTTCCTGGGTGACCAGACTAGGCCATCCTCCTTCTGCCTACCTTTTCAACTTGTATCTTGAGATTTTAACCTATAAAATCAATGCCTTACCAGGTATTTCAGGCATTCTTATAGGCACCCAGGAACTGAAAATATCCACTTATGCAGATGATATTTTATTACATTTATCTAACCCTGTTACTTCTCTTCAAATTTCTTTGATGACCATTCAACAATTCAGGCTTTCTCAGACTATAAAATTAATCTAATCAAAATGGTTGTTTTCCCACTTTCACCTAATGTTTTTAAATCAGATTTTGATGAACTTGGTTTACTATAGGAAACCAAGAGTTTGACTCATCTAGGTATCAAAATTTCAGACACGTTCTTATTAAAGTCTTTGAATTTGGACCCTTAGTAAAACAAATTGCTCAAAACCTGGATAGGTAGAAATAATTACCCCTGACCTTGTGGGGTAGATCTAATACAATAAAAATTAACATTCTTCCACATCCTTTATACCCTCTTAGGTATCCTGAACATTGCTTTACTGGTTAATTGGTTTATAAATATACACACGATGGTCTTCAAATTTTTGTGGGTAAATAAACCACCGTATAGTTCTTATGATAAGTTAGTGAACCTGAGGAAATATGGGGAACCCACATAGTTCTTATGATAAGTTAGTGCACCTGAGGAAATATGGGGAACTTCAGCTTCCTTTTCTCCTAGGATATTACTTTGCTTTGCATGGAACCAAATATGTTCACTGGGAATCCTTTGATATCCAAACCCTGCCTCATTATCTCCCTTCCTCGCTTATAATTGAAAGAGACTTATGTCTCCATCACATTGACCTTAAATCCTTATTGTTCATTCCCCCTCATAAACTCCCCCAATCTATTACATCTATTCCACTGTATTGGTCCCTTCAGGTGAATGCTCAACTTTGTAAACACCTCACGCTCTCCCATGTTAAAGACTCTGCCCAGATGCTTTTTAATAATCCCAACATCAACATTGATAATAAAGCATTGTGTCAAAAGCACTGGCCATATTTGAACACTCCAATTTTGCCTGATTTTATTGTGGATGGGACTCTCATCTTGTATGACAAAGTTTGAGTGAAGTTTGGGACTCCTGCATCACTTTTCTTTCAGTACTGCCAACTTCGGTATTGCCTGCATAACTTTTTAGGATCCCCTCCCCATGGCCTTCTAATTCCAGCTCCTTTTTTACAAATCTATCAACTATTATAAGACACAATCACCTGATCTCTCATCTATATACTGCTATAGGACAAGTGTTATGGGACTCCACATCTCCAGCACCTTTTACTGTAGTAATACATTTTATATTGAAGGAGATAATGATTTTTGGTTTTGCATTTGGACAGACTTATATAAATACATTAAACAGGATAGATTTCGATTGCAACAATTTAATATTTTAAATGGCCTATATCTATCACCTACTAAGCTATACAGAATGGGGAGAGCTGAGATGCCCATTTGTCCTTGCTATAATAAAGCCAAGGGTTCATTATACCATATGTTGTGGTTGTGCCCTATAGTTGCAACATTCTGGAAGCTTATACAATCAAAGTTAGTTATTAAGCCTTCAAGATGCCTCCATGGACTTGACAGACAAGTTTACATTTGCAAAACCCTGTCATACCTAAGGATGAATCTGTGGGGGGGGGTCTGCAATAGTGATGACATCCATTCCAACAGTAAGCAGGAGCTGAGAAAGATGCTAGACTCAGCAGCAGCATGGTCCAATGGCAGGCAATACAAATGAATGAATTGCTAACTTAGGTCTTTTGACATGCCTTATAGTAAATCAAGAAAATATATACCTTTGTGAGTAAGGTTGTTTGTATGAGGTATGTCTAAAAAAGTAAGAAGTGCAAAAGAGTTGTACAAACAGCATTCTTCCAAATGACAGAAGGCCAAATAAGATGCAAAACATAGAACACTAGTGGGGTAGCCGTTAAAGCACCAGCTTTACACTGATATTGCCCTGTCTGCAGCAATGAGTCAGTATCCAATCCCCCCCTCCCAGAATCACAGGATCCAGGTAATATCTCCTTTTGTTTTCTGAAAAAAGCTGCTCAGGAGTGTGAAAGTACAATGCCACCTAAGATGCTTATAGCTAAACAATCAGAAATTTCAGAAGTTAAAGAAATAACCAACAAGAGAGCAGATAATGCTTTTGAAGGAAAGAATACAGGAGAGCCAACTGTGGGACAGAGGGAAGGAGGGAGGCTACTGACAAAGAAATTGCAGGTGGCTCAGGAACATCTCCCATATTTGAGAGAAAAGAGTCGGCAACGGAATATATTCTAGCTCTTGATACACAGATGTTACAAGGACACTCTTTACATAAACAAAATCAAATAGATAGCCTCAGGGACTAACAGGAGACATTATGAATGTATTATCAGCCTTCAGAACTGAAATGAAGGATGCTTTCATAGAAATTAAAGGATCTATGAAAGGAGTTTTAGATTCAGTAACCACACTTACAGAGAAATTAGAAAATCTTACATTCAGAACTACCGAGCTAGAGAACAGTCTCCAAGATAGAAGATTCAAATGCACTTCTAATAAGAATTCAGACACAACATAATAAACAGTTGCAAGTGTTGCAACAAAAAGTGTCTGACAGAGGATCGCTCTTGAAGAGCCAATTTAAGAATATGTGGATTACCAGAGGGAATATAGGGTGCGGGGCACCCCATGATCTTTGTGAAAAATGGCCACTACAGCAATGGGGAGACCCTGCCCAGAACAAAAAAATCTCACTAGATATGGCTCACAGAGGGGAGAGTAGATTTTGAATAAGCAATCAAAGCTACCCAAGAGCGATCTTTATTAAACTGAATAACTACTAGGACAAAGAAGCTATCTTGCAAAAAGCAAGAATTGAGAGAGGCCTAAAATTTCAGGACATAACTTTTCATGTTTATCTGGACATATCTAGTGAAACAGTCAACAAAAGGAAATTATTCAATCCAGTTAGGAAAACATTATATGACACAGGTATTAAATTTACAATGATGTATCCTGTCAAAATTCATTTTGTGGAAAGGGGAAAACTTATGAGCTTTGATGATGCTGAGGATGCACTTGAGGCTTTTGAGGAGCATTATGGACATCAACAAACCCAACACTCAACGACAATGCTGAGATCACAAAGAATGAATCCATATTAGAGTAATTCATGCGAAAACCTGGATGAGCATAGTACCTCTTGAAATGGAAAAAACAGGGAGGAACAAATGAAAATAATTGCTGAAGGACTACATTGAATTAAAGTGTTACAGTAAGGAGGCTAGAAATGTTTCTAACAAAAATCTACTGTTTGCACAAATTGCCATCCTTAATCAGAATTATTTTTACAATTAACAACCTGTGAGACCCCTTACATAGTGGGGGGATTTTAATCTTACATTAGGGAAGGAAGACAGAACTTCATCATCAAATAATGTATTCAAATCCTCCATAAAGGTAGTTAAAAACTATAAAAGGGATCAGAAGTTAAGTGACCCATGAGAAAAAAAAAATAAAATTTGAAAAAGTTCTCTTGTTTTTCAGCTAGACATCAAGCATACTCCAGAATTGATTTTTTTTTATCTCAGAATCCCTATCACATATAATAAACAGCATAGATTGTCTAGGTATAATATTTTCGGAGCATTCCCCTTGTATAATGGATCTGCAATTAAAAAATGAAAACATTATTAATTATTCATGGTGTATGGACATTATTTAATAATCAAGGCATGAAAAAAACATTTCTTAAAGATATGGACTTTTTTTTATAACAAATACATAACTTGATACTAATATCCTAATTTTGGGGAAATATAAAAAATGGGTAATGAGCATATTACAAAAATTAAAAAATGAATGGAAAAAATGATGATGTGAACAACAAACCCAACTAGAAGAGGATTTACAGATACTAGAACAAATTCCTGTTACAAATATCGATTTAAATTCATATAAGTTAACAAAAAAAGAGAGCAGAATTAAATAAAGTAATAACTGATAGAGCTGAACATCAAATATTACTAACAAGAACTATTATGTTTCATCAGACAGACCCTTGAAGCTAATGTTGTGGTAGCTAAAAAAAAAACAAAAAAAAAACAAGAACATAATAATATAAGAAAAATTAAAGATGAAACAGGTGACATTTATCAAGATCCTGCAGAAATAAAAAAATGTTTTTTGAATATTACAGAAAACTATATGCCACACAACTTAGCATCATGCATAAAGTAGCAGAAGAATTTTTTGCAACCTACACAAAGTAAATTACAAATGAGATGAAACCTCTATTGGATTAGCCCATAAAACAGGAAGAGGTGTTAAAAGCTATAGAAAACCTACCCTCAGAGAAACCATCAGGCCCAGATGGCTTTCAGATTGAATTTACAAACAATTTAAATATACATTGGCCCCGATAATGACCAAATTATTTAAATGCCTTTAATATAATACAAGATATCCCCTATTAATTTAAACAAGTCACCATATTATTATTTCATAAACAAGGAAAATACCCTAATAGTTGTGGATCTAATAGACCCATATCATTATTAAGCATGGATTATAAAGTCATCTCCAAAATATTGGCAATGAGGCTGAAGGGGACTCTCCCAACTCTTATAGAATCAGAACAGAATGGCTTTATAAAATGACAAAAAATGAAGACAATCTAAGAAGAACAATAAATATCATAACAAGAAACATAGCACAAGACTCGATATTAGTAGCAGTGAATGACGAAAAGGCTTTTGACAGGACAGAATGGAATTTTATATTACTATTACTAGCTAAAATGAATTTTGGTCCACAATTCATAAACTCAATAAAAATGATATATTTAGCTCCAGAGTCTAATATTAGGATAAACAACAGCTTATCAGAAACAAAGAACCTTGGTGCATAAGCACTGAGGCAAGGGTTACCCCAAAGGCATTGGCCGAGAAGCCAAGTTTCAAATAAATACAAAATCACACATACTCCCATAATTAAAAGCATTAAGGGCTGCATGTGCAAATCAAGAAAAAATGTTATGCTGGTTCAACTTTAAGCAGAAATGCATGGTGCCAAAAAGTCTCTCACACAATCTGCAAAGGGTGCCAGCAGAAGACACAGACATGTGTTTCGTACTACCAGGACTCATCAGTATGCCTAGTCTGTATGACACCCCAATGGAATGAACTAGTTACCCTAAGTTGGTGTATCAGGTTTGGGTTCTGGTGAGACCAATAAAACCAAAAAACAAGATAAAAGACAAAGAACCTTAGTGGGTAAGCACTGAGGCAAGGGTTACCCCAAAAGGCATTGGATAGGAAGCCACGTTTCAAAGAAATATAAAATCACACATACCCCCATGATGGAAAGCATCATGGGCTGTCTCTTAGCTTGTTTTTTATTGGGCTCACCACAACCCACACCCGATTGACCAACTTAGGGTAGCTGGTTCATTCCACTGGGGTGTCATAGAGATGAGGCATACTGATGAGTCCTGGTAGGATGAAACATGTGTCTGTGTCTTCTGTTGGTACCTATTGCAGACTATGGGAGAGGTCTTTCAGCACCATGCATTTCTGCTTAAAGCTGAACCAGCATAACATTTTGTGGTGATTTGCATATACAGCCCATGATGCTTTACATTATGGGAGTACGTGTGATTTTGTATATCTTATCAGAAACAATTCATCTAACAAGAAACATGAGACAGGAATGTCCCCTTTCGCCTTTAATATTTGCCCTTGTTATGGAGCCATTGGCAAGAGCAATAAGAGAAAACAAAAATATATCAGGAATCAATATCAACAACACAACTCATAAAATAAGCCTCTATGCAGATGATGCTTTATTATATATGACTGACCCCTTAAGCTCCATAACATAATTTATTAAGCTATCTACATGGTATGGGAAGGCATCAGGATATAAAATTATGTGGCAAAAAACATTAATATTAAAACTAAATGATAAATTGAAACTACAAATACCTAACAACTGTACATGTGAACAAACAGATTCCATTAAATACCTTGGAGTTACTTTAACAAGACAATATAATCAATTATACCAAGCTAATATTCCTAAGTTAATAAAAGAAATCAAGACAAATTTAAATAATTGGAATCATTTACCATTACAGTTAATTGGAAGAATAAATGTAATAAAAATGAAAATACTTCCTAAACTTTTATACATCTTCCAAGATGTATCAATTATAATACCAAACTCACCATTTGAAACGCTAAAAAATAATTGCTATCAATATTTGGAATAATAAAAAACCTAGAATTTCATATAAGAAGTTAATATCATCTAAAGATAAAGGGGGGCTAGCATTACCCGACTTCAAGAAATACTATCTTGCAGTACAAATAAATGAAATTTGGTATTGGTTAAGAGATCCAGGGGCTCAAACTATAACAACTAAAATGGCACATGATATGCATAATTATAAATCCCTTAAGCATGTGTTATTTTCACGTTATTATAATAAAACTATACAGAAACTTATTAATCCAGTAACTTACGCTACAATATACTGCTGGCTAAAACTTCATAAATTAATGAAAATAAAGATTTCCATTACTAATTTTACTTCTATCTATAATAATTACTATTTTTCACCATCTATTAATGATCTTATATTTAAACAGTGGTCTAATAAGGGGATATATGAATTAGATAAAGTATGTATGAATGGAAAATCACAACCCTTTTCCCAAATACAAAAGCAATATAAACTCCCAGAATCTCACTACTTTAAATATTTACAAATTAAAAATTATATAAATAAAAATAACATAAGCTCATTCTTAGAAATTGTGATATATCTGGAAACCCTGCAACAATGGGAGAATAAAACATTGACTGTTAGAATGTATGGATGTGATATTAATGCAACATTAAAGGAATACAAAAACTAAAGGAAAAATGGGCTGAAGATCTGGGAGTAGCAATTTCGAAAAAGTTATGGGAAGAAATTCTCTCCTTTCCAATGACTACTGTTAAGTCAACTAAATTGCAGCACATCCAATTTAGTACCCTTCATAGGACATATTTTACTCCTTGTAAACTACATAGAATTAATAATACTATTTCTGCCATGTGCCCTCGATGTGCTTACATCTCAGGCACTTTAATTCACATGATATAGGATTGTCCACTTCTGACTAATTATTGGTCAAAACTTTTTTGGATAATCAATAACATTTTGAGTGTGAATTTAACTAAAAATAAAATGTTGATTTAATTAGCATACTCAGGACACATTTCACAACTTGAATACCATGAACAAATACATATTACAATTGCCATGATTTTGGCAATGAGATATATATCAATAAAATGGAAGAACCCAGTGCCACCCGTCTATGAAACATGGCTAAATTAGTTGGTGGATGTTATGAAACTAGAAAGAATTTACTACTTGAAAAATGAAAACATCATAATGTTTGAAAAAATCTGGTCCCCCTTATGTTGACAAATTCAAATAGGAATAAAATAACTTATTAAGTTCTGAATAAAATTATTGCATAGTTAAATAAAACTTATTTCATACATTTTTTTAAGTAAATAATTAGGTGGAAATCTTGAACCCATTGATAGGAGGGAAACGATGATGGATGAAAAGGGCATTATCTCATTGGCATATTTGTTTATTTTGAAGATTGAAGCTCTCATATTCCTATCTAAACCTCAAAAAAAAAGATGCCTTCACACTGGAGATTTGTATTTTGGGCAGTTACTTTACCCTTATGGGACTTCCTCATAAAGCTCAAATGGCCTTGATATCTGCATTTAAAAAAATGTTATTTCTGAGACATTGGCTCAACTCAACTCTTCCCACTTCATCTGAATGATTAGCTGAAATTCTCTTATCTTTAAACACTGAGAAATCTATAGTTTAGTTTTTTTTTTAAATCACCACATGTGTACCGATCCAAAAGGAAAACCTTATATACTTTGCCCTCTGTTTCCTCATAAGTTTTTAGCTCCACTCTTTATTTATAATGACTTGCATTGCTACACAGACATGTGTCATCTGCCTGACATAGTATCACCCTCAGACTATGTCTAGCACTTCTAACATGCTCCTACCAGGTCCTAGGCTGTTTGTGTGTGTGTCCTGTGGTGTTGTGCAGCATGTTGCCTTGTTAGCACCATGCTATGTCATATTGCACTTTGCAACACGCATCTCCAGGGTGCCATCCCAGAAGCATGTGCCAGGTGTGAGGCGGCACATTCGGTAGGTTCACATGTGCATGTTGTGCATGCACAGCCCTGTACAGTGCTGTACACTGCTGTTGCTCAATTGCCTGGTTCACAGAGCTGCATAGTTAGATGATGTCACTTGTGGTAAGTGATCTCATACCTGCCCTCTGGCATTACATTACACAAGCACAGACACAGCTCAATGCACTGTATAATCGCAAATAAATTTGAGAGGTGGATGAATGTTCAATAGTTAGCTGAGTAATGTAGTCAGTGGGCAAACAACCTCATTTGCATGTCTTTACAGGCAGGTATGCATACATCAGCATGCCTGATTGCATCTGGAGAACAAAAAGGAGCACAGAGCACCACTTAGGTTCCCCAACTGAACTGCAAGGAAACAAAGGTAGGTGTCATAGGGAATGGCCTAGAAATGTACATGGATGAGCATTGAACTATGTGTATGCAGTGGCTATAGAATGGCTACCATATTGAGGTGTCATTTTCTATGTACCTTGAGAGCAATTTTCCTATATTTTCCAGTAGATTGCATTAATTACTATGGAAGCCAGATGTCTAAGTTTTTCTTTGTAACTAATGTAAGTCCATGAGAACAATATTCCTGCAGATGATTCAATTCCCCCATAAAATTCAGGAATCCCAACAGATCTGAGGGTCCTGCAACACTGGAAATGCTTAGGTGGGGAACACTCACATCCAGATTTCTAGATGGTGAAACTATTATTTGTAGTTGGTGGAACTGTCCTATAGTAGTCAATAAGGCAAGATGACAGAGGTGGTGAAACTCATACATTTTTTGGAGAGGTGGTGGAATAGAGTTCCTGTGACTCCTGTACAGTGTGACCCTTGTGAGTATGTTGTGTGTAGTGGTACCCTACCTAATTTGGTGGTGGCCACTGACATCTACATTTAGATGTGGTGGTGGTGTTGACATGTCTAGGTGGAGTCACCCTCCTACAGTAGTCTGTGATGCACAATGATAGTTGAGGTCCACCTTCACTACATACATAGGTGGTGATGGCTCTGGGTTCCTGTGGGGCCCCTGCCCATGTCCACCACTATCTGTCTGTCTGTGACCTTGACAATGGCTATCTCCATGCATGGCAGTTCTGTGTCAGGCAGTCAATGGTTGAGTTAGGAGTTGCATTCCCTGACCACCTACACAGCTAAAGAGGGCAATACAACAGTACCATTTAGCTGTGTGCTGCTATGTGTATTCCCCCAGTCACCTGCATTCTACTCTCCTGTTAGCCGGTACCATGGAGAACACTGAAAGAATATGGGACCACCAATTCTCTGCAGATGGGCTGCAAGAGCTAGCAAATGACTACATGGCCAGTGTGGCAGTTCTGCATTCCGTTAGTTCCTAAACCCTGGTGGAGGGATGACTTTACTATCTTCTTCTCACTTTAAATCTGTTGCACAACAGTATATTTTTGCCCTGTTCTTTACATCTTTTTAGCCCTGGTGTAGGTTGACCATCTACATCAGTCTTTTTTTCTCACTCTACATGTCTATTTCCTACTGCCTTATTTTTCCTGTTCCCTACATCCATCCCTCACCACCATTCCCCTCTTGCATCATGTTCAAAAAGCCCTACAATACCTTTTTGGCAGCTCAGCAGCTTGTTTTTAAACCCCTCACATATTTATTTATTATGCTGCATTGTACTACATAGTTTCTATTGGCACTGCAGCACTTTAATCACACAATAATCACTGTACATCATTTCATAAAAACAAAATTTAAATGCACTGTTGCACTTTATTTTATTCGTCAAGTATATTTAAAGGCACAGATGCACTTTATTGAAAACCAGGCATGACATGCCATATAAGCACCATAATTGTTTTTGTTGCCAGCTGGCATGCTGGACCTGAACATGATACTAGAGGGGAATGGTGGTGAGGGATGGATGTAGGGAACAAGAAAAATAAGGCAGGAGGAAAGAGACATGTAGAGCAAGAAAAAAAGACTGATGTAGATGGCCAACCTACACCAGGGCTAGAAAGAGGTAAAGAATAGAGTAAAAAGATACTGTTGTGCAACAGATTTAAAGTGAGAAGAAGAAGAAGATAGTAAGGTCATCCCTTCACCAGGGTTTAGGAACTAGTGGAATGCAGGACTGCCACACTCCTCCCTCTTTAAAAACAAACCAGTTTCCTTCATACTGGTTTGGCTACCCCTTCTCATTCTCAATACCATGCCAGCAGAGTGGGGCAAATAAATGGTCGGGGCTTTCTCACTATTCTGCTGTTCTACCACCTACACTAAGTGATTGAGTTTTACACTCACAGAGTTCAATTCTTTATTGTGTTCGCAGGATTAGGAGCAGTTGGGACAGGGGAAACAAAAGAAAAGAAGGTTGCTGCTCCTGTCCTTTACACAATACACTCTAAACATGTGTACCTTCTATACCTCCGACCTGAAGAACACCCTAGGTTTCTGCATCCTTTAATGCTGATTTCACAGAAAATCCTACAGGTTACCCCTGGATCTCACATTATTTACATGCCTTCATGAGGCCTTAGAGGTCCTTTACCTGACCTCTCTGTGATACTTATACCTCGTTCCTTATGAGGGAAACAGTTTCTGTACAGAAACAGACTACTCTCCTTCCTTAACTGTAGGAAGGGGGGAGGAGCTCTGGCCCACCCTCTCCATAAAGCTCCACCCCAGGGGCCCTTTATTCAAAGCAAGTACTTATGCAGTCACTCCCTGATAACAATACTTACTTACTACACCCTGGGGCTATAAATGCATTTTCAACATAACATCTATTGTGATCTAACTCCTTTATTTCAAACAGGAAGACTGGTCACTTCATAAACATAACATAGGATATTAGCATCCATTAAACACATTTGGAGCATCTGACACCTACTAATAACGTCTCTGTTCAGATGTTCCCCCTGGAGGTCAGTTTCCTCTGCAACCTCCTTATATCTGGGCCAGTAAAATAAAGAAAAAACTAAGCAACAAATTTATATAAACAGATTGAAAGACAACCCAATAAGTGTGCAACCCATTAGATGAATATCTGAAAATTAAAAAATAAAAAAACAAAAAACAAAGACTGTTGCCACAGCAGTTTCATGGCCCAGTTGTGTGCGGTAAACAGAATCTACCATTCCTCTCCCTGGAAGGGGATGGAGCTATGGCATGCCCTTTTCTATTAGCTCTGTCTCAGGGTCCCTTAACACATAAGAATCTCTGTACTACATATACATTCTGTTCTATATCTGAATACTCTGAGACACTGAGCATTTCTTTGTCTTTACATTCTGTAACAGTAAGAAATGAGTCAGCAGCTTTATGTTGATTTCTAGCTTCTAATAGCCAGTTCATTCTGGCACCCAATACATTTAGCAGACATGAATTCTAAAAATTTTCCAGAAACACAGTGTTGTACCTATAGTATCTCAAGAGCTACCATCTTGTACCTGCTGCCCTATACGGGGGTCTCCCACACTTCTCTGGGTGCCACCTGTCAGCCTTCAACCCTTAGGGCACTTTCTCCCCTATATCTTTCTGGAACAAATTCCTGGTGGTTGTACCCCGTACCATCCTTAAGGTAGTCTGCCACTTGTCTGTATAACCCAGGCCAAAAATAGAAAGGAGTAATGCGAGACAGTACCTCCCCATGACTTACAGACCTCCACTGGCTGCCTCTTGCAGTGTCCAGTATCTTATGCTTCAATCCAATGGATACTACCACTCTAGCATCTACCCATTTTCTCTGGGGGTTGGGCTTCATGTGGTGTAAAACCTCTTTCCTATGCTCAAACCACCACAACTGATTGGTCCCTATACCTCCATTGACCAGTTTCCCATCCCAAATTCTTACATTCAGTTCTAATATGGCAATTTCAGGATCTTCCCCGTGCAGTGTTCCCCAATCCACAGCAAGGGAATAAACACAGGTCATGGGAGGCAATTCAAAACATTTAAATGTCCCTTCGGCTATCATGGCCTTTTTGGTGTTGATTATATTCTTCACCCCAGTTTGCACAAGTCCAGTAACAGTCTCATCCTTACCTGGGGACTTCTCTTGCAGATCCTCTTCCTCTAGATAACAGCTCAGAAAAATAGACAATTCCGATAACAAGGGCTCCATCTGTGGTTCTTCCTCCTCTTCTCAGTGCCAAGGCTCCTGGACATCCGCAGCCATATCAGATTCCACTGCATGGGTCATATCCAGCAACACCTGGTAATGGTGCTCAGCCTACCTCCAATGTTGGTCTGCCTCCAGCCTTTTTCCACTCAACCAATGGATAAGCTGCATCAGGTCAGCCACTCTATCTTCATTCCAATCCTGGGCATCCAGGGACTCCAGCTTGTGTGCCATCCTGACTATTTGCCCCTATAGGTCTGGACACCAGGGCTGGTGTCTAGTACTGGTGTCTCGCTCATTTCTCAGGACAGCCAGTACCAAATCCCACTTCTCACACCAAATGTCACAGTGTGTGGGAAATTATTTATTTATTTATGAGATTTACCAGGAAAGCATACTGAGCTAAGAGCTCGATTCCAGATGCGACCTGGGGGCCGAGACTCATAGATTACAATACATGGATATAAACAATAAAAAAACATTTTTGGGAAGTCAAGGTAATCAGATAAGGCAATGTGTCAGAATTTAAAAAACACAGATATGAGGCATTTATTTACAAATAGGAAAATAAATGTTACATATCTGTGTGTTTTATATCCTGACACATTGCCTCATCTGATTATTTCCCACACCGTGTGACAGCCAGGGAGGAGGTGTTATGCAAGAGCAGGCCACGAATGCCCACATACAACAGGCCTGACAAGAGCTCACTGACATGATAAATGGTGTTAGAGGCCACATCAGGCCCATGGAAGCTGTAAGGAAGCACTTCAGGGACATGAGAAGACAGACGTACAAGGTCATGGCAATGCACTGCAGGGAGTTTATGCCATGAGCAGAGGCCCACAGCTATCAGAGGTTGCACTTACCCTGGATCCTTCAAATGATTCATTTGGCTAAATTTCTTGGGCCATAGTTGTTTAAGGGCTTGCTTTTTTTGAAACCAGCATTCTAAGGTTTCTAGCAACTTCTAGCCTGAGGTGTCTCCTTTCAGCAGGCATCAGGTTACAGGTGTGTGAAAATGAATTGATTTGTGTTTGCTAAGCTTGATTCATTTGGCTGAATATATTGGCCTAAGCTGTTCCAGGGCTTGCTTTGTTTGAAACCAGCATTCTAAGGCTTCTAGCAACTTCTAGCCTGAGGTGTCTCCATTCAGCAGGCATCAGGTTACAGGTGTGTAAATTGAAATTGTTTTGTTTTTGCTAACCTTGCTTCATTTGACTGAATTTCTTGGCCCAAGCTGTTCAAGGGTTTACTTTGTTTGAAACCAACATTCTAAGGCTTCTAGCAACATCTAGCCAGAGGTGTCTTCCTTCAGCAGGCATCAGGTTACAGGTATATGAATTGAAATTGTTTTGCATTTGCTAAGTTTGATTCATTTGGCTGAATGTTTTGGCCATGAATCTGGGCCAGTGCAGCAGAATCAAGAGCCTGAGGAACCGATCGCTTCTGTCTAGGCAGATGCGTAAGATGAAAGGATGCCACTTTCCATGGAAAGTCATGCACACAAATGCCAGCAGTCTGGTGAACAAGGTCCCCGATCTGATGGTTGTAATGATGGAGGCTGATCTGGACATAGTGACCATAACCAAAACATGGTACACCAGGAACCACAACTGGGAAACAAGTGTACTGGGTTATGCCCTGTCAAACAAAGCATCAAGTCAACCAAAATTCAGAAAAAGCATGAAAAAATGGAGGAAGTTTGGGTCACCCTTGAGCCATGCAATGGAACAGCCATTCGAATAGAGGTCATTTACAGACCCCCAGCACAGGCAGAAGAAATTGACAAACTGCTGCTGGAAAAGAAGCATGACATGGCAGCAAAGGGAGAGGTACTGCTGATGGGAGGCTACATAAATAAGTAGTTGTTCTTTTTATTCTTTTTTGTAACCTAACTTTTGTATATATTATACTTCTCCTGTAATCTGACTTTTCATGAATCCAGTGTAAATGCTCTGTACTTGTGTTGCTGTCTTATTTATTTATTTTTATTTATTTATTTATTTAGTTTTTGTTGACCGGGTAAGTGCACTAGACAAATTCTGCCTATTTTCAGGCACAACCAGGGGGAGGGGGGATACAGATGAATGCCAGCTGACCTTGAACCAGATTAAGCTGTTGGTATGCTGTCTTACATGGGTTGACCATGAAAAAGGGACTGTAATTGTATCAGTGGTTGTACCTGGTTATCAAAATTTAAGTAAATAAATAATTAAATAAACATGCCAGAAATAGACTGTTTCATCCCAGCTGGGCCTCAGCCAGGGCATGGGACTTTGTTGACTCCCTTCAGGGGGCTAGCCTTAGGCAACTGGCGCTGGACCCTAGCAGAGACTAGGCAATCCAGGATCTGGTACTGACCAACAGGGACAGGATAACAGGGCTCAAGGTGGAAGGTCAGATTGGGTCCAGCGACCACCATATGGTGTGCTTCAAGCTGGACAGAGGGATTCAGTCAACCCATATGAAAGCAAGACTTAGACTTCAGAAGGGTTGATTTTACCAGGATGGGACTTCAGCTTAAGGAAACCCTTTAAAAAAGGGGGATGGGGAGATGATGAGGAGAAATGGGCACACAT
This sequence comes from Neoceratodus forsteri, assembly GCA_016271365.2. Taxonomy (NCBI): domain Eukaryota; kingdom Metazoa; phylum Chordata; order Ceratodontiformes; family Ceratodontidae; genus Neoceratodus; species Neoceratodus forsteri. Next base: position 266,426,027 of record CM028137.1, read on the forward strand.
CAAGAAGGCCATAGTGGAGGTCACAAAACAATGTGTTAGGTCAATAGGCAAGGGTAAAAGACGAAGAAAACCACTTTGGTTCTCAAGGAGGGTGACTGAAAACATAAGGGCCAAGAGTCTAGCCTTTAGGAAGTATAAGGAGTTACAAAGAGACAAGGACAAGGAAATGTACCAGAAGTGCCTGAGAGAGGCAGGAAAAGCAACGAGAAGTGCTAAAGCGCAAACAGAGGAAAAAATAGCTCAACTGGTTAAAAAAAGAAACAAGACATTCTTCAGGTACATTAGCGAGAGAAGGAAGGCAAAGGGGGGAGTAGCTAAGTTTGAGAAGCCTGGGGGGAGTTAGTGGAGGGAAACGGGGAGAAAGCAGCGATTGTGAATTAATATTTTTGTTCAGTCTTCACTGGGGAAGGGCATTGGCTCGGCTGGCTTGACAGCCATGTCTCCTTCTCTGACCACATCAATGCTATCTCAAATAAACTATGCCCCATGCTCAGTGCACTATATAGGAACTGCATCAGCCTCTCTCCCCGAGTCCAACATGAACTGGTCCTGAAGATGATACTGCCCTCCATCGACTACTGCGACATTGTATACAGTGCGGCCCCTAAGTCCACCCTATCTAAACTGGACACGCTTTATAATGTCTTCTGCCACTTTGCTCTCGATGCCTCTTCCCTCACCCACCACTGAGATCTCTACCGAGCCTTGGCACTACTATCCCTAGAAAACCGCCACATCTCTCACTGTGCTAAATTTGTCTCCAACCTATGGCTTGGGTCCGTCCCCTCCTACCTTGCCACCATGTTCACAGATGCCCCACCCCCCATCATCTTAGATCTAGTGACTTCCACCAACTTTCAGTCCCTAGGTGGAAGACCTCTGCCAGTCAAGATGCCTTCTCACACCGGCTACCCAAGCTCTGGAATGCCCTCCCACCGCAAATTCGGCACTCCTCCTCCTCTTCCTGCTCTCTGTCTACTGCCCTAGAAAACTTCCTTACTGCAAATTACTCCTGTACCTGAACCTGCCATGCCCACTATCCCCTCCCCAATGCATAACCAGCAGCCTTAGCCTTGCTACAGAAGCTGGCATATAACCCCAACCTTGCATTTATGTCCTGGGCCTATTTTGCCCTATGTACTGTGTATAACTGTATAACTGTGATGTACATCCTCTGTTGTTTAAAGCTGTTACTGCTGTGCTAATTTACCTTGTCTGCTGCTTCTTGTCACAAAAATTGTTATTTGATACCATAATATCCTAAGCATTCAATATGCGCTGCTTGTATATTCATGCAATCGTGTATCCTCATGCTGTTTTTTATTTGCTTCTGTTAACTGTTCACTTGATAACCTGCATGTTATCATATCCATGTGTACCACCCCCAGGTCACACCAGGAGATGAGTGTCTTGTTGCTCAGTGTGCCTTTCCTGGTGAAACAATTGCAATAAATAAATAAATAAAGTGGCAGGGCCCACAGCTAGACTTTAAAGCAACAAAGGATAAGGAGGTTAACACAAGTCTGTTCACAGAGGAGAGGGTCCTAGAAAAGCTTGCAAAGCTGAAGATGGACAAAGCCATGGGTCCATATGGCATACATCCCAGGGTCTTAAGGGAACTGAGAATTGAACTGGTAGACTCTCTGGCAGCCCTGTTCAGTGAGTCCCTGGACACTGGAGTGGTCCCTGAGTACTGGAGAAGGGCAAATGTTGTCCCTCTTCACAAGAGCAGTAGTAAAGAAATGCAGGGAACTACAGACCAGTTAGTCTAACCTCTGTGGTCAGAAAGGTAATGGAGACACTCCTCATGGAGACAATAGTAGAGCATCTAGAAGCCATGGGGGTGTTGGATCCCAGGTAACATGGGTTCGCCGCAGAACAGTCCTATCAGACTAATGTAATAGATTTTTTTGACGGGGTGACAAAGGCAGTAGACCAAGGGGGGGGGGCAGTAGATATTGCCTACCTAGATTTCAAAAAAGCTTTTGATACTGTCCAACACAGGAGACTGGTCAACAAGCTAGGTAGCCTGAGGATGGAGCACAAGGTAGTAATCTAGATTGGTAACTGGTTAAGGGACAGAAAACAGAGGATTGCGGTAAACGGGAACCCAATCAGAGGAAAAGGAGGTGACCAGTGAGGTACCTCAAGGGTCAGTTCTAGGGCCCGTCCTCTTCAATGTCTTCATCTGTGACATTGCAGATGGGCTAGAGGGAAAGGTTTGCCAGACGACACTAAGATCTGCAACAGGATGGATACCCTGGAGGGAGTGGAAAGGATGAGAAAGGACCTAGAATGGTTGGAGAGATGGACAGAGGTGTGGCAACTAAGGTTTTATACAAAGAAGTGCAAAATCATGCACGTGGGGAACAGGAACCCTGGAACAAGCCACAGGCTGGGGGAGAGCTTTTGGCATTTACTAAGGAGGAGAGGGACTTGGGGATCATAATCACAGATGACCTGAAGGCCACAAGGCAGACGGCCAAGGAGGCGGTGAAGACCACTAGGATGTTGGGGTGTATTGGAAGGGGAATCACAAGCCAAAGAATTGGAGGTAATAGTTCCACTATGCAAGACTCTGGTGAGGGTGAGAGCACCTTGAGTACTGTGTTGAGTTCTGGAGGCCACATCTTTGTAAGGACATTGACAAAATAGAGATGTGCAGAGGAGGGAGACCAAAATGGTGAAGGGTCTACATCACAAACCTTATGAGGAAAGAGTCTGATACCTCAATTTGTACACACTGGAGCAAAGGAGGGGGGAGAGGTGACATGTTGGAAACATTGAAATACCTCAAGGGCATGAACAAGGTGAAAGGGGACAACTTATTCCAATTTAAAAGTAGTGCCAGAACAAGAGGACATGACATGAAACTGATGGGTGGACGAATAACGGGAAATGTCAGGAAGTTCTTTTTTATGGAGAGGGTGGTGGCTGCATGAAATAGCCTGCCCCAAGTAGTGGTGGCTACCTATACAGTGACAGGCTTCAAACATGCATGGGATAGGAATAAAGGAATATTAGAGATAGGAAGAAAAAGCTAAAGTCAATGACCAGATAGAGTTACTGACTGCTTTGTCAGGTATCATAAATGGGCAGACTAGATGGGCCTGGCAGTCCTTATCTGCTGACAATCTATGTATCTATAACATCCAACCTACAGCCCATGGAGGTGATGGGAGTGCTAGGCAACAGCTGTGAGAGTCAGTTTGGACCTGCTCAGCCATGTGAGTGATAGAGAGTATGACTTATTGTCGGCCATATAAGTATGTGCATGTGGACAGTGGATGACACATTGAGTGTAGGCCACACTGCTATTTCTACACACCTGATGTGTAGCCATCTGTGTGCTAATCCATGACTGTGCCCCATGTGTTGTTGCCTCATGATTGGGTGTGTGCACACTGGTGCTGGGCTATGTGCTGACTTTTTCTGGGTGTGTGTTCACTGGTGTTGGGGTGTGTGCTCACTGGTGCTGGTAGGTGTGCTCACTGATGTCAGGTTGTGTGCACCTTGGTGATCAGGTGTGTGCTCACTGTTGAAGGGGTGTGTGGTGTGTAGGGACATGGTGGGGTATAGGCAGTGCACTGCATACACAGCATGAGTGATGTGTCACTGTATGCCAGGCATGTCTGTTGCCTCAGCCAGTACACAGCTTTGTACATTACATTGCTATTTAACCCCCCTCCTCTCCCAGCAGCACACCAAATTATGCCAGACACAGCTGAGGACACCCCAGATCCTTCTCAGTGCCAGCTGTCTCTGCCACTGGACAGTCTGCTCCATCAAGGATGATGTGGAAGAAGAGGATGATGGGACCTACATTGAAGGCTGGAGGCACAATGGGTCCACCTCAGACCAGGTGGAGTTCCCTCTGCCTGCCTGATACCAATGGGATCCAGCCACTGTCCCCACATGGCACATCGGTCTCAGTGGTGCAGCCCTCCACTGTCCCTGGCACAGCCATTGCTCTGCCACCCCATGACCCCAACTGCAGCACAGCAATCACCCTACCATTCCTGGACAATAATACAAGACCAGCCACCACTAGACCTCCCCATGATCCATCCTCTGTCCTGGCCATAGCCCTTCCACTCGACACCCATCTCACCAGGCTGGCCATAGCCAGCCTGCAGCACACACAGTGGACCTCAGCACCAACTGCGGTGTAGCTCCAGGCCATACAATGGCTGAGGATATAGCCTAGCCCACTCCTAGTGTACAGTCCCTGGTGACTGCGTGATGCAGTCAACAACCGGCAGCTGATGCTGTTGGCTGTTGATGTACAGAGTGTCATGCAGCAGGAACTGACACACATCTGCCACATGCTGCACAAGGATATGCAGAAAGCTGAGGAGCAGGTGGAAACACATCAGGAGGAGATCATGGTGGCAGAGTGCAACCTGTGTCATGATCTGGCCTCTGGTATGGAGCTACAGTGCCGGGACATGACCTCCTGCATAGTTTGCCTGTGTTCCACTATGATGGAGGCTGCAACCATGGTTGCAGGCACTGCGAGGGCCAGCCCTAGCCCTGGGAGTAGGGCAACCTCCAGGCAGACCCACGGCATATGCCCATGCCATGCAGTGTCAGAACAAGAATGCCCAGCACAGCCGGGACTCCCAGGACACCAAGAACACTGTACACACAAGGTCGTGACCTGCCCCTCCCAGGGGACAGTACCCTGTGCTGCCATGACCAGAGCTGGGTAACACCATCCCCATGCTCATCCCCATATTGTGGATGAGGATCCCTCAACTGTACCGGGTACAGCGCAGACTTACTATCTGTACCCAGGAAGTGATAAGGAATGCACGCAGGTTGCACATGACAAACCCTCACAAAATGTCTCCCCTTTTCCCCCAGTGCCCATGTTACACTGCCACCTACTCCTGTGACCAGCTCAGTCCTTCTTATCCCCAGCCAGTATAGCCTGTACTACAGCAAATCCCCACCTGGCTGGTGGGTATCTATGTGTACAGCCCTTTGGAACCCTCCAACATGGCCTGTATTTGTGTATACCCTATTTGATACCCCCCTGGAAGGCCTGTATTTTCATCAACCCCTTCTTTTGTACCACCCTGCCTAGATGGCATGTATCAATACTGACACCTCTTAAGGACCCCCTGCTAACATAAACTGTATTTCTGTGCCCTATTTGTCCTCCCCCAGCATGGTTGCAAAGCATTTCTCTTACCCTCCTTTGATACCACCATGCCTGGCATGATTCTCTACCTGTACTTGTATTGGTGTGTGATAATACATAGTTGAAATGCATTACAGCCTACCATGTGGTCTGTACTCACCCTCCATGTCTAAAGATGTGTTTTATAAATTGTGACCTGTACTTCTGGGCCCTTCTGGCCATCATGGGGTCATGCCTGTTGAGCCGTCCCTGTATCCCCAGTCCTCTGTCTCTGAATCTGTTGCAGGTTGTTCCTCTGGGGCCATCATCCATATCCCACAGTTGATTGCTATGTTGTGTAATATGCAACAGAAAAGGAATATGGCACAGGCCTTCTGAGGGGTGTATTGTTGGGCACCACCATAACAATCAAGACCCTGAACAGCATCTTGAGCATTCCAAAAACATGCATGATGATGCTGCACTTGGTGCTGTGTGCCACATTGTTCTTGTCCTCTGCAATAAATGTGGGATGTAGGATAGGTGTGAAGAGCCATGGATGCAGGGAATAGGCACTGTCCACTATGTAAGTAAAGAGTATTGGTTAGGGTCATCATGTGCAACATGGGGAGATGGGGGGCCTTTGGGGTATACTCGATGAGGTGGCCACTAGGGATGTCTCCACTTTTGAACCTCTGGCACAGGATGGAATTGTTCCAGATGAAGGTGTTGCCAGCCCTGCTGGGGTACCATGTCAGGACAATGGTGTTGTGCCTTGTTGCATCACACACCACCTGGCAATTGATGGAGTGGTATTCTTTCCTATTGACACAGGCCTCCACTCCATCAATGGTAGGTGCCTGGATGGCTGAATGGTTGTAGTAAATGGCACCAAGTACAGCAGGAAGGTGTGCAACCCAGTAGAAATTCTGCATGGTTGCTGTTCACTCTGCTGATGTGGAAAGGAATATGATTAAGCCTCCAGCATAGGCAAGAAGGGCATCTAGGAACTGGACCAGCATGCACAAGGTGGCTGAATGTGTTATATCAGTGGTGTCCCGCACCAGTGTCCGGAATGTTCCAGGAGCTAGAAAATACAGTGCAGCCATTCTCATGAGCTCTACAGACAATGCATTGCTGTGCTGGGTGTCTATACAGAGCTGGTTATATGACCGCTCACACAGCTGCCTGAGCAACGACCTGTTTAGCATGTACTGGCCCATGATCTGGTCATCACTGAGGACTTAAAATGTGAGCCATGGATAGTACTGTCTGTTAACAGCATAGAGCCTCTGTGACCTGTGTCTAGACACAAGGTGGGCATTGGTCCTCTCATCATCCTCCATGACCTGCTGCATGAAATACATCATGTGTGCTTCCATGTGCGCCATCTTGGTATGAGGCCTGCAGTGTCTCCCTCCACATTTACAGTTTGCCTTGGATTAAGACAACCTTTTTGTCAACTGCACAATCCTGTTTGTGCAGCACTAACAATCTAAATAGCATGCTGCACACATTATGTAAAGCACAGCACCCACTTCTGCATGCTGCATACCTTACCTCTGCACTAGTGTGCTGGTGCTAATAGCACATGCAAGGTTCCCTCTGAAAATAGGATCTTGATGCAAATGCATATCCAGCATGGGTGTAAATGTTATGCCTGGTACAAGGCTTTGCATATCTGGGCCCCTCTCTTGTGACAAATTTTCTTGGTTGTATTTTTATGATTGTAAACTATTGTATTGTACTGTAATGCATTGCATTGTATTGTCATCTATGCTACCCAGTACCTCCTTTTAAATAAGCTTTGCTCAATGGAGCATTTTCTGGTAAAATAAATACTAATATAGATATAGATAGATAGACAGATAGATAGATAGATAGATAGATAGATAGGCTGGCATGGAGGCAGACAGACAGACAGACACATTATAGGGGCACAGTTGGGCCCCTATATTAAAGTTAAATCTTCACTTCAATGTTAAACTGAAAATTTGTGACTTTAATAACTTGACAATCTTTTAACCAATTCACAAGATATTTTGCACGTGCCATCAGGCACCAATGATCTCTTTATGTGGTAAGTTCTGTTCCTGTTGGATGTACAGGTGAGGAGATATAGAGTGTCAAAAAACATGTAAATGACAACTTTTTGTCAAATTCTTTGTCACTACATTGTGAAAAAACTGTGAGGAATTTTGGTCTGATATTTTTAGGGTACATAGGTCATGGGTCACAGTGGTGCCTTTTGAATGTCTGGTGAAAAAATATTAATCCATTCCAAAGATATTACATTTTAAAATTTCCCATTATTTCCCATGGAAAAAGTTAGACATTCACCTTGAAAAATGATTATTGCAAATGTGGAATCCTTTGCTGCAAATGGGTAACCCTTTGTCTCAGATGGGAAATCCTTTTCATGTTGACATTATCTTCTCTCAGTTAGCAATAGACACAAAATTAAATTGCCAAAAAAACATTTTTATTTATTTCCATCTAGGATTATAATACCTTTGAGTACAAGGTGCTCATTTACAAAGGTTCCACGTCAGTAAGTGAGGGTAACAAACAGACAAAGGAATACTAAACAGAGGTAATCTAAAATGACAAACAAACAGTTAAAATTCAGGAGGCCTAACAGTGGTACTCTAAATGACACAATAGCAACTCAAATCAAGGAAAATAATAGGTAAACACAGTAATTATACCAGCAATTAAAGAGAGGTGCAGTAAAGAGCAATTATGGGAGGTAGGAGTAGCAGTCCTGGGCCTTTGTCAAGCTAAGCAATAGGCAAAAGGGGGAGTGGAAAAGGTGGATAAAAGGGGGAGCTAAAATGAGGCACAGGAAAAAGTTGGGAAGGGGTGGGGGGTGAGGGTGGAGGCGGAGGAAGAGGAACCAGAGGAAGAGGAAGAGGAAGAGAGGTTGAGGCAGGAGAGAAAACAAAGAGATGGAGAGGAAGGTGTGAGTTAAGGGGAGGCATTTGACAAAGGGTAAGATTTTGACAATCGAGGGGAGAGACATATGCATGATAAGGAGAGTCACTGGAAGAAGCAGTCACAGGAACTGTTAGATACCATGTATTGTTTTAACAGATGCTCGAATTGGCCAAATTTAGGTGAAGAAGATCCATCAATATGCAAGGAATTGAATCAAAGAGGAGTTCTGTAGGAGAAGAATCACTGACCTTAGGTACTCTGGCATTTGGGGACAAGGAGTAGTTGGTTGACAGATGAACAAGTGTGCTTAGAACTGCATGAAGGTGTCAGTAGTGCTGCAGACCCAGGAGGAAGTAGGGCAAAGAGCACTTTTTTGTCAAGTAATAGGTTTGATATTTAATCCTGCTACTAAGCTGTAGCCAGCCAGTCTGTGTCTAATGTTTACAGGTATGCATCAGGTGGTCGGAGCCTGTAAGAAGCCTGCATGCCTTATTAAGTGCTACAGTTATCCTTTGAAGTGGGGGGGAGGGGCAGAGCCATAGATAACAAGGTCATAGTCTATGATGGAGAGAATGGAGCTATGGAGAGCCAGTGTGAGGGCTTCAGGAGTTAGATTATGCTTATGCCAATAGAGGAGCCCAGTTTTTATATTTACGCCTTAGCTACATTCTCGATGTGCTGGGCAAAGGTGAGGTGGCTATCCAAGGTAACCTCCAGATATTTGAAATGCTCCACCAGGTCAAGTGGAACACCAAGTTTTTTTTAATATTGAGAGCATGTGCTTTAAACTTACTGTTTAAGGTGCTGAACATTATAACCTTCATTTTTTTTTGTAGTTTAATATCAGTTTCTGGTCACAAAACCATTTTTCGACTTCCTCAAAACAGAGTTGAAGGTGATATTTGAGAAGAGCTGGGTTAGGTTGGCTTGAGAATATGACAGCATCATCTGCATACAAAATTATTCGTTGATGGCAACAGTGCAGCAGGTTATTTACGAAAATACTGAAGAGGAGATGGCCAAGGATGGATCCTTGAGGCACACCTAAGCATACATTCCACCAGTTGGAGGTGACACTGGAGATTTTTACCATTTGATAGCGAGCCTCCAGATAGCTTTAAAATTAGTGCATAGAGTCAACTGAGAGCCCTGCTGAAGTTAATTGTTTAAGCAGCAATGCATGGTTCACCGTATCAAATGCCTTTGTTAAATCTATGAAGGCTGCACCAGCAAGATTCCCTTGATAGAGCAATTGATGAATGAACCCAATGAATTCCAGGAGGGCAGTTGCCTTGAAGTCATGCTGCTGTGTGCTCTGGATGGAGTATTTTTCAAGGTGGTCAATTAATTGGTCTGCAACTATATGCTCCAGGACTTTCTACATACTGGGAGGATTGAGATTAGTCCGTTATTGGTGTGTAGGGAATGGTCACCAGATTTGTGCACTGGAGTTATCAGAGTAGCTTTCCAGCTAAGAGGGAACTGAGATTGGCTTAGTGATAGGCTGAAAATCTTAGTGATAGGAGCTAATACTTCATCAAGGGTAAGTGCAATTAACTTTAGGTCAAGGGAGTCGCTACTGTGCCATGACTTACCCAGGACCTTGTGTGATTGCCTTTTAAACAAGGAAACTAATACTCTCTTAAAGTAGAAGGAAGGGTTAGTACTGCAACTACCAGGAGGCACATGAAGTGAGTCTTCTTGCTGCATTGTGAATGTAGAGGAGTGTGATTCATCAAAGAAGTACGAGGGGTGGACACTACTCAGATCAGAAAAAGCATTGTTGAAGATATTAGCAATATTGAGAGGGTCCATAGTTGGTACTCCATCAGTGTTGAGTATTGATGGTGCCACCTTTGGGACCTTGCCTGTGACAGTTTTAATGTTTGACCAAAAATTTCTACTATTGCCCCAGGAGTTGGCAAGTATTTTGCTATAGTAGTTGCTTTTCTCCTGCCAGATGATCCGAGTGCACAAATTCCTAGTGACTTTGTAGGATTGGATATCAGCAGGATTCCCAGTGGTTTTTGCCCTGGTGCCAGAGATTGTCCCTTAATTTCATCTTGGTTAATAGTTTGGATGTGATCCAGGAGTTAACTGTACCATGGACTTTCCTTACCCTCAATGGAGCATGGATGTCACATGTGGCATTGAAGTGAGAGACGGAAAGCTGTGTTAACATCTGTGATGGAACCAAGTTCAGACCAGTCGGTGTTGCTCAGGTGTAGTTTTAGAGGTTCAAGGTGCCCACATTTGAGAACTTGGCTGTAAACTGTTTGAGGGGGCGATTTAGTGAATTTATTTGTCCAGGAGCAAGAGAAAGGGCAGTGGTCACTTAGAGAGTCAGGGTGTATAACAACATTCAAGATGTTATCAGGATGGTTGGTGAGGATCCAGTTGAAAAGGGTGCAAGTCCCCATTCTATAATTCACCTAGAATGAGAGTTAACAAGTTGTGGTAGGTGTACAGTAGATAGAGAGTCTTTGGCTGAGCTGTTGGTGGGTGAAAGCCAGTTTTGATTAAAATCACCCAGAAATATGGTCTGAGGTGAGTGGGTTACTATGGATGTACTCCAGATGGCTGTGTAGGCCAGCTTCAGGAATTTTTGGTGGCGCATATATTGATTACTCTGTCAGCATTTTGTTATGGGCCCCAAGAAGTATTTTAACAGCAAGTGCCTGGGATAAGCAATCGAGGTTTGGCACAGGAAGAGCATGTCCCAACAGCACATCCTTCAGGTAGGTAATGCTCCCTCCACCACACTTAGATTGCCTGTCCAGTCTGAAGATGTTGTAGCCTGACAGGGTGATGGCCGAGTCAGGAACTGACGGGGATAGCCAGGTCTCTATGACGGACAGTACATTAGGTTAATGCTGAGTTATCAAGGCCAGCAGGCTGTCCATTTTTGGGAGAAGGTTGCATATATTTACTGATGCCATAGAGATAGTCCTCTGCTTTCTCAGGATGATGGTGTGTTTGTTTCTGGAGGGGCCAGGGTTAGGGTAGACATTGCCAGAAAGAAGTAGTAGTAATAGAATGAGTAGAGTAGGTATCTTTGCTTGAGTTTATTAAGCAGTTTTAAAGAGAACTTTTGTGCCCAGCTCATCCTTTTATCAATAATTAGGAGAGGGTATCTAGTTGGGGGTAGCAGAATTGGCATGATTGGAGTGACCAGCAGTACCTGCCCACTCAAATTATCACGGTGGAAGCCAGAGTGGTGATCATGTACCTTTTGTCATAAGGAAGAAATTCCCAGAGACAAATCCACGGTCATAGTGTAGGTTCCAAACAATTTTGCATTGCTGAGTATGTGGCAGGCATGAGATACAAATGAACCCAAGACTTAGAAGTACTGATAGGAGAAGAAGATGCCAAGTTAATGAGCAGAGTGAGTGCATCATCATTAAAAACTTTGTATGCAGTTAGTTTGGAGAACATAAGGGGAACTGGATAGAAACAAACAGTGAAGTGACCAAAACAAGATAATGAGGAAGCTGTGAGTAGAGTGCAGTTTGTACGGCACTATGATTCAGTTTTAACAATTTACAGGGATTAATTCAAGAATTTAACAAAACATAAACAGCACTGTAACAATAACTGTAGTCATTGTGTCTGAAGGGAGGGGCTAATAGTGGAGTTTATTCTAATGGAGAGGTACAGAAATCCTGGTATTGTGGATCTAGGTATTACCCCTTTGAATGCTTTGCTGTAGCTCTTAGGTGCTTCCTCTTTAAGAGGGGAAAGTGAAGTGTAACCAATTAGGAGGTGGGCAGGTATCTCAGCTCTGGTAGTGTATTTAGTAAAGGAAGAAGGTGGGGGAGGGTGGTGGGCTGAAAAATCACTAAGAAACCAGTTCAGGTCAGTGATTCTCTGCAGTCTTATGCCCTATTCCAATGATTTCAGCACTGACTGCAGCCTTAGGTAAAAAAACAATGTCAGTGCTCCAGGGCCGTCTGGAACCATTCAGGTCTCACAGCGATGGGTGTCAGGTTTTCAATCAGAAAAGGGAGGAAAGCTCCAAAATCCACTTTCCCTTGTCCTTGGTCAGGGACCAGCTATTACCTTGCAAGCAAAGGAGGAAAGAGAGGGCAGCAGGCACCTTCTCAACCTGTCCTGAGCGGGCGGGTTGCTTGTGGAGGGGACCTCATCTGTCGTACCAGCCCAGTGGGCTCCGACCAGCCTGAGAGAGAGAAACAGAAGAGAGGTCAGTTATAAGCCTCAGTGGTGGTCAGGGGGAGATTTCAGAGCAGTGAGCAGTGAGAAAAATTAGCAGTTGAAAAGGCTTGGGATGAAGGGGGGAGGGGTTCTGTTACAGATTTTGGTAAGGTGCCAGCAGCAAATTGCAACAGGGAGCTAAAACAAAGGGTGTTAAATGGGGGTGTGTATCTGACCTGATCGTTTGGTGCCAGAGTCAGGGGGGAGGTCTAGTAGCCAGAGAGATTAGAAATGCAGAATCAGTCTTAAACTTTAAAAGACAAGTGCAGAAATTGCCATCAACAATCTAATATGCAATGTAAACACTGTTCAACTTCAAATTAATTCAGAAAATCAACTCTACAGTCCAAGAGTCAGGATCACCATAAATAATACAAAAAATCACTAAGAAACCAGTTCACATCAATGTTTCTCTGCAGTCTTATGCCCCAATCCAATGATTTCAGTACTGGCTGAAGCACTGGACAGAAAACCAATGTCAGCGCTCCGGGGCAGTCTTGAACCATTCAGGTCCCACAGTGATGCATGCCAGGCATTCAATTAGAAAAGGGAGGAAAGCTCCAAAATCCCCTTTCCCTTGTCCTGAGGGGGGACCAGCCGTTACCTTGTGAGCTAAGGAGGAGAGTAGGCAGCAAGCGTCTTCTCACTCTGTCCTGGGGAGGTGGGTTGCTTGTGGAGGGGACCGCGTCCATGGTACCAGCCCGGTAGGTTCCGATCGGCCTTGTGAGCCAAGGAGGAGAGCGGGCAGCAGGTGCTTTCTTGCCCTGTCCTGAGCAGGCGGGTTACTTGTGGAGGGGACCCCATCTGTGGTACTAGCCCGGTGGGCTCCGATCAGGGCTTTGGTAAACACCAACATCTGTGTCTACCTAATTGGGGCTTGTAGAATTGGATTCTGGGTCAGCTTTTTTCATTTCTTGTTGAGAAATTTATTTTTTTAATGTTCAGAAATCCTTTGCCGCAAATCATGGAAAACTTACACCATGAAAGAAGATTCTTTTTAGCAATTTGCAAAAAAATATTTATTTTTCCCACAAATTGCAGAAAAGGAAATGTGGCAAAGGATTCGTTCTCACAATTTTCGAACAATAATTTTTGTGGTACATGTTTCTTTCTTAGTGTGCTGTCCTTTTAAAAATTAATCCCTTGTAGTCCAGTGGTACCTCCCTCTCCCCTTTCTCAGATCACTGTTCCCTTCTTTAACAATTACAGATGCTGCACTGCAGTGTTCCCTCTCACCACCCCATTCTTCAATCGCTGGTTCCTTGTATTAATAATTATTCTCCGTTACGCTAGTGGTCCCTTCCTTGATGTCTTACCACCCTTCCCTTATTCACACAGATATTCTCTGGAAGTCTAGTGGTTCCACCCCCATCCCTGATCTCTGATCACCCTCCCAGTATCCCTTGAGATATTGCCTGGTAGTCTAGTAGTCCTTCCCCGCCTTTCTGAGCACACTTGTAACCGAACATCCTTTTTGGGTGGGAGCACTAATGGAATTACACCTGTGCTTGCCAGAGCTGAGTCCCAGTAGCTACTCAAGGAGACCCAGCAGCTTTGGAAAGTTATACATGCTTCAGGGCCAGGGCTTTGGCCCCAATAGCTGTTTCTTCAATGGGGTTTTAGACCCAAGAGCTCAACAGATCTCAGTTTTGATTTAAGTGCCAGGAAATGATACCTATTTAGAAAACACTGCTCACCTGCATAATTGACATAACTGTAATCATAGCAGGGATTCAACACTATGACAGTCCAGGTCATGACTCAGTAGGTGCTTCAATTAGACAAATGTGAATGTTTACTCTTTTCAGTCTTACTGATTGGTCCAGCACTCCTCTGGTTCATGTATGTAACACACGCATGAACTGTGGATACTGGAGCTGGAACAGTCAGTAAGGAAGTCCATAGGCATGGTGTTTGAAAGTCCTGCCAGCCTAGCAGTATTAGTGACCAGAAATCTTCTAGAAAGTCTTCACTTACTGCCTTCATTCTCATTGATTTTCCTTTGCCACTATGCTACCTTACAGAACCACTGCTCTGCATACCAAGAAAAAGAGAAGCCAGCTGCCACCTTGTTTGGCCACTCGTGCCTACAGACTTTTATTCCCCCTCCAAGAATGCTGCTGCCACTTTTTTCTTGCAGGTCATACTATTTGTTAATAATCTGTTCTTGTCCATCTCACACTAGCACCCTTAATGTCTCCTGCCAACCATCAGGTCTGACTCCTGCTATTTCAATCACCGAGCTTCCCTGCTTTTGCCCTTACTGCTTCTGTTCGTTGTTCACAAACATGGAAAAAGAAAGTTCTTTGTTAAATAATTAGAACCATCCAGGATTGAAATATGAGTGGGAATTGGTAGCATGGATATGGCAGCTAGAGCTAGCAAAAAATGAATACCAGTTTACCATGGGATGTTCAATCGGCCTTTAGACATGAGAACTCAAGAGGTCTCAGTTTTGAATTAAATGCCAGGAAATGGAACATGTTTAGGAAATAAAGGTCACTGCTGCCTACATAATTGATGTAGCTGTAATCTCAGCATGGAATCAGCACTATGAGAGTTGAGCTCGGGGCTCAGTAGGTGCTGCAATAAAACAGATGTGAACTTTTACTGTTTTCATTCTTACGGATTGGTCCAGCACTCCTCTGGTTCACGTATGGTGCACATGCATGCAGTGTGGACACTGGAGCTGGACCAGTCAGTAAGGGATTCCATAAGCATGGTGTTTGAAAGTCCTACCAGCCAGATAGCAGCATTGGCAACCAGAGTTTTTACAGAAAGGCTTCCTTTACAACCTTCTTGCTCCCTGAATTTCCTTTGCCATTATGCTGCCTTCCAGAACCACTTCTTTGCATGCCACAGAGAACAAAAGCTGGCTGCCGCTTTCTTTGTCCACCCATGCCTAGGGACTTTTTCCACCTCCAAGAATACTGCTGCCACCCTTTCCTTGTAGGTCATACTATTAATTAATAATCTGTTCTGATCCATCCCGCACTGCTATCCTTGGCATCTCCTGTTCACCGACCAGGCTGACTCCTGTTCCTGCTGTTTCCATCAGTGAGCTTTCTTGCTTTTTCCCTTGCTGTTTCTGTTCATGTTCTCTGAGCTGGAAGAGTGGGTTGCCTGGTGAGCATGATTATACTCTAGACTTGTTTCTAGTGGAAAAAGTGAGTTTTTTGTTAAATCATTAGAGCTAGCCAGGATTAAAATATGAGTGGGTAATGGAAGCATGGGTTTGGCAGCTAGAGCTAGCAAAAAAAAATGAATACAAATTTACCATGAGCTGTTCTAAATTTTGGGAGTACTGTAATAAATTTCAAGGAATTCAATTAGTGACTCAGCATACTATACATCTAAAACATCTTTCTCATTAATAATGAAAAACAGAACCCATACATGATTTAAATAAAAAAAAAATAGCAATATGTCCTCTTTGTAAGAAACATCCATTTGAGGGTTTTTAAATGATAAGTGTTATAAGTCACTCAGGATTTCTTTTGCAGTCTTACAAAATGTGCAGCTAGAATGTGCATCTCCCACACACAAATAAGGAGAGGATTACAATGTCTCAAAGATTATGGATGAATGGCACTGTGCATTCCCTGATGCACATGTGAATATCATTATAGAGTTCTGGGAGTGCAGGCCTTATTCATACATGTGAGTGCAGGGCCCATAGGGGCCTTTGCTCCCACAGTGACAGGTATGCACTCCCACATACAAATTTGCAGAGGAGTACAACACACAACCAAAGGATATTGCACACTAGGAAGGTGGTGCTTCACAAATACTTTCATCAGACAAATCACAGGAATTCGGGCACTTCACCAGCCATATAGACAGACTTCACCATAGGTAGTTTTCAGTTCATTTATTATACAAAAATAATTAAAACAACCACCATAGTCTGTAATGCTTGATGCATTTCAGATCTGTTTAGACCCTTTATCAAAAGCTCTTGATAAAGGGTCTGAACAGATTTGAAACGCGTCAAGTGCTACAGACAATGGTGGTTGATTTAATTATTTTTGTACAATAAATTAACTGAAAATACCTACAGTGAAGTCTATCTCTGTATGACTGGTGAACTGCTCAAAGTCCTGTCATTTGTAGCAGAGGAGTATGGAATGATGGGATGGCAGGGCCCAAAGGGTTCTGTGCTCACACAGGGAAATAAGGATACAATTACAATCTCTCAAAAATTCTTGATGTTGGGAGCACAGGGCCCTCCACAAGTATATAAGCCTTTGATTACACTTTCTCAAAAAGTAAGGAAATTCTCTGCAAAAAACTTTGTTAGTGCACCATTAGGGTTCCCTATGATTATATATTCTCAAAAAGTAAGGAAAGTCTCTAAAAAAAAACTTTGTTACATGACCATTAGGGTTCCAGCATCAAAAATAAGGAATGTCATCTTAGGGTTCCCAACCCTAGAACCCCATACCCAGCCTTGGTTTTCAACTGTAAGAACCCACCCACACCCTGCATGCTGGAACAGGTGTGAGGGGTGTGCCTTGGGGTTGTGAACCCTAATGCTCAATCCATTCCATGAGTAAGTAAGCTAAGATGGGTGCAGTATAACAGAATGGGGTGACCATTAGGTTTTGCAACCCCAAGGCCATTTACAGTGAAATTCCACCTTTCGTGGGTGAAATTCCACACTTGATGGGCAAAATTCTACACTTCGCATGTGGAAATTTGCACTTCATGCCTTGAATTAATCCTCAAATTGCACTAAATTTGCAGATTAATTCATGGAGTGATGTTTCCCAACTTTGCCCATCTCTATGTATGGGTAGTGGCGGGTGAAGTGGGCTCAATCCGCTCCGCGAACTGATTCGTGAAGTAAAGGTGAATTTGTGGAGTGCTCCACAACACGACATGGAGTAATTCACGTTATGATAGGTAACGCGAAGTCCATTGAAAACAATGACTTTGCATTACTCCGCCTTCCCAGACCACTGCTCCACCAATTTTGAAGGCAAAATGCATTGAGAACAATGTACGTTGCCTCACTTTGCCTTGTTTTTAAGCTCCAAAGGTGAATTTTGCAGTGACTCATGGGGTTTAAGGTCACATTGGCTCATTATTGATCTGCACAGCTTCAGTTTGGGGTAGTGTGTGTAGGAAGCTGTAGGAGACAGTGTGCTCTGAGAGCTGTCAGTTATTCAAACCTTCTGAAAGCTGTTAAAAAAGCCTTTTTGAGTAATTTTTTTTGCTCAAACGTTAGTTCATCGATTGTAGAAAACCCTCCTGTGCTCATATCATCGAGTGTTTTTGTTTGTGTGTGGATTTTGAATGTTAATGTACAACATTGAGTGTGTGTAGTAAAAGGCAGTGAAAGTGTGCTTTGGGAGAGGGGTGTATCTGTGGTGTAGGTAGATTTAAGTTGGAGAAATAGGGAGTTCTTTGTTTTTTGGTTATATTTGTGTTATATAACTGTTAATGTACACACAGTAGTATTATCAGTAACTGTTGAAATTTTCTTGCTGATTGTGTGTTGTGTGGATCTGGTGCAGCAGTTCATAATTTCAGGTTGCTTACAATACATGGCATATTAGTGAACTTTTCAATTTGCTATGCATTACTCGTTGTAGACAGATTGTGAGACTGTGTGTGTGAGTGTGTGTGCGGTGCTGCGTGACATCAAATAATACACCTTTTATTGTGCCACAGTGTAATTGTAGGTGCAGCAGTGTGAACCTGCTGTCCACTGCAGTTGCGTGATTTTGCACTGTCATCTTAGTATCTGTTCTTTGTTTTGCTGCTTGTACTGCCGTAAAAATCTACAGTCAGTGCCCCCCAACCCCCACCGTCAAAAGGAACTATTTTCCAGACTCGACTGTTTATAACCTCAGCACCACTGGTTAGTTAAGGTGTTATTTTCATTTGTGAATTTGCATCTCTATCTGTTGCTGAAGCCACAGTTGCTTTTTTGGCTTCACATCCAGCATCCTCCTACACAGAGTGAACGTTCCAAAATCTAAATTTGTTTAGAATATTGTTGTTGATCCCCCAAAATGCCTACAAAGAGATGTGCAAGCAAAGCTGGTTCTCGCCATGGCACTGCTGCCAGTGGTAAGATAGTCTGTGGGTGTGGTAGTACGCAGACACAGAAGTGCATTGCTGATGTGAGGAAAGGAATTTCTCCTCCAATGTTTCTTACCACCCAATCAGTAGCTTCACTCATAGCTGGAGGAGATGATGTTGTCCCAGTTGCTGGTGGTGGTAGTATGAGTATTGCTGCCTCAAGTTTGACTTCTGACCAGTGTACCATGTCCAAAAATATAGTGGAATGTGAAGCAGTGCAAGTGAGTGGCAGTGCAGATGATGTCATACTTCCCAGTAACATCCCAGTAACTGAACCTGAGGATTATGATAATCATGTCAACGATAGCATACAATGTGACATTTCTTCCACCGCAGTTCATGTCATGCTTTTTCCATGCAGTGATTCACAATGTGGTGAAAAAATATCAGGTGATGTGGCGTTGATGATGATGATGAATGTAATGATGATGATGTTGCTGTAGTTGCAACATGCAGTCCACATGCCAGCATCCAAGCAGAAGATGTGGAAGTGGGTGATGTTGATGAATATGATGATGATGTAATTGACCCCAGTTGGGAACCAGAGAAAAAGAAATTCAAAGTGGCTGTGTCTGAGTCTCTTTGCATTAATCCCCCCACCACTGTAAAAACTTGTAATTTGCCAGTTTCAGTTGATGGACATGATGATGATGATAATGACCCAGAAATAATGATAGGTAGTCCTGGTGGTCAGTTGCAGTCCAGGTGTGCACTACCTGAAAAATCACGTAGCACCCCCCCCCCCACTTCAGTGCTAAAAAGAACGGAGTTCAATAAGCAGCATCATGGACATGTTAAAAGTAGAGCATCACAATCCCTTGTTTGGGATTTTTTTGTTCAAGATGCAGATGATGAGTCAGTTACAATCTGCCAGGTTTGCCATGTGTGTGTGAGTCGAGGTAAAAAGGGGAGCCATTTGGGCACAGAAGGACAGCATACACATCTTAAGAATAGGCACATGGCACTGTGAACCCAGCATAAGATGGCAGCTAATACCACAGTGGGGCGTTCACCCTCGTCATCAACCATTACAAGCATATTATCCCCTTCCATAAGTGTTAAGTCCAGTAGGAAATTAAATGTGTGCTGTAGTGAGGAAATAAGATCAGAGGATTACTACAGGCATGATGAGGTGGAGGAGCATAATGATTTTGAAATGTTGTCCAGTGCTGGTGAGAGTAACAGTTTTGGTGGTGGTGGTGGTGGTGAATGCAGTATGTCTAGTGCAAGTGGTACATAAACCCCGGTTGGCAAATCTGGCAAAATAACTGCATTTCTGGGTTTATCATCATCACCTGTGCAACCATCTTCATCAAACGTCTACACTCCACCCCCTGCCATTCGCCGTGAAAAACATTTAAGTCAGCCCGTGTTACAGATTGTTTTTGCGCATAAGCTGAAGTACTCACCCAATCATACAGTGTCATGTGAACTTAATGCTGCTGTAGTAGAAATGCTGGCAATTGATCTTTTGCCCTTCTCTTTTGTGGAGAATTCTGGGTTTCAGTGGTTTGCTGCATCCAGGACATACTTTTCGACCCGTGCTGTCCCTAAGTTGTTCCGTAGTGTGTCCAACTCAGTAAGACATGCCCTTCAACATTCCTCCCCTCCATTCATCCATTTAAGTATGGATATGTGGACAAGTGGCAAAACAGCGGGGAGTTCATATCTGTGTACAACTGCACACTGGGCGCAGGTGCCGGGGGTTGTTTGTGATGTTGGTAGTGTGAATAATCAGTGCAGTAAGATGGAGTGTCATCGTAGCAATCTTCCAGGAATTCAACAGCATGCAACAATTGCTATGCACAATGTGACCTGTTCACACACTGGTGAAAACATGTTGGATGTGGTACTGACAGAAATTGACAAGTGGAAGAACCCCCCTGTCCCTGACAGCTGAGTTCATAACAAGTGACAATGGGCCAAATGTGGTGAAATGCATCATGAATGGTGGCTTTTTGTGTTCCATGCATGGCCCACTGTTTAAATCTTATGGTGCAGGATGTTTTTTCAGCACCCTGATGTAAAGGAAATGCTGACAGTTGCACGCCATATCTGCTCTCACTTTTCATGATTTTGCAAAGGCCCGTGACCAACTTCGGCAGTTGCAGATGCAAAACAGCCTCCCTCAGCACCGCTTGAAGCTGGAAGTTGTCACCAGGTGGAACTCCACTTTCTACGTGGCAGAGAGGTTATATGAACAATATAAAGCCATTTCAGAATATCTTGTGAGGCACACTAGCTGTGACAGTTCCAGGGCCTTAATGTCTATGATGACTGAACAGTGGCGCCTCATGGACTCTGTAATAATTTTGTGTCCTTTTGAACATGCCACACAGGCAGTGAGTGGTGAGTCTGCCTCCATTAGTCAATCAATTCCACTGCTGCAGATGCTGAGGCAGACATTGGTGAATGTACAGCATGGCCTTGATGTTGCTGGAGACAGTGCTAGCAGTATGTTGCTGAAACACATGCTGACAGTATTCGACCAGAATTGTCACATTTTGAGCATTCAGCATAGTGACAACTTTGCCATAGTAACAATGCTGGACCGACAATACAAATGTGGAATTGCCTCAGTACTGGAGGGAGGGCCTGAACAGGTAAAAAAATGTCAGTGGGCAACTGGTGCGCTTGGTTCATGGGGCACAGATATCACGTGCCAAACTCAGCAAACCTCAGCAGCATAATTCGGCAGAAGGTGTACCTGTCATATCCTGTAAGGGGAAGAGGACTGCAGTTCCAAGTGGTCTGTCATCCAAAGAGGTTGGCATCAACCCACTTTGGGAGGCTTTGTCCCAGGTGGGGATTTGTGAAATAAATGATTCCGGAGAACAGGATGATGTATCAACCACTAGACTTAGTGCGGCACAGAGAATGGACGAGTCATATTTGTCTGAAAACAGCATCTGTCAATAACTGATTATCCTCTTTTGTACTGGAGTGGAAAGGTCAGTGAATGGCCAAAGCTGACTGCAGTGGCACTGAAGTACCTCACATGCCCACCCTCCAGTGTAAGTGTCGAGAGAGTATTCAGCTCAGCAGGTGCAATAGTCAGGGATCATCAGACAAACCTCTCTCCTGCAAATGTTAGTTTGCTAACATTCATAAAAATGAATATGCCAGATGTTAACTGGAGTGCAGTTGCAGCAGCCACTTCGAAGAGTAGGGTTATTCTAGATGCCCTACAGGGGGCATGCCTTAGACAACTAGTATTGGAGCCCACTCGAGAGGGAGCAATCTTAGACCTGGTTCTCTCAAATGGAGATGAAGAGAGGATCACAGATGTAGAAGTGGATAGCCATCTGGGAACTAGTGACCATCGAACAGCATGGTTCACAATAAACACAGCAATAGAGTCAAGCCATACAAAGGCAAAGGTACTGGACTTTAGGAGGGCTGATTTTGCTAAAATGGGTGAGTGCCTAAGGAATGCACTAGCAAATGGTAGGAAGGAGGGGTGGAAGAACAATGGGGAATAATAAAAACTGCCATCACAGAGGTAACAAGCCTTTGTGTGAAGCAAATAAACAAAACTAAACGATGTAAGAAATCACTATGATTCTCAAAGGAAGTGGCAGTGAAGGTTCAAGAGAAAAAGAAAGCTTTCAGGAAGTACAAGGAATCACAGAAGGAGTAGGACAGAGAACTGTATCAGTTAAAGCAAAGGGAAGCTGGGAAGGCAGTCAGAATAGCAAAGGCCCAAACTGAGGAAAAGATAGCCAACTCAGTTAAGAAGGGATAAAACCTTTTATAGGTACATCAGGGAGCGAAGAGAAGACCAAGGGAGGGATAGTGAGGCTTAATAAAGGGGAGGAGGGTGGGCAGAGGGTGACTGTGAAAAGGCAGAGATACTAAACAAATATTTTTGCTCAGTATTTACAAAGGAAGAGGGAGGTACCTAAAACAAACAGTAGAAACACTCTGGATACAGAAGTTGATACCAGCCCATTTACAGAAGAAAGGGTTCTGAAAGAACTCTTAAAACTGAAGGTGGACAAAGCAATGGGCCTGATGGATTTATCCCAGAATTCTAAAAGAACTAAGGGTAGAATTAGTGACACCACTGACTACCCTGTTTAACAAATCATGGGAGGATGGGGGTACCCGAGGACTGGAGGAGGGCAGATGTGATTCCCTTCACAAAAGTGGGAGCAAGGCAGAAGCAGGAAACTACAGACCTGTTAGTTTAACCTCAGTGGTAGGGAAAATGATGGAATCACTTCTGAAGGAAAGAATTGTCAAATATCTAGAGACCAGAGGGGCACAGGACCCAAGGCAGCATGGATTCACAGTAGGAAGGTCATGCCAGACAAATCTGATAGATTTCTTTGACTGGGTGACCAAAGTAGTAGATCAGGGAGGGGCTGTGGACATGGCCTACCTAGACTTTAGCAAGGCATTTGACACAGTCCCACAGAAAAGATTAATATACAAGTTAACTAGCCTGGGAGTGGGTCCCAAGATGACAGCCTGGGTAAAAAATTGGCTGGAGAATGGACACAGGAAGTAACAGTAAATGGAGGTCCACTCTGAAGAAGGGGGGTTACTAGTGGGGTACATGAGGTTCAGTATTAGGACGGTCCTCTTCAATGTCTTTATAAGCGACATTGCAGAGGGACTGGAAGGAAAGTATGTCTCTTTGCAGATGACACAAAGATCTGCAACAGAGTTGATGCACAAGGTGGGGTGGAAAGGATGAAAAGGGACTTGGCAAGGTTAGAGGAATGGTCAAATGCATGGCAGCTTAGATTCAATGCTAAGAAGTGCAAGGTAATGCACCTGGGAAACAAAAACCCAGGGTAAGAGTACACAATGGGGGGTGAGATACTAACAACAACAAAAATGGAAAGGGACCTGGGGGTAGTCATATCAGATGATCTAAAGATGGGCAAGCAATGTGAGAGGGCAGCAAGTAGGGCTGGAGGGATACTGGGATGCATAGGGAGAGGCATCACCAGTAGAAAACAGGAAGTTATTATCCTTCTGTACAGACAGCTGGTCAGACCCCATCTGGAGTACTGCGTGCAGTTCTGGAGACCCAGTCTTCGCAAAGACATAGACAGGATGGAAGCTGTCCAGAGGAGGGCAACTAAAATGGTGCAGGGTCTGTACCGGAAGACATAGCAAGAGAGACTTAAGGAGCTTAATATGTATAGCCTCGAGGAAAGGAGAGAGAGGGGGGACATGACAGAAACTTTCAAGTATCTCAAGGGAATCAACAAAGTCCAAGAGGGTAGCATCTTTCAAAAAAAGAGGTGTGCAAGAACAAGTCGGCACACTTTGAAGATAGAGGGGGGGCGGCTCAGAGGTAATTTAAGGAAGTATTTTTTCACAGAGAGGGTTGTGGATGCATGGGACGGCCTTCTGGAGGAGGACATGGAGTCAAAAACAGTGGTGGAAATCAAGCATGCATGGGACAGTCATAAGGCAATTCTAGGGGTTGGGGGTTGGAAGAAGCAGGCTGCTGGTTAACTAGGATCTGCAGCTTATCCAGTAGGCAGGGAAATGGGCAGACTGGGTGGGCCAAGCGGTCCTTATCTGCCATCAAATTCTATGTTTCTATGAATGAGAGGCACATACCAGCACAGACTGCAACCTCGGTATTCGTACCCCAACCCACTCATGGTGGTTTTGGGTATGTAGAAATGGACCATCCGGGTATCACTGGCAGTGGCAGCATGAAACATCCCACCACTGATGTAAATGGTGGCACAATGGAGTAAGAATTTCCCAGTGGTCAAACTTCAGACATAGATGACTGTAAGGACAGCTTTCTTTATGAGGATGATGATGTGGTTAATGTTGGCAGGTTTTAACTGAAGTTAAAAGGTGGTGAGCCTCCCTGGAGCCAGACCACCACCACCACCAGGACTGGTGGTAGCCATTGCCACCACACAGAATGAGATTCTCTGCCACTCCCAGACCACCACCACCACCAGAACCAATGTTGGCCACTGCCACCACAGAGAATGAATTTGTCCACCCCCCAAACCACCACCACCGGGACTGATGTTAGCCACTGCCACCACAGAGAATGAGTTTCTCTGCCCCCAGGACCACCACCACCAGGACCGATGTTAGCCACTGCCACCACAGAGAATTAATTTGTCCACCCCCCTCAGCCACCACTATCCGGAGTAATGTTAGCCACTGCCACCACCACCAGATGCAGGAAGATGTCACAGGGAATGTTATCATGTGCCACTGCTATCACCACCAGCACCCACTAACAGTATCATTCAGACAATGTTTTCAATTACATTGACCATGTCAAGGCAGAGAGAGTCGAACAGGAGACCACATCCATCAGCCACAGGCACAAAGCTTCTTAATATTAAAACTATAAAGTGAGTATGTGTACTAATGTTTGTTATGCTATTTAACTTCCTTTAGCTGTATGTTTTGTTTTCTGTTGCTTTTCTGAGCTGCAATGGTCAAATACATACAGTAAACTTATTTTTTTTTTTTTTGCAGGTTAACAAAGAAACTCTCCTTCACCGAAAGTCAGTATGAATGGTACTGCAGCTGTACCATACACAGGAACCTATGGAATATCCATTTCAAATCCATACTGGTAAGTATCAAGATTTTATGTCATCTGTTTAATTTTTTTTTAAAAGGCTGCAGCAAATGCAACTGAGTAGCATTCATAAACTAGGTGACACATGTACATTTCCAAAACTATTTCTGCAAGACATCATGCACTGTATTCTGAACACAGGTTGTGTTACTTGACAAGATATGGTTTTGAAATGTAACTTGACTTGAGACTGAGAACCAGGGACAATCAAATTGTAATAAGTCATTCATTTCTTTTTTTAGGAAACTTCCAGATGCTTTGTTGTGTCATAGTTGCCTTATCCAAAGAAGTTCTTCAACATCAGGCCCCCCCCCACCGGGCTGGTGCAGACATGAAACACGCAGAAGTCATTTCAATCAATGACCATGACCATCATTAACAACCAGACTCCAGAGGAATGCAGATGAAATCTGTGAAGAAGTAACCAAATAAGAAACCATTAATGAGACAAACCTGCAAATATGCCCCCCCCCAAAAAAAAATACTTACCTTCATTGGCTTGAGAGTTATCTATTTCAAATTTCTAGCAACAAGTTGTCATCAAGCACTGGAATGTGCACACCAACAGTATCTGTGACTTGTGATACAAAATAATACAATGAGTACATGTCTATATATGTCAACCCCCCCACCTACAAAATGCAAAAAATATATATATATATATATATAGCTCAACTCACTAAGGCTACTTTTAGTGTACAGACAAAGGGCACCCTTCCATCCGGTTGAGATGAACAGATTGCATTTGCGGGAATCGCAGCACACATTGGACCAGCAACAGTTCGCTCATGGTCATCATTTCTGAGGGGACTTTGCATGTGGTGTAGTGCTCCCATTTCACTTCATTACCACTTGTCAATTTTCTGCACACAAGACAGATGCATTTTGGGCATGCAGAAACAATCTGGGGACTCTGTCTGACTACTGCTTGCATGACTGAGTGCGCCATTAATTCTGGGGGACTTTGCATGTGGTGTAACACTCCCATTTCACTTTGTTACCACTTGTCAATTTTCTGCACACAAGACACATGCATTTTGGGCATGTAGAAAAAATCTGGGGGCTCTGTGTGAGCACTGGCGCATGATTGAGTGCGCCATTAATTCTGGGGGACTTTGCATGTGCTGTAACACTCCCATTTCAATTCGTTACCACTTGTCAATTTTATGCACACAAGACAGATGCATTTCGTGTGTTCTAATTGTGAGCACATGATGTCATACTTATATTATAAATTAAAGCAGCATTGCAAGAATGTGGTGACAATTTTGACCTGTACTTTTTTATGCTATTTTACATTGCTGGCCACTAGTTACCTTTGAATCATTCCTTGAATTATACCCTTCTTTTCACAATGTCTGTCTGCTTTACTACTTTTTCTCATGTCTGAAAAAAAATAAGCATGCCTTTCAATATTGTTCTGACCAGGTCTTTAGCACTATTTGCATCTGTATTTCAATAAATATTGTTCTATCAGGTCGTAAAACACTGCCTGCTGCATAACTGTTAATTTTGCAACAGAAGTGCCATATAACAACTGATGGAGAAAAGCAGTGGAAAATATTGATAAACACCTGGTCAGCACCATATTAAAAGGAGTGCTCCTTTGATTATTTCAGACATGAAAACATAGTAAAGCAGACTAAAATACTGGAAATTATAGTATCATACAAGTCAGAATGTAAGTTAAGTGGCAATGTAGAATAGCATTAAAAAGTATAGGTCAAAATTTTCAACCGATTGTTGCGCTGCTGCTTTATATAGATTCACCAAGTTACATAGTTATTATGGTGTTGCACCCAATATATGGGTGCCTTACCTCAAGGGGAATCTTTCTTGCTCCACATGTTCTGACATAGTACAATACATTTCTGTCAAAAACGCCAGTAATTTCATTAAAATGTGTCATGTCATGGAGGAATTTCCATTCTGAAAAGCAGCCCATATTCTGCCTCCAATCTCAGCAACGTTAGGACGTGATGCCAGCTCCATCATAGTGAATGTCCGGCAGCTTAACAAAGTGAAATAGGAGCATTATACCACATATGGAGGAGACCAGATGTACTGCCAGAAGCACCTTCTTTCACCTGGGACTCCACCTGCGGCTGTGGAGGTGGCAGAGGGGGTGCTGCTGAGGCCCCTGCAGACTCTACTGGTGTTGGTGGTGGCAGTGGCGGACTCTATGGATGTGCCACTGCTGGTGGCACTGGTGCTGCTGCTGCTTCCAGAGGGGAGACGCAACGCCAAACAGTTGGGAGCAGTCCAATGACACCTGACCACCCCCACATGTGTGCACTCCTCCCCTCTGCCCATCCCATGGGCCACAGACTCTCCTACTAGGTCCATCACGCACAAGTCCCTCAGACTGTGACCGACGCCTCACGATACTCCTTCACATGTACTCACAGTCTCACACACACACACGAAACAAAACTTATAAAAATCAGTAGCAAAAAAGAAGTGAAAAAACACACTACAAAAAAAAAAAACTAAAGATTTAGGTTTTAAAAAAGCTTTTTTTTTATCAAATCGCAAGATACCAACTACCAAGTAACAAACTCTCATGTCTCTCTACACCCAAAAGGCTTTCTCCTCCTACCACTGCAAAGGAGAAAGTGAAACTAACTGCTTTTCTGACTCACTTCCTTCCTGACTGGCTAAAGCATGTGACTTACAGTACTGAAAAGTCATGTGATGTGTGGGAGGCTGCCTATATTGTTGTCACTTCACCTTACTTCGCATTAAGGTGAGATGACAATGCGAAGTCATAATGAGATGGCAAAGTGAGCACTTTTCAGTGGCCACTTCGTGTAACGTTACGCTAACGCGAAGTAACCACTTCACGTCCACTTCACCGGCAGATTTTAAATTTGCTGCATCTCTACATATGGTGAGGGTGATCAGGTGGGGAGATGGACTGCTAGCCACCAGGGAATATTTTTTTTTACATATGGGGTGGGTGATAGGGTGGGGGAAGGGACAGCTAGCCACCAGGACATTTGTTTTTCTAACTGTGGGAAGGGTGATTGGGAGGAGGAAGGGATCACTAGCAACCAGGGAATATATTTTTATTTTGAGTAGGGTTTCAGTTTGGGGGTGCATTGGGCATGTTTTCACTACACCTACACAGTATCTGAGTGGAACAGGGTGAAAATTTGCCCAACACATTTGGAAGATTTCCATTCTGCCACAGGCAGAGGTTTGAGGACTTCTGCAAAAGTTGTCAAATTTCATAGAAGTTGCAGTAAGGCAGAAATCACAACTTTCCTCCAGCTCTGTTCATCAGCTGGTCATAGACAGTGAGTAAAGAAAGAAAAGAAACACATTTTGAATTGTGTTTTTAAGAACATAGCAGCCAATCAAAACCAGGGCCATTCCATAGTACACTGACCACTCTCTGCATGCTTACTTGGCCCAGTTACAGTTGCAATACAAATACTGAAGTATTACTGCCACTGAACTACCTGCACAGTGTATAACAGTCTGATGGAACAGTTTATATGAAATGTTGACACTTATTCTCACCACGCACTCATTTTAAAACTGTGTCATGGGAGATTTCCATTGAAAATTAGATGCTGCTTGTTAACTAGCTATGCTGATCAAATACAGTTTAAAAATAGATACAAGCAGGACCCCACTAAAAAGGAGATGCAGTATTGCATGTGAACTGTGCTGCACTGGGTGAATACAGTGTAAAAATGCATCAGAGAAACTGTTCATTGAAAGTGAGAGACTGCATTTTATCTGGACTATCCTGGTAAAATATGTTTGTAAAGTGGCTAAAGGTAGGACCCTAGTGAAAACAAGATATTGTCTTATTGCTGTGTATTCCTGCAGAAATACATTATAAAAACATTATGGAAACAAATTCTGGTCAGATCCACCACGGCTGCATAATGAAGTTAGTGAAGTCATATGGAATTGTTAAGGAGGTATGGAGAAACAACACACTGATTTGTGAGTAGTAAGATTTGTTTTAGTTTCTGTTCTAAGGAAGGCATACACATCATTAGGAAAGTATATGGAGCTGTACATTTTAATAGAAGGAAGAGGAAGCTTACAAAAGAACCCCAGAGCAAATGCCACTGATGTATGTGTTATCCTGGATGATATTGGCCAGACAGCCAAATTTTAAAGAAAACATAATTGTATATATCCCAATAATGCAAAGCATCAGTGGAAACATATGCAAATCCCCATGATGGTACAGAAGGTGGCAGAACATGAAAAAGTAATGGCTGGCATATTTTCAGCCTTGGGATTATTTACACTTTTTTTTTTTTAAGAGAAACAGGGGTTATGTCCATGAGGTGATGTAAGTTATAGTTAAGCAATGTGTTGATGTCAGGAAGTCAGGGGTAATGATGATGGACTGTTAGACAAAATGTGATATTAACTTTCAGAGGGGGGCACTTTTGATAAGGGCAAGGTAGTTATGTTTGTGATAATGGGAATATTAGGAAAGCATGAGGTCTATGCAGAAGTGAAGTACAAATACGCACAGTTTCATAAGTATGTGCTCAGAGTGCAGGCAAATGTGATATGCAGGTTTGTTTTAGAAATAGATAAACATAGCGATACATGCAATTAATAGAAAGATAGATAATTACATAGACATATAGATAAAGAGAGAGACACAGACAGACAGGCAGAATAGGAATGGCAGTGAAGTACTGAAGTGACGTCAACCCCACCCCCACCCCACAGACATGGACAGGCATTGGGGTGTGCCTTTGGGTCACTGCCTATAAAGCTCATGCCATTTCACCTCACCCTACCCTTTAGACACAGACAAGAGTCGAGGTGTGCCTTGGGGTTTTCAAACTTTATACTCACCCCATTCCATAAGGAAATACGTTGAAATGGGTACAGTATAAAAGAATGGAGTGAACTTTGGGGCTGAAGAGTCAAAGGCACACCTCAATACCTTTCACTGGCTGCAGGGTGGGGATGGGGGTGGAATGGCATGAGCATTACTGTTGACAATCCCAAGTCACACCCCTGATGCCTGTCAGTCCCTACAGTGCAGGGTGTTACGGTCAGAAACCCTAATGCCCTGGGCATTTCTTGGTATTTTCACTCCAAGTTTTCAGCATGTGCTTTTTGTGACCCCAACAAATGAACAGTGACACTATCAGTTCATTAGCCAAAAGGAGATTTTGCTCAGTGACTGTGCCATTTGGCACCACAGGTGCAAAAACACATTTTGAACAGCATGTAAAAAATGACAGCTGTACATTTCTTGCTTCAGTAACACAAACACACACACACACACAAACACACATACACACAGACGAGAACACACCAGAACACAGCAGCAAAATGATTAGATTTGTCTACAAGCATTATTTTCTATGCAAGTTGGAGCATGGGGGGTGGGTTAAGGCTGGAGATCAGTTATGGTCCATGACATAACCACATGGTCAGAATATTAAATATTTTAAAATAAACATAAATGCAAAAGTAACCATTTCAAGAAGAAACTACAAACTGTGACACTCAACAGTTATAGGGTAAGTTAGCACATCTGGACTTATTTGCTGCATATGCATCTCAATTGCTAATGGGTCCTGATCATGTTCGCCCTTCCTCAACCCAAGCTAGCTACAGTATGTCTAACAATAACATGGATGGAAAAATCATGCCATAGTTTCAACAAGAAGTTAGCATTTTAAAAAAGTGCTATAGACAGAGAAGCAGCTTGTGTAGGTGCATTCATCATGCTAGCCAATGTATGTTCTGGTTGCATTCCATAAGGCTAACCAGTGGGAGAAGTAGAGGAAAGGGACAGCAATCTAAAATAGAACCATTTAACCCATTTGTGATTTAAAGTTGCATGACAGAAATGTGGCTTCCAGAACTGGACACCATATTCCAAATGAGGCCTCACCAGTGATCTACACAGTGACATCACCCCCCTTCCTTCTGCTGGTAATACCTCTCCCTATGCACCACAGCATTCCACTCCTCACAGCTTTGGTACATTGAGTAGCCACCTTTAGGTCATCTAATATGACCAACCCGAAATCCCTTTCCATTTTGATGACCATCAACCCCCCCCAAATCATTCCCTGGGTTCCTGCAACCCTTCCTTATTCAGCAGGCAGTTAGTGCATCTGTACTTATTTGTTGCATATGCATCTCAACTGCTAAGGGGTCCTGACCATGTTCACCCTTCCTCAAGCCAAGCTAGCTGCAGTATGTCTAGCAATAACATGAATGCAAAGATTATGCATAACTAGTGGGAGAAGTAGGGGAAAGGGATAGAAATCTAAAATAGAACCATTGAACCCATTTGTGATTTAAAGTTGCATGACAGAAATGTGGCTTCCAGAACTGGACACCATATTCCAAATGAGACCTCACCAGTGATCTACACAGTGACATTACTACCACCTTCCTTCTGCTGGTAATACCTCTCCATATGCACCACATCATTCCATGGGCTCTTCTCACAGCTTTGGTATATTGTTTAGCCACCTTTAGGTCATCCAATATGATTACCCCAAAATCCCTTTCCATTTTGATGACCATCAGCCCCTCATTATCATTCTCTGGGTTCCTGTAACCCTTCCTTATTCAGCAGGCAGTTAGTGCATCTTGACTTATCTGCTGCATTTGCATCTCAATTGCTAAGGGGTCCTGACCATGTTCACCATTCCTCAAGCCAAGCTAGCTGCACTATGTCTAGCAATAACATGAATGGAAAGATTATGCATATGAAAACATAATAATTATGCTGTACATACTCTAAGACTCAAAGTGTGTCACCTTTGGCTGCCATGATGTCTGTGGTTAATTTGAAACAATAGACAATATGACAAGACACTGACCTCCACTGGAGATATATTAAACAATATAGCAAACTGCACTCTGGTAAGATTGCCTGTGACAATATGCAATAAAAAAAATGAATAGCAGGTTCCAGGGAGTAGAAAATCAATAGGAATGTTAGAAAAAAAACTACCCCTCCCCACTCATTCACAGGTGTCAATGAATGTATTTGTTAACCATGCTGGTTCATCTTCTTGCTTCCCTCATAGTAAAACATTTAAAACTACATTAGTGTTATTTTAAATGAGTGATAAATGGCATGTCCAGGGGGATGGCAGTTTGGATAGTTGTTCCAGTCTTACTTTTTTCCTGGCTCAGTTTATTTTAATGAAAAGAAAGTAGGAAAAAAAAAAACAGCCAGCCTTTTGTTTCTACAAGTAGTTGTTAATTGCAGCTGGTATTTTTAACATGTGCAAGCAACTCCACTTCTCAAACTTAAAAGAAATAATACACTTCATCAAAGAATGTATTTACCAAGTACTGTGCCCATGATTAAAATAATTTGAACCCCTTCCCCCACAAAATGTGCCCTCACATGAAACTGCATGATTAACTGTAAAGTCAGTTAAAAAATATATTCCTAAATGCATTACTAACACCAGGGGTGGGTGAAAGTTGTGAATTCCACTTTGGCAGAACTTCGGCCAAATTTTGGAAATTTCATGGAAATTGAGGAACTTTTGCCATTGGCAAATCTGGGATCTTCCACAGATTTTCACAGAGTTCTGCAGACTTTTTCTGTGAACTGCGTAAAAATGCATATAAACTGCGGAATTTATTCTATCCACAGTTTAATGAATTGTCAGTGAATGAATGCCTGCTTGTACAACCATGCGGACATTCACTGACAATTCAGTGTGCCACTGGCAGTGGAGGAGAGAGGAGTGCTGCGCTGGTGGCCCACTCAGAGGCAGGGTGGGGAGGGGAGTGGGGTGGT
Source organism: Neoceratodus forsteri (assembly GCA_016271365.2). Classification (NCBI taxonomy): domain Eukaryota; kingdom Metazoa; phylum Chordata; order Ceratodontiformes; family Ceratodontidae; genus Neoceratodus; species Neoceratodus forsteri. The sequence goes on from CM028137.1 coordinate 266,458,751, forward strand.
GGCAGATGAACTGTCAGGGTGGTGGTTGGGGGGTCCAGTAGACACCGGGGAATTGGGATTCTTTTTTTTTATAATGGATCGGGGATGGGGAGGTTCACTAGACACCAGGGAATGCTGGGAATAGAGGGGCAGTAGTTGGTGGACTGCCGGCTGTTTATTTGTGGATTAAGGAATCCAAGATAGAGAGAGTGGACTACTAGACATCAGGGAAACAAAATGTTTTGGAGGCCATGATTGGTGGGTGGGGGGGCACTAGAAACCAGGAGGGTCCATGGAAGGGATTGAGGGTATTTACTAGGATCCCTGATCAGTGGGGGTGGATTAATGAATTAAACTGTAGTTAAAAAATCCTCAGAACTGACCACTGGCAGTGATCCTTTCAGTGGTTTTTTTTCCACAGTTTAATAAAATAACCCGCAGTTTGTATATATTTTTTCACAGTTTTTGGGCAGAATTTCCGCAAAAGTTCCGAAAATGATTTTCAAACTTTCGTGGAAGTGAAATTCACACTTTCGCCGAAATTCCTTTGTCGGAAATTTTTTTTCACACATCCCTAACTAACACCAATGCTTTCAAAGTTTTGAAACTACTAAAAGACAAACTATATATATATATATATATATATATATATATATATATATATATATATAGAATATGGTAAACAAATATTGTTAATCCCAAAAGCTGAACTTTATGTTTTTAGTATATAAATGTTTAAGAAAAACCTGTGGCTCTTTCAACCAGAATGCTATGTCTATTGTTTTCCTTGGGAGCTGTAGTTTCAGACATTTCTTAATTACTCTTTCCTTTTGAGACATCAGGTGGCTCTGATAATCATTTGTTCCAAGGGTTTTTAAGTCAGTTTGAAGGCATTAAGTACCTTATGTTCTCCTAGTCCTTAATAAAATGCAGGGACTCCACAGACTTGCTCTGTTCCTTGGTCCAGATCCTAAACTAGTGTGCCTTATTTCAACATGATAGATCCACCTTATGCACCTCCAACATGAATAAAAAAAGATGTCGGTGGATCTTCAGGAGCTTCTTGGGTGGAGGTCGGGGTGGATCTGACTCCCCCCAAAAAACAATGCTGCCTTCCACTACTCAGGTTCCAGTTCTGTACCACCCATTTAAGAAAGAAAATAGTACCCTGCAACCATTTACTAACATGAAAGCATATTTATTTGAGGGTGGAAAACATTTCTTGGAGAAGGGTAAGGTGGAGGAGACTATTTACACATTCAGTCAGTTTCACAGACAGAAAACATGGCATCACTCCTTTGTACATGCAAGCCGTCTGCAGGTTCCTCCTTACTGCAGCTATAATGATACATTTGGAATAAAGGAGAATGAACAGGAAATATGGCAGAAAGAAACAGACCTGAAAAGTAATTCCAGCTATTGAATTATAATTAATAAAAGTAAGATGGAAAAAAATTGCGTGAGGTGCATTTACGGAGAATATGGAATGTGATGATGTATTGAATTTGAGGTGCTTCTAGGGTGGAAAGATGCCTAAACAATGTGGAGAGGCAGAATTGCTTGGGGGGAGATTAGAGGTAGGTGGGTAGTGGATTGCAGTGTTTGGATGGATTGCTAAACTAAATCCAGATGTCACTTCAGAATGGATAAAAGGCTATGAATTCTGTGTTGTCTAGTAAACAAAATGGGTGGGTAAAATAAGATGAAGCAGAAGAATGAGTAGATGGAATGGATAAAAGTGATGGAATTATTATAGCAGCAGAAATGGAGGCATGTAAACTAGATCAATATGTTAGAGTTGATGGTATAAAGTCTGTTTTACAGTAGAGAGGAAGATGAGAAATATAGGTAGTTTGATCCTTTGCACTGTATGGGTCTTCTATTTCTTTTGATGGAGAGGAGGTGTGTTGGGATGATATTATGATCCTCTCATCACATTTGGTTTAGTGCTGTAGGTACAATACTAGTGAATCTATACATATGTCAGTGTTATTTCAGAAGAAATAAGGTTTGCTTTTATGTGATATACATTATTGGTACCTATAATATGCATTTGAAAATGTTCAGAAATACAATATATGAATCCATTAATGACAAATTGGGTTTAATAGAAAGCAAAAACAAAATAATGCATTGGTAAAGCAAGAGTCAGCACTGGGTATAGAAGTAGAAAAAAGTGGAAATCTGGGATTGTTAATGGGTCCTTCAGGGAGTGTGTCTTTCCTTCCACCCAAAAAGAGGTGGTTGTAGATTCTGGGCCTTCCTCCTCTGCTGAGAGCATTCACTCATCAACAGCATAGATGGCTGGCACTTCATAGCCTCCAAGCTAAGAGGCTTATCCTCTGTAGCTGGAGAACCACAGAGGTACCCACCATCTCTGAATTATATAACGCCCTCTCTAATGTACCAGCACTGGATCATCAGTCCCACTTAGTTACAACACACTTTCACAATATTATCTTACCTGGGCCCTTTACTTAGCTTATCTCTTCCCTTGTGCAGGGATTGGCTGACTTCCCCTGTGGAACGATCTGGACCAACACAGCAGATATACCAGTAGGAAATGGTTTGGAACCCCAAAACCCACCTCCTCCCTGCAAGGACTGTTATCTTTTCTCCTTATAGGATAAGAATTCAGATCTGGACCTTAACGTTGTTAGTATTTTGTTATTATGCCTGTGCTTTTCAGGCTTATTCAGGTATCAGGAGACACTTATGTATTATGCCCATATTAGACACCTTAACTAACCTAGATGCGATGGTAATCATGCAATCTCTCATACTTTTCTTTTCTTATTTCTTGGGCACGATACCACAATACAACTTACTGTATAATTTCTTACTGTATCATTACTTAACAATGTGCCTTTCTATGGGCTAGACTTTGTTAATTATATAATGACACTGCAGTCAATGTGTATGCATATGTGTCATGCTGTATCTTCTCTAAGTACCTGTCTATTTCTGATATTATCTTTAAAATGTAATAAAAATTATTAACTACTAAAAGAGGTGGTTGTGAGACCCTTCCTAAAGAAGCAATCACTGGACCCTGACATTCTCACGGATTGCAGGCCAATCTCTAATCTTCCTTTTTTTAGGGAAAGTTATTGAGAAGGTGGCGGTAGAGCAACTGTTAGACTGTTTGGAGAGTCTTGCTATCTTTAAACATATACAGTCAGGTTTTCAGAATCGGCACAGCACTGAGACAGCTTTGGTCAGGGTGACACATAATGTTCTCATGGCAAGCGTCTGAAGGTAACATACTATCTTGGTGTTCATGGACCTATCTTCAGCATTTGATATGGGGGATCATGGGGTGCTGATTGATTGACTGAGGAGATACTGTATATTAATGCTACTGGGGCAGTGTTGTGCTGGCTTCACTCATATTTAACCAGAAAAATTCAGCAGGTGATTCTGAGAAACTTTGCTTCAGGGTCATCTGTACTGCCTTGTGGCATTTCTCAGGGATTTATCCTTGCCTCCATTTTATTTTCTGTGTACATGTTGCTGCTAGGTGAGATCATGAGGTGGTACAATATAGGGTTTCACCACAATGCAGATGATACCCAGTTGTACCTGTCTTGTGCACCTCATGACACCACTGCATCATTGGTGCTGAACCACTGTTTGGCTGAGATTAATGGCTGGATGGCTGTCAACTGGTTATGTCTCAATCTAGGTAAGGCAGAACTCATGGTTTAGAACTTTGGCACTGGGACTTATCTGCTGGTAGAGATGTGGTTCTCCCTATACTGGGTGGTCAACAGCTCTCATTTGGCACCACAGGTGCAAAAACACATTTTGAACAGGATGTAAAAAATGACAGCTGTACATTTCTTGCTTCAGTAACACAAACACACACACACATGCACACACAAGAACATGCCAGAACACAGCAGCAAGATGATTAGATTTGTCTACAAACATTAATTTCTATGCAAGTTGGAGCATGGTGGGGGTGGGGGGGTTAAGGCTGGCAATCAGTTATGGTCCATGACAACATAACCACATGGTCAGAATACTAAATATTTTAAAATAAACATAAATGCAACAGTAACCATTTCAAGAAGAAAATGCAAACTGTGACACTCAACAGTTGTAGGGTAAGTTAGCACATCTGGACTTATTTGCTGCATACGCATCTCAATTGCTAAGGTGTCCTGACCATGTTCACCCTTCCTCAAGCCAAGCTAGCTACAGTATGTCTAACAATAACATGGATGGAACAGCAAGAGTCATCTGATTTCTGGTCTGGCTTTTTCCATCTCTAGAACTTTCCTAGGATTCGGATGTTCCTTTTCCATGGTGACCTAGTAATGATTATCAATACCTTTGTCACCATGAGGTTAGATTACTGTAATGCTCTTTACCATGGGTTATCTGGAGGTCTGTTGTGATGATTGCATCAGGTGCAGAGTACTGAGGCCCAGATTTTAGTGAGCTCCTCACCTAGGGATCACATCACTCTGGTTCTATGTACTTTGCACTGGCTACATTTGCATTCACACATCACCTTCAAGACTAGCTTGTTAACATATAAGGCCAAATGTTTTTTTGGGACCAGACTACTTAAAAGAACTCCTAATTCCATATCAACCACTCTGCATTCTCCACTCCACTGAAGCTGGACTGTTGATAGTCCCCACCTCCAGGCTCAGAACATCTGGTGGTGACACCATTTATTTGGAATTCTACTCCTCATTAAATTTGTGCAGCCAGCTTGGTGGAGGCCTTCAAAGAATCTTCTAAAACATTCATATTTGATCAGTCTTTTAATGAAATCTGAGTTTATTTTAGTTTTATTTTTAGGCATATTTTCTGTTTTTATTTGTGTTTATGTACATAAATCACTCAGAGCCCTCGTTGGATTGAGTGCTATATAAATAAAATGTACCTTACCTTGTCTTTTTTTGGTACATTAGGACAATGGTTCTTGGCTATGGTTTTTGAAGGGAATTTAAATGGACATTAATATCATTATTAATATTAAATCAGTGAGCCAGCAGATGGTAATTGAACCAAATACTTAATATGGGTTTGGAGGGCTAGCAGGGAATATTTCAGGTGTATTGTAATGTAGAGCAGGACAGCTGCATTTTGTTGGTCTTTGGAGCAAGAAGAAGGCAGATCCTTTAAGAGAGAAATTGGTGGTGGGGTGGGGGGGACGTACACCATGGAACAGTCTATTTGAAGAACCAGGAAAGGCAGTAGCAATAGTAAATATTTTGCTACTACCAAAATATGTGGCTGCAGGTGGAAGTTTCTGAGTATTTGTCAGACAGAGGTAAAATGAAGAGTTTAACTGAGCTAGCCACCATACACCAACAACAGAACTGTTTATCAATCTTCACCATTATTTTAGAAAAATGTGATACTGTTTCATTCTATTTTAATAGATACTGTAGGTATAATGTTTACTATTGAGAGTTGCAGTGCTGCTTGAGTCATGAAGGGGCCACTTCTCATGAATAAAAACAAGGACACATTATTTGCAAGATAAGTGTGCACTGAATGATATGTTGGGTGTCATTATGAGACTGATGTTATGTTTCATCCTAGGTATTTATTGTATTTAAAATGGATACAAATAAGGCATTCTCACTTAATTTACATATCTTTGATGTTTTTCATAAAGTATTACAGATGCATGGGTTTTCTAAGGAAAGAACAGAAATCAAGTGGCAACAAAATATGCATGGTGGTCACACCTCTCTTTAGACCCCAACTAAATGCCCTATAGTAGCAACTAATGACTGACACCACATTTTGAAAACTTATAATTGTTTTTATTATGATTCTAGACTTGTGATTTGCTATTCCAGGCATGTTTTTTCAGATCAAATTTTAACTTAGCCAGTTGTGAAGGGGAAGATGAACTTTGAAAACTTCTATATGACTGTCTATGGCACCATGCCACTTTCAAAACCCATCCGTGAACAAAGTGGGAATCAAAATAACCAAAACAGTTAACCCCAGGATCAAAACAAGTACAACAGTAACCTTCAGAATCAAAAAATCAAAAAGTGGCATGGAAAACAGAGATACCCATAAACTCTTTAAAATGCCATATGCAAACAAGTTCACAACAATGGTCAATGTGTGGGTGCAAAGTAAAAACAAGGTGCTCGTGGAAGAGGAATATTACCAGAAGTTCAATGGATATGACAATTTCTGTCCTTGTTCCCCACATCTCAGAAGAAATCTGGACCCCAAGATGCTCCTCTTTAACAAGATATTGCAGAACAAAAGATACAAATGGGAGGATTTCTGGAAGCTCCAGCCAATGACATAAAGGGGTCTCAGTCTAAGAATAATTTCAAAACCACGTTCAACTTTACCCATACAGATGAAGTTAAAAAGGCCACTCAGGAGGTGGGAAAAGACTGGCTTGATTCAAAAAACATCGGTGGGATCAAATACAGTAAAAGGTCAGGAGATGAAAGGGAAATTATGACAATGAAAACTGAATAAAAGACATAATGAGTAGTCATTTAGTGTTAAAAGTTCTTCCCCTTTCCCCTAAAAGAATGCTTCACAATATCTGGAGACCCTAAAATCTGTTTATGGGGCAGAAGAAGCCATAGAAGCCATTTTGGATAAAGCCCTGAAGTCACAGGTGTTTTTGGAAATGGCCGGTGGTGTGGTTCAGCTACAAGATGCATTCCAGGAAACTGCTAAAGCAGAACTTGGAGCAGAACAACCCAATTTTAAGGTCATCTCTCATTCCCTAGTAATGAAGGGGATAAGAGAAGTGAAGACAAACCTGTTATGTATCCATCATAATAGTGACAGCACTCATCGTTTCTAGGTTACATGGTTATAAACATTCTTTTAAGCATTCTGATTAAAAGAAGAAAATTATGTTGCAAATTCAAATCACCCTACATTTTAAAGCAGCCTCAATAACAGTTTTAAATATAGCCTTTAATTAGTCCACTCAGTTGGGGAAAATAATTTAACTTGGCTTTATGCAAAAATGAGAAAGTTCAAATTTTAAAGCAAATGATGCCAAATCAATTGTACTGCTTTAATTGGACCACTGAATTGGAGGAAATAATTTTGCTTGACTTTATGCAATAACACAGAAGTTAATAGTTGCAAATTTAAAGTAAATATGCCAGTTAATTTGTACTGTTGAAAAGCTCAGCTAGAAATGAAAAAGGGCAGTAAAAGGGTTCAGGCTGGAAGAGTGAATGACAATTATATCACAAAGTACACCCCATGTATTGTGAAGTACAATTATAAAACAAAAAAAAGAAAATCATGCCGGGGGGCATTAAAACCCTCAACACAAAGGTTTATGAATTCCTCCATATTCTGGCAATGCTTTGATGCTGCTTAACTGGTACCGTACATATCTGATGAATGCTTTATCAGGAAAAATGCACACTAGTCTCAAAATGCTTCGATGCTTCTTCCCATTATAAATAAAATTGTATTCTAAGGGAGTTTTTCAACAAAGCAGCAAGAAAAGGGCCCAAGGAGAGAGAGGGGATTGGAAAGAGACTTTCAAATACCTCACAGATACAAATAGGGTACAAGAGAGAAGCATTTTCAGAAAAAAAGATGCTCAAAAGCAAGGGGTCATGCCATGAAGCTGGAGGGGGGTGGACAGGGGAGACATGAGGAAGTACTTCTGCACAGAAAGAGTGGTGGATGACTAGAACAGAGTCCCAGTGGAGGTGGTGGGGCAACAACTGTAGCAGGATTCAAGAGTGTATGGCATAAGCACAAGGGTAACTTAGTGATAAGGCAAGGGGGATAGAGCTGGAGATCAAGTAGGGCCTGCAGTAATAACGTAGGTAGGGAAAAATAGGCAGACTAGGTGGGCCAAGCAGTTCTTATCTGCCATCAAATTCTATGGGTCCTTAGATCCATGCAAGCTCCATCAAACAAGCAGCGTGAATCAGATGTAGGTGTGCCAAATATTGTGTGCCATATTTTGCAAGAAAAGCATTCTCTGTTAAAAAGTCCCCCAAACTGACACAAGATGTCCACTGAGCAACAAAATGGTATAAGGGATAAGAATGACACAAGCTGCACCAACATAAATGGTGCAAGTTGAGTCAAACAAATGGTGCAAGTTGAGTAACAAATGACTCAAGGAATGAAAATGATGCAAACTGAGTACAAAATGGTGCAAGCTGTGTCAAAAATGGTGCAAGCTGAGCCAAAAAAATGGTGCAAGTTGAGTAAAGAATTATGCAAAAGACAAGAATGATGCAAGCTAAGTAAAATAAAATGGCAGATGAAATTGCCAAGACTAAGCCCCCACAATGTTCTAAACTAGTCCTGCAGGAGAATACTGGCCCTTAATGGTAGCATAGTCAGGTCTGACCACCTGCAGTGGGTCTCTTTATATGCTCTAGTGTGCCTTAGACCAACTGTGGCTGGTCTAACAGTGACATGCATCTTAGACAGGACTGGCATTCTTTGAAGATCCTAAATAATGGGATGGTACATCATTTCAGTGATGCAGGCATCCCTTCTACTATAGTACAGGCACTGTTTTGGTGCAAGCATGGGGCAAGCCACTTTGGCACATGCAGACCTGTTTTTGATGCATGCAGCATTTGAAAATCAGAATTGGTGCAAGGTTTGACACATCCTGCTCTTTGCATCAATTGTTTTTGACGCAAGCACCCTGTGTCATTCTCTGGCCTTTGAAAATCTGGCCCTATGTTTCTATAGGTCTGAAAAGTCGAGGAATCCAAAACAAAGTGAATTGCTAGGATCTTGATTATCTGTAGCCGTAGTTAAAGAGTTCTGACTTGGCCAGAAACAGTCACCCTGACTTTGCAGAGGTATAGGATAGAAAGGAGCCCACCAAGTTCTTCCATCTCTTCTCTGTACTGAAGGAGATGGCAGCAACTTTGTGGTGCAGCAGGTGCTATAGCAGAATAAATATAAACTTTGTTATTTTTAAAGTGGTAGGCACCTTTTATTCCTGCAGCCTTAATAATTATCTCACAGTCTACTGCAGCAGCAAATGATACTATAACAGTGGCATGTTTGCTTTTATCAGTTGCTGTTCAATGAATGTTTTTTTCCACCAGGATTCTGAATGCTCCAGCAAGGTTTGGCATATATCTATGTAAAAAATCTCTGTTTGTAGTACAGACATCTTCACAAAACACAGATTACATTTCCTTTGGTTATTTATAATGATTTCTATTTTTTCTATTAAGGGCAATTGCCTCCTACATTAAGGAAGATGAGAGAGTGCAAGTAGTAGTTTCAAGATTTAAGATCATACTTCTTTTGAATTTCTTTAATATTATCAATGTACTCTTTTAGGTGGACCTTGTTCCTGCACAAAGTTTTTTTTCATTTTTTGGCAGCTTACCATCAAATTTTGGGTTCAAATAAGATATCATATTGATAAGGATAGTAAAGCTCTCGTTAACATCATCAAGACCTTTGATTTTTTTTTTATGAAGGGATAATAAAGATGCTGAATCAGATTTAAACTTCTCTGAATTATCTTAAATATTTTTCCTTGAAGAGATAGGTTTTGTCTTACCCACTTCGATGGCTACAGCTGTTTTTCCAGTCACAATGATGGTACAGCTTCTGCGCAGAAACATGAGGCTTGCAGTGGCTACAGTGTGGGCTATCAGCCTCTGCCAGCAAGGACTGTTTTATCACTTGTAAATCTTGACTTTAATTTTATAGTTAGCTGTGGCATCTGAGATGTTCTATAGACAGGATCCTCCAAGGAAAGAACTTCTTGTGAGCCAGGGCCGATACCTCTAGTCCAGGCAGTGTGTATTGGCTTACCAGTCTCTCTTCTGCTTGGACTTTGCTAGTACTTATCAATCAGACATTCCTTTTTCTTGTTTGCATTCTGCATGTCCAATGGTGAAAATGCAAACTCCTTCTTTTTCCTTTTTTTTTTTCATTTCCTGCTTCTCTTAGCACTTCACATTATGTTCTGGATAGACCTGGTGTCACAGTTTGAGATAGATAGGATGAATGGATAGATAGATAGATAGATAGATTAGATAGATAGATAGATAGATAGATAGATAGATAGATAGATAGATAGATAGATAGATAGATAGATAGGGAGAGACAGACAGATGAATATATGTATTTATTTATTTATCAAAAGTCTAGGAATTACAACCCTTTGAGTCAGGGACTCATTTACAAAGGCTCCATGTCATACAGAAAATGAAGACAAAATACAATGAGTAAATACAGTAGCTTAATGCAAACAGATACAGAGAACATCACCAGAAGTGCACATAATAAATTCAAGTAAACATTCAATATAGAAACATGTTATTACAGAAATGAGAAGTCAGCCCATTATTTTTTAATTTTTTATTTTACTGTATAATCAGAATTACAATCCTTTGAGTCATAGACTCTTTTGCAAAGGCTCCACGTCGTTTACAGGGGATGGAGGGAGAACCAAAGTACAAGGAAGACAGACAGAATGAGCAATTATATGCAGGTTTCACTACAGACAGTTTTTATACAATGGCTCCACGGTGGTTACAGGGGTGAGAGACACAGAGACAATATAAAACATTAAAAGAAACACAATTTTTTTTTTACACTTTGATTTTTTCAGGTTACCAGAATTGACATGGCACGAGAGGCATTTTAAAGCTTATGGAAGGCATACATGTGGGCCCAAGACAGAGCTGAAATGCAAAGGGTGGAGCGTAAGGGACTAGGAAGTCCCTGAGTCAGTATGGGGATGAAGGAAGAGAGGCAGGCCTTATTGGCATCCACATTTAGAGTTTTCAAGGAGGTGTGTTCGAAGGCCTGTTTTGAAAAGTGCGATGCTGTGGGTCTGGGAAAGAGTACGGGGGAGGGTGTTGAGCCATTTGGGGGCATGGTAGCGGAAGGATCTCTGCCCTAGAGACATTCGACATGGGGGGACCATGAAGGATGAGGTAGCTGACAGTCTGGTAGTCCGCCTGTGAGGGGCCGGGCTAACGATGGAGAGTAGTCCGGCTGGAGTAAGCTGGAGGTGGATCTTTTTTGCTATGATGCAGGTTTGATATTTGAGTCTTTGATGGAAATTAAGCTAACCTGTTTGTGTGTACAGATCACAGGTGTGGGTGAGTCTGTCACAGCCAGTAACCAGCCGGCAGGCTTTATTAAGCACTGTGATTATGCTACTTAGGGTGGAGTTGTCAGCGGTGCCATAGATAACAATCCCGTAATCGAGAAGTGAGAGGATGGAGGAGGAGACAGCTATCTGCATGGCATGGGCAGGCAGGCTGTTCTTGATCCTGTAGAGGGTACCAATTCTGGAGTTAATCGCTGACGAGAGGAGGCGTACATGTCTGTGATAGAGAGGAGGCATCTAAGGTGACACCTAGATATTTAAAATGAGTAACATGTTCCAGATGGGTACCATCCAAGTTTGTGATTTGGAGTGTCATCTGGCTGTGTGGGCTTTGGCGATGTGCAAAGGTCATGGACTTAGTTTTGGAATAGTTAATGATCAGGCAGTGTACAGTAAACCAGTTTTCCAGCTCCCTGAAAAACCCCTGAAGGGAGAGCTGGAGGGTGTCTGGCTGTGGGTGTTGCCAGTAAAGAACAGCATCATCAGCATAAAGTAGGAGATGACCACTGCAAGCTTTGGGGAGTGAGTTAAGGAAGAGTGTAAAAAGCAGTGGGCCCAGAATAGACCCCTGTGGAACACCCGAGCACACAGGTTTGGGGTTGGAGATGGTGGAGTTGATTCTTACTTGCTGAGAGCGACCCGAGAGGTAGTTCTTGAACCAGGCTGAGACCTCAGCGGCTACATTTAGTTGTGGCAGGACTTGGATGAGAAGATCATGATTGACCGTGTCAAATGCCTTGTTAAGTCTACACAGATGGCCCGGCAATAGATGCTGGTCCAGGGCCCCATGGATGAATGTGGTTAGTTCAGTGAGGGCTGTGATGGTGCTATATGGCCAGCACGAGAACCTTACTCCTTACTTAGGAGGTTGTGTCTCATAAGGTGCCTGTAAGCTGGTCTGAGACTATTTTTCTAAGCGCTTTGGAGAGAGGAGGGAGTCATTGAGATTGGTCTATAATTACGGTGTAGGTGTGTCGCCATTCTTTAAGATAGGGTGATCAAGGCTTTTTCACAGTTAGAGGAATTGGCGAGGCAGAGTGAGAGGTTAAGAATTTTTGTGAGATGGGGTAGTGTGACATTGAGGGTAAGCCTATAAGTTTTAGGTCCAGGAGTCATTGCTGAAGCAGTGTTAGCGATAGCTTTGGAGATATAGCATTTGGCCAGGTTGTCAGGAATGGTTCAGAGCTGGAACAGGGGTGGAGGTCTATATTCTCTGGACATGGTGTGGGAGGGGTTTGGGAGGGTGGAAGAAATTTTGGGGAGATATAGTGAGAGTCAGAGAAGGAGTCGTTGAGGGCTTCAGCGATTTTAGCTGGGTCTTGAGTAATGTCCATTTCAATTGAGTTGATTTAGGGGTGGGGGAGCGAGTTTTGCTGCTGATTTCTGAATGTTGCCCAGAATTTTTTTCCCGTCTCCCCCAGGAGGTGGAGAGGGTATGCTGGTAGTATTCAGCTTTTGCCCTGCGAGTTGCCCAAGTGCATTTATTACGAACCTCCCTATATAGTTGTCTGTCCCTAGTGCGCTGTGTGTTTATGGCCTTGTGCCAAAGGTTGTCCCTGTGTTGCATAAGGTTTATAAGGGAAGGTGTGATCCAGGGGGTAGTCCTGGTTTTCACCACCTGCTTTGTGAAGGGGGCAAATATATCACAGGCTTTGTTAAGCGTAGTTATAAAGTGGGTAAGGATGGTATCCACTGTCTGTGTGTTATATATGGGTAGCCAGTTGCTATTTACAAGGTATTCTTTGAGGCAGTCAAGGCCTCCTTTTTTGAGCTTACGATGCCATGTGGTGGTTGGTGGTGCTGGGGGGAGTTTACCCAACCACCAGCAGATAACCGGGGAGTGGTCACTGATAGCATCTGGGAGCACTGAGGCCCAGGTGATGTTACGTGGTCTGTTTGTAAAAATAAGGTCTAATAGTGTGGAGGTCCCTGTTCTTGTGTCACACCTTGTTGGTGAGGTAACAATTTGGGTGAGGTCCTTAGCCTGTGCTGCGTCTTTGTAGGTGGAGGAGGATGGGGATAGCCAATCAATGTTGAAGTCGCCCATTAATATGGATTCGTTAGCATTTGGGAGGTGAGCGATAGTGTGTAGGATTGATTCAAACGCAAGTTTCTGGTTTCTCGGGGGGATATAGGAAGCGATGATGTGGATAGTTTTGGTGCCCAGGCTAATTTTGACTGTAAGTGTCTGCGCCCCATGTTTTGAGGGGGGGGTGTCCACGACTGTGGCACTGAGTGTAGATTTAGCGAATATTGCACAGCCACCCCCACGCTTATCAGGTCTATCTGCCCTAAAAAGGTTATAGTTACTTAGGGTGACTGCATTTTTGGGAATTTTTTTGGATAGCCAGGTTTCTGAGAGGGCTAGAATGTCAGGAGCATGTTGGGTAATCCAACCTTGAAGTAGCGTGTGTTTTTTAGGAAGACTACAAATATTAATTGAGGCCAACAACAGTCTTCCCTGAGGTTTGTTTGGGGGGTTTGTGATGGGGGTCCAGGGTTGGGTTGAATATTTCCGGATAGCAGGAGTAGGAGTAATGTGTGCCTTAGTAGAGAGAGCCTGCAATGCTCGTGGGACCCAAGCTGAGCATGATAGGGTGACTGTTTTATTTTTTTGTTGTGAGTGGGTACTGGTAGACTAGAGATGACGCTGGGAAGCAGGGAGGTTGCGGGGGGGACCAACGTCACATCTTCGTGGGTGGAGGGGGGATGAGGTGTATGCTGGAGTAGGGCAGAGGTACAGTGTTGACCCATCTGTAAAATGGGTGTAATTGCAGGAGTATGAGAGAGAAGGTAAATTAGAACAAATTGATGTTGGTGTGCAGCGTAGGAGTGTCTCTGCCAGCCAATGTCTGGGGTAGATGAAGGGATAGTGACGTTGGTGAAGTCATGAGGTGGAGGAGCCACAGGGTGGGGTTGCAGAGCAAGGAGAGTGAGCCTGCTGGTCAGCAATGTTGTGATTAATAGAAGATGCATAGTGACTTTATGTCAAGAGGGAATGTGACAGCGGCCTCTAGTGATGGAATTGTATAACCTGCAGCTGGAAAAGTGGGCTGATAGGTTATTTCGCCCTGTCACCTGATTTGAACAGGGTATAAGTTCAGGAGCCGACCAAGGGTGGTGGTGGGGGCGGTGGGGAGCCGAACACATAGCGTTCGGCGGGGCTAAGCCTGATCCGAAACTCGCAGGGCAAGGTGGCTGCTTTTCTACTGGCGTGAACGAGTGGTAAGGCTGGGGGCTGGCGGCCATTTGAAAAAGGCGCCACACAGCAATGGATTCCTTAGGTGAGCAGCTAATTACCTGGCTCAGCGTGCTGTGCTTGTCTTTATGGTAGGGAGGGCTTCTCGGCTGACCCTCACGACCTCCGGTCTCCACGGGGGAGTGGGGTGGTGGTCTGCGAAGAAAATGGAGAAGACAAGGGGTTTAAGTAGGCAGAGGGAAAGGTTAAAGCGATTAAGTAGCAGGGCTGGGCTGGGAGCTGGGTGGGGAGATGAACAAAGGAGCTGGGGCTGCTGATCAAATTACGGCCCTGAGAGCTGTTGCAGTGACTGCAGGTTTCAGTATCACAAGCACACTTAAAGAGTCCCTCTAAAGCCACACAGAAATTGCCCAACTTCACTTAATCTACAAACAATCCCACTGTAAAAGAACAGAAATTCAAATTCTTGTTTGTCCCAAACGAGTTACAGGCAGGGGACTGGAATATGCACAGAGGCTAGATTTTAAATCAGATACTGGCCCTACAGGCTGCTCAGGTGTTTCAGTTCCTTAAATATATTTTTTTTACAAAAGAAAAAAACTTGCACGTCTGTGCCCAACAGAGGGCTGGCCACCAAGTTCACAGTTCGGCTCCGTTTGAGCCTGATCCGAAACTCGCAGGGCAAGGCAGCTGCTTTTCTGCTGGGGTGAACGAGCGGCAAGGCTGGGGGCTGAAGGCCATTTGAAAAAGGTGCCACACAGCAATGGATTCCTTAGGTGAGCAGCTAATTACCTGGCTCAGCGTGCTGTGCTTGTCTTTATGGCAGGGAGGGCTTCTCGGGTGGCCCTCATGACCTCCGGTCTCCACAGGGAAGGGGGGTGGTGTTCTGGCTCAGCGTGCTGTGCTTGTCTTTATGGCAGGGAGGGCTTCTCGGCTGGCCCTTACAACCTCCGGTCTCCACGGGGGCCTATTAGGGCCTCCTGGGCCTAGACTAGGGGGCAGAGGTTTGAGAACAGAGATGGAGGAAGGGAAGATGGAGCAAGAAAGGTTATTTGCAGTCACATTTGGAGCTGGACACGATGTAGTCATGCAGCACTTTTTTGAAAGGCCCTAGACTGGATATGGAGAGGAGATGCCCACGGATTGAGTTCATCCAGAGGGGAGCTCTATATCGAAAGGACCTTTGGCCAGCATTGGATTTGACAAAGGGAATGTGAAAGGCAGTAGTGTCCAAGTGTCTTGTAGCCTGCCTCTGCAACCCCGGTTAAAGAAGCAAAAATCAAACGGGTTGGGGATAGGCCCAACTGGATTTTTTTGGCAGTAGGCAGGTCTGGTAAAATAGTCACCCTTGGAAGTTTAGACATGCTGATCGTTGGCAAAGGAAGATAGATAGATAGATAGATAGATAAAGAGAAAGATTAAGAGACAGAAACAGACAGGGAGAACAGAGAATCAGAGTCTCAGTAGTGTGACTGCAGCCAGCAGCATGAGTTCTAGCTGTGGCTTCAGCATTCAAGAAAGTCCCACTGTTCTCATACAGAGAATGTGTGTAAAGGGCTCTTCTCACTAAGCTGGGCATCCTGGACTTTGGGGAACCCCAAAAAGGTATTTCTGGCAATTTTATAAAACAAACGAATGGCAGAATCTAGCTAAACAGGTCCTGTTTAGTAGGTTCAGGTGTTTGTTTTTTTAAAAATAGATTATTTGTATGCATTTTCAATGTTTGTGAGTTTAAAATGAGAGGAAAAAGGGCCAATGACATGACTGGTAATTTTTCCAGCACAAGTGGTAAATCATGAAAATACACAATCACAATCAATTTTTTTTTACCATTCATGTCAGGACGTTAACTCTAAAATCATTATAACTGTGGAACCAGATACTATCTTTTCATTAACCTTCCAATGGTACACCCTTGGCATTGGCCCCTTCAACCCTGAAAATGTCATGAACAAATTCCACACTGTCTAGGCTGTAGGTGAGAGCAAAAAATACCCAATGTTAAGTATTGGGAAACCAAACATCTTTTTTTTCCATTTTGTGATGCTCTGTATCTTAAAACCTGAATAAGACGTTGTCATGAAACTTTCCACATTGTAAGACTCTGGTAGCCTGACCATGTATACCAAAGTTTGGGCTATTTCATCAAAAGACACCATAGTTAATAAGGTGTAAATATTTGGGCTTAACATTAAGCAGCCTATTCAGCACTAAATATAGGGGTGCTACCGCACCCCTATAATTGTATAAATTTCAAAAAAACTATATTAATGCACTTGTTTGGGTTACAGCCACAAAAGTAGGGAAATATGGCATTAGGGCTTCCAAACTGAATACCCCACCCCACGCTTCATACACCAACAGGCATCAGGAGTGTACCTTGGGGTCATCAGCCCTAATGCTCACCCCTTTCCATAAGTAAATAAGCTGATATGGGCACAGTATAGGAGAATGGGGTGAGCATTAAGGCTGATGATCCCAAGGCACACCCATGATGCCTGTTGGTGTGTGGAGTGTGGGGGTGGGTTGTTAGGTTTGGAAACCCTATTGCCACATTTCCCTACTTTTATGGCTGTAACCCTATATAGAGCATTAATACAGTTTTGCAATTTATTTCCTTACCTTTTCAGATAGTATAATCATATCCTTATTTGTCTGTGGGAGTGCAAGGCCCTCTGGGCCCTGAACTCCCATCCCTCCTTTGATGCATATATGTATGTAGCTGTGGAAGCACAGGGCTGTCCAGGCCCTGCGCTTCCATTTATTGGACAACAGTGACCACGTTGTCAGCACAGCCATCATATTACCACACCTCATGTACCCAGTACAAAAAATGTTCAAATCCTTGCCAAAATATAGTTCTGTTCAACTGCAATACCATTCTGCACAATAGGTGCGAAAAAACATTTTGGACAGGATCTGAAAAATGACATCTGTGACATACATGAGGTGGGGGTAATAAAAAGGCTATGTTTAAAATCTGGAGTCAAAATATTAAAAATGTACAAAGTTACAAGTGTGCATAGCTAAATTATAACAATGGTCATAACTTCAACATTTGATATTGTATGAACTCCAATAATAATATAGCCATTTGGGACCCCCACCTCATGAACACAATATGACTGTCATTATTTAATTCTTACCTGAAAGGTAAATTTGCCAAATGACTACAAAATCACCTTTCAAGTGGGAGTTGTGTAATGACAGCCATATTGTGCATGAGGTGGGGTCCCCAAATGGCTATGTTGAACATTTGGGGTCAAAATGTCAAAAAATGGCTGAGTTATGAAACATAGAACATAGAAACATAGAATCTGTTAGCAGATAAGGACCTCTCTGCCCATCAAGTATGCCCACTTTCCCTACTCAGTTCTACTATCCTCATTCTCTGTTTGTCTATGCCTGTCCTTCACTCCTTAGTTGATATCTCTTCATTCCTGTCTCATTCTCTCTTGAATCATCCCACCATCTTTGGCTCCACCACCCCTAAAGGAAGGCTGTTCCATTTGTCCACCAGCCTTTCCATGAAGAAGTACTTCCTCACATTACTCCAGAGCCTGCCTCCCTCTAACTTCATATCATGCTCTCTCACTCTTGAGCCCTGCTTTGTTTTGAAAAGGTGTCCCCTTTTACCTTGTTAATACCTTTCAGGAATTGGAAAGTTTCTGTTATATCCCCCTCTCCCATCATTCCTCCAGTGAATACATACTGAGGTCTCTCACCTTTTCTTTATATGTTAACTAATGCAACCCCTGCACCATCTTTGTAGCCCTTCTCTGACCCGCATCTAGTCTTTCTACATCCTTTCTGAGAGAAGGTCCCCAGAATTGCATGCAGTATTCCTGGTGTAGCCTTACTAGTTGTTTGTACAGTGGCATTACTAACTCTCTTTTCCTTCTAGTCATACCTCTCCTTATGCAGCCAAGCATCCTGTTGGTCCCTGGTGCCTCCTTGCACTGCCTGGTCCTCTTCCTATCATCCATTATTATTACCCCTAGGTCTCTTTCCTGCTTCGTGATTTCCAGGGCTTGGACTCCATCATGTAGTTCTTCTTCTGGTTTCTGTGACCCAGATCCATGATCTTGTATTTCTTAGTACTGAAACTTAGCTGCCACACCCTTGACCACTCCTCGAGCCTAATTAGGTCCCTTTTCATTTTTTCCACCCCTTTGGTAGTGTCCACTCTATTGCAGATCTTAGTGTCATCTGTGAAGAGACACATTTTCTCCTCCACCCCCTCTTCAATGTCTCCTATGAATAAAAGTTGACCACCTCACTGAAATTCATCAAACACATTTACATTATTTTCTCATACTGCAGTCACCAAATCCAGCAGCAAGATATGTCTTCAATTGGAGAATGAATCTTGAACCTGTGAGCTGTTCGGGTGAGTGAGTGTGTGTAGCAGTGTACTGATGGGTGTGGGGTTGTGGATGCTGAGAGGGATGTAGGGATGGGGGGCTGATCGGTGAGGAACTGTTTTCTTTTTTTATAAGTTTTCAAAAAACAAACATTGAGGGCCATTTTATTTTTTTAGTGTTTGCCTGCAATGGGAGGGGGATGTCACTAGACATGAGGGACTATGCAATACAGTATGGATTCATATATCTCCCTATTTGTTTACTTAGGTTGCTTGTTCTAGAAGGGATATTCACAGTTGCAGATCCCCTCATACATGAAAATTGTTATCCAGAAATGTGAATGGGTAAACACTGTAAAAGTTTGGCACCATTTCAGAGAGTGTTTAGACTCTTTTATAATATTAAAAAAACTGGTTTGTAAAAAATCTGTTTACCTAGCAAAGTGTATGAGTTCATGAGCTGATTCTCCATTTATGGCAACAGATCTGGGAGATCACTAAAATTTCTCCATAATACTCTGAGGACAAACTACAGTATATTATGGAATAGCTTATACAACTTTTAGCAACATGAGAAAAAGGACTTGCTGCAAGAAACATACAGCCTGTGCTCCCCCCTCAAGTTTTCTTAACCTTTTTGAATACTTACCAACTGTTTCAAACCACTGTACTGTCTCTTTACTGCAATAAAATGATTCATGAATTTCCATACTGTACTACAATTCTCTTAATCAGAGGTTTTAAAATGCTGAGGGGGGGCAAAAAAATTGAAGTGAGTAATTATAAAAAATAAAGAATGGGTGGGTGGTTATTAACTTGAAGTTTACACACACCCTCAGTGTGGGTTGACTTATAAACCCCACGGGCTTCGCCCTCGGGGTTTATGTGGCATCCCACATCTCGGGTGTCTATAAAATGTTCATTATAACCACCTACCCATACATTAGTCTCTATATATAGTTGGTTTCATTGGTCATTAAGTAGCTTATATTAGTGGTTACATTGTTGGTCTATGGATATTTTTTCCCCCACAGGTACATGTTTCATTACAGAGTTATAAAGTAATTAGAAAGTATAAAATTGTATTTGGGAGGTAAAAACCTTTAATTGTTTTGAATGTAGCTATAACTGGTGAGGTATACCGGTGAATACACTAGGGGGGTCCTCTGGAGAAACATCCCCATACATGTATGTATAAATATTGTTATAATGTGCTTCTACAGTGCCTTTGCCAGTTTCATATACTGTGCTTTAATAAATATAACCACGTACAAAGTGTGGTGGCTTATCTTTCAACTCTAACAAGTCCTGCCAAACTGCCACCTACTTCACTCTCTTCAGTCCCTGAGGACTTCTGCTCTGTGATGGGGGACTAGAAGAGAGCAGCAATGCAGTGAGAAGTCATGATTTCTTCAGCACCTTCTGCATCAGTATGGACCATGGATCCTGCTGCACATCAAAGGCAGCAGTATACTGTTAGCGCAGTGACTTAATTTTGGCACCACAATTAGGGTGTCGCAACAAGGGTGAGAGTGACAGGAGTGATCTTGATTGACAGAACTGTTTCCTGAGATTGTGCTTTGATACTATACATCCTGGGAGCTGCAATGCTTGGTGCCATAATGTCAGATGGTGTATTGCCTTCGCCCATATCGCTGACGACAAAATGACTGTCATATGAACATACGAGTCTGCTAGCAGAAACAGGCCTCATGGTCTATCGAGTCTGCTTGAGCGCACAGCTAGCACCACTAGTTTGCAGCTGCCCTGCCCTCCTCCCCCCTCCCACCTCCAGGTCATTCTCAGCCCTATCTCCCCAGACCTTCCCCCTTGCCCTGTCCCATGCCCCCTTAAAATTACCCACCGCCTTACATGAAATCACCCCCTCAGGAAGGTTGTTCCATTTTGACACCACCCTTTCCATGTAGTAGTGCCTCCTTATCTCTCGCCAAAATCTGCTCCCCACCAATCTTAAGCCCATGCCCTCTTGTGTCCCTTTCCTCAACTTAAATAACCCAACAGCACTGGCTTTGTTGATCCCCTTCAAGTACTTAAACATTTCAATAATATCCCCTCTATCCCTCCTCTGCTCCAGGGTGTGCAAACTCAGATCCCTTAGCCTGTCCTCACAGGATTTGCCTTCCATCCCACGTATCATTTTTGTCACCCTACATTGCACCCTCTCCAGCAGCCTAACATCTCTCTTCAGATACGGACACTAGTACTGCACACAGTACTCCAGGTGCAGCCTGACCAATGACCTGTAGAGAGGCATGGTCACTTCCCTGTGCCTGGATGAGAATTTACTTATGATACATCCCAGCATCCTGTTAGCCTTTGCTGCAGCTTTCCTGCTTTGAGAGGAGTTGTTCTTCTTTTCCATTACCAACACCCCCAAGTCCTTCTCCTCCTCCTCATCGAAACTATATGGGTGAACCTGCCATCCTTTCTTGATGGTGTGAATGATAGCACTTCTGGCTGGGCTGGGGATTCCGCAGTCAATGTCCTGATAACATTGGACAGCAGTACAAACCATGCAGAACACCAAAGGGGCACCAGAGACTGTTTTGAGGCAGAAGCCTTACAGACATAAAACGTCTGGAAACAAAGTCTCACAGTCAGGAGGGATGCTGCCATATTTTTACTCCCTGATCTCATCACCACAACAACAGTGGTCAAGGGTTGCACAAGCAACCAATCAGGCTATAGATCCTTGACAGGTAGCTTCAGTTGCCAGTGGACTACAGGTGGACCCAATTAATTCAGATGCCTTTACGACTGCCTGCCCTGAATGATAATCCTAGCAGACCAATGGGATCTCTGTTACCCGTGAAAAGCATAGAGGATGAGCTGACCTTCAAGCAGATCTTAGAAGGATCTCTTTGGAGTATTGCTACTGTTAAAAGGGAAGTGACTTTAAACTTCACTGGAAATGGCACTGTGAAGTTGGAAACTACATGATATGCATAAAGGGGGGAAGTTATGCATGGATGCTGTATACAAACATACAAATTAACCAGAAAAGAAGGCTATTTGGTATATAGAGTCTGCTCAGCTGCAGAGCCCTTGATCCAGAAATTACAGTGGACCCATCTCCTGCAAACCTGACTCTCCCGTTCACCTTGTCTCACCGTCTCTTGATGTTTCATGGCTTAACCTCAACATTATGCAGTAAAGTTCCTTTTTGAATAAAATCCACCCACCCCCACAAATGGCACCAAATAGTTCCAACCCCTTCAGAGCATCCTGACCATTTTAAATTGTGTTCCCCCTCATGCAAGCCCTCTAGCATCCACCTCCCTCTCCACCCCACTTGCCATCAAAGTTGGTAAGTTTCAGTAAAAGCCAGAGTCAGCATTCAAGGAATAGTCCTTTCTTTAATCAGTGCACTTGCATGTCAAACACACTCCCCACCTCATCCCAGTCCTGATATTAGTGAACTTCCTCACCTTGCCACCCTAGAGTAAACAACCCCTTCAAGCCCCATAACTGAAAGGATAAATGAGCCGCCACCATAATATTCTTGCAATGAACAAAACCATCCTACTCTATTCAGAGTCTAACATCTATCACATAATGAACAAACAATGACATCCTCACCTCCATTAGCACCCGATTGGCTAGTAAATGACCAGTAAGGTGTTATGATGGATGAGGACATCATTGCTTTTATTATGTGCCATATTCCAAGATTCCTTGCCAGGAAATGTCAAATGGACTACACCTTGTTAATATTATTACATAGAAGACTTCCACTCATCAGTTCCCCTAATTGTGTATGATTAGTTCAAATCAGATTGCAGTCATTATTATTTAGGTGACAAGATGGTAAAACAAGATTAGAGTTTCAATCTGAACACTCCAGAAATGAGAGCTATCCTGACTTTGACCACTAAAATCTGGAAAACATTAAAATGGGCCATTGTACTGTATGCCAAACATACAAGATGGCAAAAACGTAGTACTATATCAATTAAAAGATAAGCAGAGCAGTTTGCATTTTGATATTGATGATTTTTGGTAACTGGGATGTAGTAGCAGTTGTAGTGTATTTGTTTAAAATTCCCTTCCAAACTTCAGAGCCCCTTTATAGTGAAAGTACAGTACATACTAATACAGTACATGCCTAAAATAGCAAATGAGCAGATAAAAGGACATTAATGGTTCCATAAAAAATGTGTGTGTGGGGGGGCAAACATTGGTAAAATCAGGGAGTCACTCTTAAAAAAGGGAGACTTGGAAGACATAAATGACTCAGCCAGTTACCATCCCCCATCCAGCAACTTAGATTGACATAAAAAGGCACTGTTCCCAGCCTGAGGCCTCATTTAGGATCTATTGAAATTCCATTACAATGTGACAGGATGCTATTCAAGGGAGTCACCAGAAAATTCAATTACATCTCTTTACCTTCAACTGCAAAGTATTCAGCATGGGGACTTGCTTGCAAATATGGTCCATAGGGTACAAGTAGTTAAGGACACATAATTAAATTGTCTGTCAGCATTCACTGTAATAAATGTTAGCAGAAACACAGTGCACACTTTAGTGACCAGAAAAACTTTATAGACCAGAACATACTTACACATCACTTTACAATCATTTCAGGAAAGTGGACAACCACTGGCATACATTTTGCCTCGTTTAAAAGTTTATTTGCAAATCTAGTGATTATTGTGGGTTCAATATTCCAGCGCATTTTCCAAGTAGCCATGTAAATTTGTTTGTGAAGGAGAGGAAAGCCAAGCAGAATGGTGAGACAGATACTACTGGCTGAAAGATTTGCACACCCAGCTCTTGTAGTGTTAACATTTACTGAATCATTAAATGTGCATTCTAATGCTTTAGTGCTTCTACAGCAAAGTGGCAAGGTGTTTTCCCAAACAATTGAAGCAAATGAAGCTATGTCTGTGGTTTCTTTACCTGCCTACCAAGATTACAGATAGGGCTCCTCCCCTAGAGTGGGAAGTTTAGTTTAGTTTACTTTATTTACTTATAAATCACACTTTTTCAATTGTGACTCAAGGCGCTGCACACGTGAGCAAGATCATTAGGAGAAATTTAAAAAGACAGATTATACCCATAAAATACAACAGTTTGGGTAAATCAAATTAAGGGTACAGCTTCCCTAAAGAGAAATGTCTTCAGCTCCCTTTTGAAGGCCTTTACTGATGGCGCCTCTCTGAAAGAATCAGGAAATTAATTCCATAGGGTTCGTTCCAAGGACAAGAATGCACAGGCACCAGAAGATTTTAAGCATACCCTACAAATCATCAGAAGGCCCTCATCAGCTGACCAGAGGAGACGCAGTGGGCAATAAGGCTGTAGAAGTTCTTGCAGGTATCTGGGCCCCAGTCGGTGCAAGGCCTTGAAGGTCAGCAAGCCAACCTTGAAGGTGATTCGCCACCTAACAGGCTGCCAGTGCAGACAGCAGAGCACAGGTGTAATGTGACAGGACCTTGAAAGGCAGGTCAACAACCTGACTGCTGCATTCTGCACTAGCTGCAGGCAGTGGAGCTCAACCCTCAACAGCCCCAGGTAAAGGGCATTGCAGTAGTCAAGCCAGGATTTCACAAAAGCATGGACCAGTGATGGCAGATCATCCCAGGGGATCAGGTGTTTAATCCTGGCAAAGTTGCAAATATGGCAAAATACACTCTGGACTATGACTGAAACCTGAGACTTAAGTATCAAGGGAAGAGGTGCACACCCACTTCCCCAGGGAGTAGACAAGGAAGGTGACTCAAAAACAAGGGCATCTGGCTAGAGGGTGAGAAAAAGAGATTTGGCAGAGTCTGCTTCAGAGAGCGTCACCTTTTTCTGTTCATCCAACTGGGATTTACCACCCATTCACCCTTGCAAAAGGAGGGTTGTTTCAGGCACATGTCAGGATACCAGAGGGAACCATTTGCCCCTTAGTGGGGATCACACTAGGGGCACAGAGGAATTTAACGTTTCCACCCACAGGGTTTTCCTGCTTTTTTCACCTCCTTCAAAGGGGTTAGACAGCATGATTTATTTTGTGTCACAGTCATTGGAAGTGGGTGTGCCTTTGCAGTCTCACAAGGGCAGAGGAACAAGTGGAGAAGGGAGGGACCTGCTTCTGTCTGGACTGGTAATTCCTCATTCAGCCTGATGCCAGGGGCCAGATGACTAAATGCTGAGTATGGCAGATTGCAGGACAAACTCATTTGGCTTGCCTGTGGGGGCAGCACTATCATACAGGGGTGGGCACTTAACCCCAGTCATACGAACACCATGCCTTTGGAGAATGGTTGTTTCTGGAAAAGGAACTGATCCCTCAGTCTGCAAGTGATGCCCAACATGGGGAAGCAATTTGTAGAGGTCTATGTTATACTTGACAAGACTCATGAGCTGTGTACATCACTTCTATCTTTATGATTAAATATTGTTCAATGAACGTATGGCTGTGGCCATTTTTTTTGAAAACATGTGTTACCAGTTTATTCAAGTTAAGGGGAAATGTGGCAACCTATCAAGACAATGCAAGGAATACAATACAGTGCAATGCAAGGAAAGGCAAGAAATATAAACACAGACACATAGAAGTTGATGGCAGATATGGACTGTGTGGCCCACCTAGTCTGCCCATACTGCCTACCTATTACAAAACCAGATTCTAGTTGATCTGCAGCTCACCCTTTCTTTCCAGTCTCTATGGTATCCCTATGTCTATACAGTTCATTGATGGCACTTGAACATTTCTATCATGCCCAACCCCCCTCCTCTCCTCCAGGGAATACATATCGAGTTCCCCTAGCCTCTCCTTTTAGGACTTTTCATGCAGACTCTGGACCATCTTTGTAACCCTTCTCTGGCCTGCCTCCACTCTCTCTATGTCTTTCTAGAGATGTGGTCCCCAGAACTGGACACAGTACTCCAGGTGAGGTCTCACCAGTGATCTGTACAGTGGCATAACCGCCTCCTGCTTTCTGCTGGAGATACTTCTCTCTATGCACAACAGCATCCCACTGACTTTCCCCACTGCCTTCCCACATTGCTTGATCACCTTTAGGTCATCCGATATAAGTACCCCCAGGTCTCATTCCTGCTTGGTGGCTGCCTGAACCTCTCCCCATCTTCTACTCTTCTCTTGGATTTCTGTTCCCCAAGTGCATGACTTTGCACTTTTTGCATTGAATCTTAGCTGCCACACTTCTGACCACTCCTCCAACCAGCTTAAGTCTTTTCTCATGTTTTCTACCCCCTCTGGAATGTCATCCCTCTTGCAGATCTTTGTGTCATCTGTAAAAAGATATACTTTCCCCTCCAGCCTCTCTGCAATGTCACTGATGAAGACATTGAAGAGGACTGGCCCTATTATTGATCCCTGTGGCACCCTGCTAGTCACTTCCCTCTCCTCAGATTGAACACCATAACCAGCACCTTCTTTGTCCTGCCCTTCAATCAATTTCTGACCCCGTTTACCACCTTGGAGCCTACCCCCATGATACCTAACTTGTTTGCCAACGTTCTATGTGGAACAGTGTCAAAGGCCTTGCTGAAATTTAAGTAGAGTACAAATGGAAGGGGAATACAAGGAAACAGCTGAGCAGTAACTCTCTGGTCTGCTAATCACTTCATATGATGGTCATTATCCTGGTCCAGTTTTGAATATCCAGTAGAACTGTCTGCTCTGATGTGCGAACAGATTTTTATTCTACATTACAAATTATTTATCCATATACCCATTTAAAGACTGAAGAGCAGAGATAAAGATGGAACAATTTGTTCAAAGCCACATAGTGAGACACTGGCTATGGTGAGATTTAATTGGGTGATTTCTTATTGCATAATTTGTTCCTCTTTTCAATGGGTCCACTTCCCTGCTGAAAATTGTGGATAGTGTAGTCTGTATAATACATTGATTAGCTAGATTATACTACCTGAATGAAAAAAACACACACACAAAAGATCTTATATCACTAGGAAACTGTTTTTGTATGAACTACATGGAGGTGAAACAGCTTTACGTACAAATGGGTTTACAGCAACAGAAAATAATTGTCTTTTTGATGCAAGAGGTTTTATCTAGAGCTGTTTTCTAGTGTCAGATTCAATCATGACTAAAGATATTCAGATGCTGCTAGCTTGATGTCCTCAGTCGTAACTAACTGTAATGCTTGGTGTCACTTGGTGTCACTGTTTTTAAAATTTAGAAATATACATCACCATCTGCAGGGATGTTGAAAAGTCAGCAGGTGGCATTGTACAGAATCAGCAGTGCACATGTGCATGCACCCCACAAGACTTTTAGCCTTCAGGGTCTAGTAGTCAGCTGGCAAAATGCATAAAGACAGGTGAGTGCAAAGTGATGGCGTTTATTACTCATTGTTCCTCATTCAAGATATTAACACAAGAGAACCTGATGTGGAGCACCACTGTACTGGTCACAAAGTGTGATACTGTGAAGTAAGTGGTCAGAGCAAACATTAAAGTTTGAAAATTATGGATTATCTTAGCCAAATGATTTTATTTACAAAAACAATACAGCTACTGTCACCCCCCCCCCCACACACACACAAATTTTCAAAGCAAAACTGCTTTAAAGAAATTGTTCTTATAACAAGATCAGGCAAGCTCAAGGCACTAAATCAGTAGAAGAAATATACACATTCAATCAGAATCTATGTAATCCATTTCACCAATAAAATGCAAATGCAAAATATTGAAATAATTCCACAGCAATGTGGATTTATTTTGTGATCACTACTGTTTATGAAAGTTTAGATTTCATATAAATCCATATAAAAACAGAAGGATGTGAAAAGGTAGTTCTTGCCATTAAATGTTTCAATATTATATTTAAAGCACAGTCAAAAGACATGTACTAGTTATAAAAAAAGGCCCTTAAATATGACTGGAGTCTAAATTTACTAGTCGTAAAAAAAGAACATTAAAAATGACTGGAGTCCTCTGCCATTCTTATGCTTTGCTTTCTAGGGTTAGAGCCAGAGCTGTGAATTAATAAAGGCCATCTTCTTATTCATTTGGTGCAAGCTTTGGAAAAAAAAATAATAGCCAGAAGTCAGAGCTCTAGGTACCCAGCTGGGAAAGAAAGAGGACGTCTGTAATGTTGAGCATCAATGCAAAGGCTAGAAAGAATACTGGGGCCAGCTACTTGGTGACCTTTTGTTTAGCTTTAGCCATGCAGGATTCTCAAAAGTGTCAAATCTGAGTTGGTGTATTACATTTACATTGGGCTGTCAGCTGCCTGTCTGAGCACATGCTTACTTGATAATTTACCCAGAAAATGTAAAACTAAAAGCTGCTTGGCAAAAGTATTTTTATCGCCATTTGGATTGCTTATAAAATGAAGATGAAATAGATGAAATTCAATAGCTTTTTGAAAAAGCAGAGGTAGTTTTCATACAGAATGATGTAGCTTCTTTGAAATATAAAAAACAGGCTTTTAAAGAATGTTTAATATTTTATTATATACACCAGGGAAGGTGGCTCACACCTAATGCTTGCACTCACTCCAGTGTTGTGGGAGTGCTGTGCTGTTGTAGGTGCCATCCTTTGAGAACAGAGGCTTGAAAGGCAAAAGACATACTGTAGACCCTAAACCCACTGAAGTCACTCATTGTAAACTGGTGCAAGTTTGTGTGCTTCAGTTCCACCCAGCCATAAAACTGGGTAGAAACAGGACCATATTAAAAACAAGCATTTGTTAATGCCGAATGTTTGCTTGCTGGTATTAGCATTGGAAATGCAGGAGTTAGAGAGATGCAGAATAAGAATGGCAGTAAAGTATTGAACTTCACACCAACCCCACCTTAACCCCGCAGAGACAGACAGGCATTGGGGTATGCATTTGGGTTGTCGTCCATAACGTTTATGCCATTTCACTTCACCCTATTCTGCAGACACTGACACTTGCTGAGGTGTGCCTTGGGGTGTTCGGCTGTACAGTCATCCCATTCCATAAGAACATACACTGAAATGGGTACAGTATAGGAGAACAGAGTGAACTGTGGGGCCAAAGAGTTCAAGGCACACCTCAATACCTGTCACTGGCTGCAGGATGGTGGGGTGGTGGTGGAATAGTATGAGCATTACAGTTGGCAATCCAAAGGCACACCACTGATGCCTGTCAGTCTGTACATGGTGGGACGTGATGGTTAGACACCGTAATGCCCCAGGCGTTTGTTGGTATTTACACTACAAATTTTCGACATGGCCTTTTTGTGACCCCCACCTCATGAAAGAATTTGGGACCTCTTTTCATGAACAGTGGCACTGTGATTTTGTTAATGTGTCCCAAACTTTGAGTTCCCACAGATGTACGAAAACACAGATCGGGCAGGATGTGAAGAATGACAGCTGTACCATTCATAGGAAGCTGTGAAGAGATGGCAATGCTGAAATTCTCCTTTGTTTCAGAGAGATAAAAAAAATAAAAAGACATTGTGGAAAGGTTTTTTTATGTCTAGGCTTGTTTCCAGTACACTGGGGTAGGCTCCCAGTATGCCACCTGCCTTTTTTGGGGTGAAGGTACTTAAACTGATGTGGATTTGGCCCCCCATCAACAAAGAAAGACTGTTTGGAGGGGCCATGATGCTGAGGGGGATTGGGCACCCCCTTGGCACACAACAAATGGGGGGGGTTACATCATGCAGACGGGGAGTGGGCTCCCCGTTGGCAAATTAACTGGGTTGGGGGCTGCTGATAGGGGGACTGGCCACCCCCAATCAGCTTTCTTGGGGCCAAGAGGTGAAGGCAAGCCACTGCCATGTTTCATTTAATTGTTACACTTGGAAAGTACTGCCCTGCAATGATAGGTCGCTCCCTCATTGCAGTGGAATGGCTGACACTGCAATGATGAAGTGGCCCCTCTTGCAGTGGGAAAAACATTTCAACTTGGTGGCACTTTTGGAGACCAGTGTCATCGGCACACTGTGCCTCCATTGGTCCACCAGTGCCAAGCCTCCAAATGCAGTGCCTCCGTTGGCAGGGTTATCACCTTTTAAGAAGCCCAAAGTGGGACATTTCCTACTGAAATGTGATTTTTCGCAGGACAATATGTAAACTTGACCAATACAGCAGACTTGTTTTCTCTAAATAATCGGAATTAAGACTAGGTGTTGTAGTTGTTTGGTTGTTTCTACTGTTTCTTATTATTTTAAGGTGTTTTAGTTAAGATATTATAGTTCTTTGCAATATTTAGAGGAAAATCAGAATTTTTTTTTTCTAGTATAATGTCAGGACATGCAGTATTTCTCATGTTTTTTTGCAGGACACAGCTGCCCAAATCAGGACTGTCCTGTGAAAATAGGGACAGGTGGTAACCCTATCCGTTGGCTGCCACAGTGCCTCACCTCCAAAACCCACTTCGCTCCTAAGCTGCCACATAATGTTTCCTGCGCATGTGCATAAGCAAACATAATGAAACACTGGGCTGGATTTGTCTTTGCTGGTGAAATGCCTGGAGATACAGCTACATCTGAGGACTTAGGCACTGCAGATGAGTCTTTTCTGTCTAATGCACTATTATCAATTTTCATCATCAGCCAATTTTACAGCAGTTGGAATGTGACTTTAGCTCCAAGATGCACATATGCAGCCCAACAGAGAAGCATGCTAGACAATAGAGAAGTGGTCTAGTGGGTATCCTTTAGACGCAGAGATGGAAAATTGGAAGTATTTGTCATAACTCCTATGCATCCAGTGTTAGATGCAATGAGGACATGATATGAAAAACAGTGTTTACAAATTCTGCCCTCTGCATCTCATCTAGGCTACTCTGGGTAAGTAAATTATGACAATAAAAAATCTTTCAGGGGAGACATTTATCTGTGGTCCCTTTTGTGCTTTCCTTGCAGTTGCATAATTGAAAGGTAAAGTTTAGAGCTCTGCAAAAGTGTTAACACACGAAAAATTGACTTATTTTTTATTTCCAAAATTTCACAAAATTTTAAAAGACATTTTCTGAAATTTTTCCATATGAAGCTGAAAATTTGCTGGGCAAAACTGTGGTTATTTATTTTTGATTGTGGAAAAACTGTACTATCTGCAACTAAGTAGAGAGTCCTCAGGTGGCAGGATAAAGGGAAGGTAAGATAATGGGCTCAATTCTCAGAACTCGGTGCAAACTGAGCCAATGGCAGCTTGTACTGATTGCCAGTGCACCAGGGACCTGTATTTGATTCTCTATCAGGTAAGGTCTTGGTAGCAATGTCCCACAGCTTGTGGCAACTGTGGCCATGAGCCAAAGAGACGGCACGTTTGCATGGGTTGCTGCAAGCTTTGGGGCAGCCATGTATCACTCTAGGAAATTCCTGGTGGCTAGTGTTCCCCCTCAGCCCTAATCCAAAATTTTTTAATATTACTCACATCCCTGGTGGTCTAGCGAACCCCCTTCCCCTATGTATTGAAATATATATCAATTTCCCTGGTGGTCTAGTGGATCCCACACCCCGATCCCTTATGCATTAAAATATACATCACTTTCTTTGGTAGTCTCGCTGACTACCCCAGCCCTGATCCACCATATATTAAAGTTTACTTCACTTTTCCTGGGGGTCCAGTGGACCCCCATCCCAATCAGCCTATGTATTAAAATATACATCACTTTCCTGGTAGTCTAACAGACCCCCCATCCCCAGTCTGCCTGTCTTAATATAATAATCATTTCCCTGGTGGCCTGGTAGATTTCTCAGCCTGCCGTGCTGGCAGACAGTGCCCCACCACCCTGCACCCCCGTCCAATCCCCAATCAGGTGACTGGCACTGCCCTCTACTCCCCACCATGACTGATGGCTGATTGAGCTGTCAGTGAGTATGTACTATATGCAGTTCCATGTCATAATGGCGAAAATTAAAAGGTGACTTACCTTACAGCAAATGCACATCACTGTAAACCACAAATGGCAATGTGCACTACTACCACCAGGAAAATAACAGGGAGTGGTGCCCATAATTACCCCTGGATGCCACAATATAAAGTTACATTTTATATGGGGACTATGACCCCGCACCCCCCAAAATTTATATAACCAGCTCCAGAGGAGATTTCAAGGAGGGGGAGAAACACCAGAAAGGCAGTCAGAGGGATGCAACATCTGAAAATCCAAGACAAACCATTTTTATAACTTAAACAACACGCCCCAAATAAAACACACAATAGTGGACAATAACAGTTCTGAACTCGGGTCCACCAGCATTGATGGTGGTACCACTAGCCACAACACCACAGGAGTGGCTTGGAACTGGCTCACAGAACTGCATCCCATAACCCTACAGAGCTAATCCTCCCTCGCCATACACTGCTCACTAGTCACTCTCTTTCACCGTTCCCCTACATGGTCGCTATTCCTTTTTGGTTACTCTTCTGACAGGTGCTCAAATTGAGTGGCTCAAATGAAATCACTCAATTTGAGCTGCCAACATAATGGCATACCACTGTATGCAGGGCATGCTGATTGAATGACAACTCACTCTCAGTCAATGAACACGTACTGTATACAGTACGTGCTCACTGACAGTTCAATTGGTGGCTAGTCATAGTGGAGAGTGAAGGGCTGCACTGGTCACTGGTTTGGGGATGGGACAGGGGGAGTGTGGTGGTGGGGCACTGCTTGCAAGGGTGGGGGATTCACTAGACCACCAAGAAAAGTGATATATAATTTAATACATATAGGATGGGGGGGGTCCAGTAGACCACCAGGAAAAGTGATATAAATTTTAGTACTTATGCTATCAGGGTGGTGGGGTATGCTAGACCACCAGGGAAAGTGATGCATATCTTAATACATATGGGATCAGGCAGGGGTTCTGCTAGACCATGAGGGGCATTGTTCATTTTAATACATAGGGAATCAAGGCTGTGGGGGGGTCTGCTTGACCACCAGGCAAAGTTGTATATTTATGGGACAGATTGGGGATAGGGAGGGGTGTGTGGCAGCACATAAGGATCCCTACTGTCTGGAGATGGCACAAGTTCTCTAACCCTCCTAGGAGACACAGCTCTATGTTCCCTTAGACCAGTCCTGGATGGTCTAAGGGTACTTGGAAATTTGTCCAATGGGAGGGCTTAAAGAATACTTGAATTAGGGGATATGGCATCCTTCTGCAAACCCCTAGAGCCATGTTGCAGCCCATTTTGTGCCACAAGTATGGTGCAACCCCCCTCTGGCACACACAGCCCACATTTGACACAAACTGTGTTTGTGAATTGCTCCCATTGCTCCAATTTGGCACAAGCCACACCTTGCACCATTCAGGTGGTCTTTGAGAATCAGGCCCAATGTTTACTTCTAGGACACCCATTCCAATAGGCTTAGTGCAGTGTACAGGGAAACAGAAACAGAATAACAACTAAACTTTCTTTAGTGCAATGATGTACTTAATGAAAGAAATGATGGATATATTCAGGAAAGTATAAAAGTTACTAAGCACCTTATCTTAATAACATTGAAATTAATACATTTAATAACAAGGTCACAAACAATGAATCATCTTTTTCAGCACAAAGACAATCACACACCTAAACAATGTGTGGAATCTGATGCACCTTAGAAAGCCTTTATTGAAACTAAGGTAACTTTTAAAATAGCACTGTAGAATGCCTGTTGAGTTGAACAGTATGATTTTTATTTAAAACGATTGTTGTGAAAGTATTTCATGTTTTTATGCAGATAAACTATAACCAGTCTTCTAAGCTTGAAGGTAACTGGAAACACATTGCTTTACTTATGAGTGCCATATCTGTATATGTTGTACTACTGTTTAATTGGCTATTGGAGTTCTGTAAATCAATGTATGCTCTGAATAATATAAGATAAAATGAATAAGAAAACAACTTGTGGTTTGAATGTGGCAGTGCCACAGCCACTTTAGCATCAGTTTCTAACTACTATTGGACAATATTTAATATAAAGAAATGCTCATTGCCATGTTGGTCCTTGTACAAAAAAGATGCACAAAACAGGTGATTTCATATATTTTATTGGACCAACAAAAGATTCAGATTTGTGATGAAGAATTCTGTGTAATCTGAAAGCTTAAGACCATAATGTGAATAATTTTTTGGTCCAATAAAAGGTATCAAATCACCTATTGTGTGCAATATTTAATATAGAAATTTGAGCATGGTGTTGGGATTTGTGTACAGGGTTATCAATGTCAGAAATCATACCAGAACAGTAGAATATTAACATACTGTGAAAAAATGGGTGATGACTAAACAATTGAGACTTATCACACTGTTAGTGTATACCTGTGAACAAGTATTATATACTAAATGAGAAACATAGAAACATAGAATTTGACGACAGATAAGGACCACTTGGCCCACCCAGTCTGCCAATTTCCCTACCTAATGGATAAGCTGCAGATCCTAGTTAACCAGCAGCCTACTTCTTTCTACCCCACCCCATAGAATTGCTTTATGGCTGTCCCATGCATGCTTGAATTCAACCACTGTTTTTGATTCCACAACCTCCTCAGGAAGGCTGTTCCATGCATCCACAACCCTCTCTGTGAAAAACTACTTCCTTACATTACCTTTGAGCCACCCCACCTCTATCTTCAAATTGTGCCCCCTTGTTCTTGCACACCTCTTTTTTTGAAAGATGCTACCCTCTTGGACTTTGTTGATTCCCTTGAGGTACTTGAAAGTTTCTATCATGTCCCCCCTCTCCCTCCTTTTCTTGAGGCTATACATATTAAGCTCCTTTAGTCTCTCTTCATATGTCTTCTGGTGCAGACCCTGCAACAATTTAGTTGCCCTCCTATGGACAGCTTCCATCTTGTCTATGTCCTTTGCGGAGATTGGATCTCCAGAACTGCACACAGTACTCCAGATGGGGTCTCACCAGCTGTCTCTACAGAGGGATAACAACTTCCTGTTTTCTACTGGTGATGCCTCTCCCTATGCATCCCAGTATCCACCCTCCCAGCCCTTCTTACTGCCCTCTCACATTGCTTGCACACCTTGAAGTCATCTGATATGACTACCCCCAGGTCCCATTCCATTTTTGTTGTTGTTAGTATCTCACCCCCCATTGTGTACTCTTCTCCTGGGTTTTTGTTTCCCAGGTGCATTACCTTGCACTTCTTAGCATTAAATCTAAGCTGCCATACATTTGACCACTCCTCTAACCTTGCCAAGTCCATTCTCATCCTTTCCACCCCCACCTTGTGCATCAACTCTGTTGCAGATCTTTGTGTCATCTGCAAAGAGACATACTTTTCCTTCCAGTCCCTCTGCAATGTCGCTTACAAAGACATTAAAGAGAACCGGTCCTAATACTGAACCCTGCGGCACCCCACTAGTAACCGCCCTTTCTTCAGAGTGGACTCCATTTGCTATTACTCTCTGTGTCCTATTCTCCAGCCAATTCTTTACCAAGGCTATCATCTTGGGACCCACTCCAAGGCTGGCTAACTTGTATATTAATCTTTTGTGTGGGACTGAGTCAAATGCCTTGCTAAAGTCTAGGTAGGCCATGTCCACAGCCCTTCCCTGATCTACTACTTTGGTCACCCAGTCAAAGAAATCTATTAGATTCATCTGGCATGACCTTCCCGCTGTGAATCCATGCTGCCTTGGGTCCTGTGTCCCTCTGGCCTCTAGGTACTCGACAATTCTTTCTTTCAAAAGTGATTCCATCATTTTCCCTATCACTGAGGTTAAACTAACAGGTCTGTAGTTTCCTGCTTCTGCCCTGCTCCCAATTTTGTGAAGGGGAATCACATCTGCCCTCCTCCAGTCCTCAGGTACCACCCCAACCTCCCATGATTTGTTAAACAGGGTAGTCAGTGGTATCACTAGTTCTACCCTTAGTTCTTTTAGAATTCTGGGATGAATCCCATCAGGCCCCATTGCTTTGTCCACCTTCAGTTTTAAGAGTTCTTTCAGAACCCGTTCTTCTGTAAATGGGCTGGTATCAACTTCTGTATCCAGAGTGTTTCTATTGTTTGTTTTAGGTACCTCCCCCTCTTCATTTGTAAATACTGAGCAAAAATATTTATTATCTCTGCCTTTTCACAGTCACCCTCTGCCCACCCCCTCCCCTTTATTAAGCCTCACTATCCCTCCCTTAGTCTTCCTTTGCTCCCTGATGTACCTAAAAAAGGTTTTATCCCCCTTCTTAACTGAGTTGGCTATCTTTTCCTCAGTTCGGGCCTTTGCTGTTCTGACTGCCTTCCTAGATTCCTTTTGCTTTAACTGATACAATTCTCTGTCCTGCTCCTTTTGTGATTCCTTGTACTTTCTGAATGCTTTCTTTTTCTCTTGAACCTTCACTACCACCTCCTTTGAGAACCATAGTGGTTTCTTACATCGTTTTGTTTTGTTTATTTGCTTCACACAAAGGCTTGTTACCTCTGTGATGGCAGTTTTTATTATTCCATTGTTCTTCCACCCTCCTTCCTGCCCATTTGCTAGTGCATTCCTTAGGCACTCACCCATTTTGCAAAGTCAGCCCTCCTGAAGTCCAGTACTTTTGCCTTTGTGGCTTGACTCTATTGCTGTGTTTATTGTGAACCATACTGTTCGATGGTTGCTAGTTCCCAGATGGCTACCCACTTCTACATCTGTGATCCTCTCTCCATCTCCATTTGAGAGGACCAGGTCTAAGAGTGTTCCCTCTCGAGTGGGTTCCAATACTAGTTGTCTAAGGCATGCCCCCTGTAGGGCATCTAGAATAACCCCACTCTTAGAAGTGGCTGCTGCAACTGCACTCCAGTTAACATCTGACATATTTAGATCACCCATCAGCAATATCTCCCCTTTATCTGCCATTCTAAGTATACTTTCTATTATTTCCTTGTCCATTTCCTTCCCCTGAGAGGTGGGGTCTGTATACAACCCCTGTGCAGATTGTGGTGCCATTGCCTGCCTCCAAATTGACACACAGTGCTTCTTCTCCTCCCTGTTTACCCTTTAGTTCTGTTGCTTTGATTCCTTCTCTTATGTAGAGAGCTACTCCTCCTCCTCTTTTACCCTCCCTGTCCCTCCTGTAGATAGTGTATCCTGGTATGTTCGTCCCAGTCATGGTTCCGTGTGTACCATGTTTCTGCGACTGCCACGATATCCAGATGTTCCTCCTCCATCAAGGCCACTAATTCAGGAAGCTTGTTACCCAGACTACAGGCATTGGTACTCATTGCTCTCCATTTTTTGATGTCTTTACCTTCTGTAGCAGCATCCCCCACTGACCTTTCTACCTTGGTATTTTCAGGGCAGCACTTTTTAGGGCTGCAGTGGGTCCTTCTCTTGGGGCCTCCTGGCAATTCCCAGGATGAGGCTTAAAACTGCCGGTGACAGAGCATTTAGCGTCGCCAGCCCCATCCTGTGGAATTCACTTCCTCCATCTATTCAGGAGGTTTCTTCAGTTGAGGTTTTTGAGGCCCGCCTCAAGGCCTTCCTGTTTAATCATGCCTTCTCGGACCTTATGTGTTAGTCCTCCCTGGGAACTCTGCTCCTTTCTCTCTGAGTACCAGTTTTAATACATATGTTTACTGACTATATTTACTTATGCTGCTATTTTTGCTGTATTATTTAAATTAATTTAAATTATTGTATTGGCAGTGTTTTTTTTTTGGTATGGCACACAGAGTCTCAGGATTGGGCACCTGAAAAATAACATGTGCCTTGCCGCGTAGCGCCCTGCAGGCCTCTTGCTATGACTAGGAGAAGCAATCCATACTCCTTATGAATGAATAACCTGATGAGGTGATCAAAATCACCTCTGCGTCTGTGCACCATGCACCACTCTGCATTCACACTACTTTTTTTTTACCTGACATGGAGAAAACTGTTTTGGTGGTCAATGGGTTCATGACCGCTGAAATACATAACCCCTCACCTGACCCTCCCTCTCTGCATCCAACAACCACCCCTCCAGAAATGTAACAGTGGCATGGGGAGTGCCCAATCCCCAAGTGCATAAATTCTTGTCCTGTCCACCTCTCTAATACCAGGCATGCACGGTTATCATCCACTATCATGCATGAGTGATTATTTCTATTTTTTTAAACTTTATTCCACCCACATGACCCTCCCTGTCAGAGCTTGCCCTCCCAAAACATAACAGTGACACTGGGATGCCCAATCCCCAGTGTCGATCAATATCTTCATCCTGTTTTTGTAATCCTCATCTCATTCCCCTCCACTACCACACATGCGTGGTGATTTCTTTATATATATATATATATATATATATATATATATATATATATATATATATATATATATATATATATATATATATATATTTGTATTAATAGTTTATTGAAAATATACAATTGTAAGACAAGTTGAAAACAGTAACAATAATATGTATGTGTATATATATATATATATATATATATTTTTTACTTTCACTCCCCTCACCCAACCCTCCCTCTCAGTGTCTACTACCCCACACCCCCCAAGAAACATAACACTGACAATGGGGGTGTCCAATCCACAGTGTTGATTGGCATATCCATCCTGTTTTTTATTTTATTTTTTTTAATCTGTAACAAGAAAACCATCCATCTGTGTCTTTTTCACTGTTACAGTCCCCCCACCCAACCTTCCCACACAGTACCCACCACTCCGGACACCCCCAAGCCTTTACTTGCCCATCGAGGGTCCAACACCATAATCCCTCTGGACCACAGATACATCTTTACTCTTCAGAGCAGAACGACAAACTGAAGAAACAGGTACGCCATTCAATGTATTTCAATGGGGGCTTGAACTTAGAGGCATAGCTTGGACATTTTTGCATATTTATAGCCCATATTTTCCAAATGCCTTCTTTGCTACCCCACCTCATGAAGTGTCACTGCCATCAGGCAAATCTGTCCTGAAAGGTGATTTTGTCATCCCTGCACAAATCACCTTTCAGGCAGGAGTTGGACATTTTCTCTGTCCCTGTTCATAAGGTGAGGTCAAAAAAAGGGTATGGTGACTTTTTGGTGTAAAAATATTAAAAAAAAACAACACAGTTATAAGCCTAGGTTGAATTTTGTGAATGCAGCCTTGTAACTTTGGTAATTCTCAATATTTTTACCCCAAATTTACAACATAGTCATATCTTTACAGCACCCCATGAATGTGATAGCAGTTAGTTTTCAAATCCTGGCCAAAATGATTTTTTTTTACATCCCAAAAGGTGATTTCTCGGTCTCTGCACAAAATCACCTTTTGGGCAGGAGTTAACAATTTTCTCTGCTCTTGTTCATAACGTGGGGTTGGAAGAAGGCAAAGTTGAAACTTTAAAGTAAAAATATTAAAAAACAACAATGTTATAAACCAGCATTGAATTTTGCAAACACAGCCTCATAACTTGGGTAATTCTCAATATTTTTACAAATTTTACAACATAGCCATATCTTTTTAGCACCTCATACATGTGGTAGTTGTCATTTTTCAAATCCTGGCCAAAATGTTGTTTTACATCCCGAAAGGTGATTCTGCGGTCTCTGCATGAAATCATCGTTCAGGCCAGAGTTAACAATTTTCTCTGCCCTTGTTCATGAGGTGGGGTCATAAGAAAGCTCTGTTATAAATCTGGTGTAAAAATATTAAAAAACAACAAAAGTATAAACCAATGTTGAAATTTCCAAATGCAGCCTCATAACTTTGATAATTTTCAAAATTCTTACCCATATCTTTCAAGCACCTCATACATTTGTCAGCTGTTATTTTTCAAATCTTGGCCAAAATGTTTTTTTTATATATCCCGAAAGGTGATTGCATAGCCCCTGCACAAAATCGTGTTTTGGGCAGGAGATAACAATTTTCTCTGCCTTTGTTCATGAGGTTTGATCATAAGAAGGCTATGTTGAAAACTTAGGGCAGCAATTAATTTTCTCTGCCCTTGTTCATGAGGTGGGGTAGGAAGAAGGTGATGCTAAATCTTTAAAGTAAAAATATTCAAATCAACAATGTTATAAACCAGTGTTGAATTTTGTGAACTCAGCCAGGTAACTTTGGCAATTTTCAATATTTTTACCCCAATTTACAACATAGCCATATCTTTCCAGTACCTCATAAATGTGGCAGCTATCATTTTTCAAATCCTGGACAAAACATTTTTTTTTACATCCCAAAAGGTGATTTCACATTCCTTGTGCAAAATCACCTTTTGGGCAGGAGTTGAACATTTTCTCTGCCCTTGTTCATGAGGAGGGGTCATAAGAAAGCTATGCTGAAAATTTGGAGTGAAAATATTAAAACTCAACAAAGTTATGAGCCTACATTTAATTTTGCAAAATCAGGCTTGTACATTTGGTAATATTCAATATTTTAACCCCAATTTTTCAACATAGCCATTTCTTTTCAGCACCTCATGAATGTGACAGTTGTCATTTTTCAGCTCCTGCCCAAAATGTATTTTAACATCCCGAGAGTTGATTTTGCAGTCCCTGCACAAAATCACCTTTAAGCCAGGAGCTGAACATTTTCTCTTCCTGTCTTCATGAGGCATGTTCATAGCAAAGCTATGTTGAAAATTTGGGGTAAAAATATTAAGAAAATAAATAACAATATTTTTACTCCAAATTCCTCAGCTCCTCGGCTCTGGCCAGATTTTGTTAAAAGTAGATGTGACATTTAATTCATGATGTAATGAATAAGTACACATAATACATTCTTAGGACAACCATGGGCCTTGAGTAAGTGGATGTTGGCCACGAAATGTTGGTAGCTATGCACTCATTCATAAACTAAAGCATTCTTATTTAAAAACTAACTGTAGTTTGAGTCTTCGTCAACCCTCTTTTTCAATCTGATTTATCTGTGCCACTCTGAAGTTAGACTCTTCTGCATTCAATCACTTTTTTCTAACTCTGGGCAGGTTTAGCCAGAGGCTTGGAGCATCCAGCCCACCACCACAGAAAACAATTCTAATAGGGTCTCACTGGTGTGCAGTACATATTTCCTAGTTTGCTGGTAGCTACATAATTATGGCTTTTAGACCACAGTGGAATGATGCCCTACCCTGACTTGCACCCTACCCAGCTACCTGTGGGACTCTGTTGGTACAGTGGATCAGAGTAAGGAGGCCACATATATCTCGCTGGAACAGGGGACATGTACATGCCATGGGAACCTCCTTGGCTCTTGCTGAATGGCATGCAAATGTATGAAAGCCTACATGGCACATAATGTGTTATATAGGCTTTACAATTAGTGACCCATGGCCTTCTTTATGCTGTTACATGTAGTACGTGCCTAATGTATACTGCTTTTGTCTCCAGTCTTTGCACTATCGGTATCCACTATATTACTATGGTATACTATATCTGTGAAAAATGAAATGTTACTATACAAAATTCAATCCCTATATTCCATTTGATTCTGCTCACATTAGACATAACCAGAACACTCCAATCAAAAATATGAGCATAAGCCTTTTTAAAGCATCACCCATATCTGCATTTGCTTTTAATTATAGCATACTGATAGGTTATATCCCAAGACAAATTAAAGAATAACTTTCCTAGTCATTCTCTGCAGGTGACCTGATGAGCAGAGTAGGGCACTTAAAATAAAAGTAATAAATTAATCATTTGATATTATAAAAAAATAAGGGAACAGAAACAACACCAGTGATTGGTCAAATGTGATCACATCACATAACTATGTGTTAGTCATGCACAGCAGCACAGTTCAGAAATACTTAATTATCCAGATCTCATTACTCACTTTAAAAAAAAAAATCAGTGGAACCTTTTTATAATTGCAATAAGGCACTCCAGAGAGTGCATAATTCTAGAGTGGGTAGGGCACTTGACAATGCCTCATGCCACGTTTTCCATGGAATGCTGTCATTACACACTACTGTAGTACACACCCTGTCATATAGTTCTTTATTATTTAAATGAAGACCGTTCATCCATTGAGTTGTCATACAAACATGTCTTGGCTAATGTTCTAGTGGCAGTTCAGCTACTTACTGTACCTACCCCTGCCCCATCTCCTTCCCTGCCTTTGCTTTCACTAACCTCTTAAAGCTATTCCATACTATCTTGAGACCTGCCACCATTTGACATTTGACACCACTCTGTGTAGCTTTTTCCATCTATCCAGCCATATTTCCACGAAGAAGTAGTTACATCCTTCCTGAATCCATTCATTAAGTTCTTTGTACCACTAACTCATACAGTATGTATTACCTAAGACTAATGTGTAAGCCTATTCCCCTCTTGTTCCCTCTTGTGTCCAGTTCCCCCGTCTTCATCCAGAAATTATGCTTGCCTTCTCCTTCTTCCACCTGTCTAAGTCCAGCCCTAATGGTCTGGACCTCAACCTCTTCTGCATCTCAGTCCCTGCCATTGCAACTCTCCTTACTCACCTACTTAATCTTTCCTTTTTCCTCTGTGCTGTTCTTCAATCCTAGAAGTTGGCCAGTGTTATTCCTTTTCACAAAGGGAGTGACCGTCCTCCCCAGGCAACTTCTGTCCCATCTTTCTCCTTCCCTCCATCACTAAGCTAGAAGAGAAACTAGTCCATTCCAGGTTCCTCAATTTATTTTCATCCTTCAACTTGTCACCCTTCCAGTCTGGTTTCCATAAGCACCATTTGACCCTCTCCTTCCTGTTGCATGTCACTGATTCCATTTTCTCTGAGACTAATCAGGGGCACACAAAGGCTGCCATTTTCATCAATCTGGCCAAAGCCTTCAATTCAGTGTCCCATACACTCCTCCTGAACAAGCTGAGCTATGCTGACCTCTCAGCTCCTGCTATTGATTGGTTCCATTCTACCTCACAGGTTGTAAACAGTTGTGACAGGTTGGAGAAGTCCTGTCACCTCAATTACCCATACAGGCTGGGCTCCCATAGGACTTAATTCTGAGTTCCAACCTCTTCCCAATTTTTCTGAATGACCACCCTGCTTGTGCCATGAAGCATATTCACACGTATGTGGATTACACAGTCATTTTCATTTCAAGTCTGGTCCCTCAGCTGCAGCTGTGGAAAGCCTGCTTCAGCAGGACATCAACAATGTTTTGCACTTGTTCCAATCCAACCAATCAACACAAAATGAGGTGTCTAGATTTCCAGTTTGGCTGTGACCAAGATGGTCGCTTAGCGTAAAAGCTCTTCACTGCAGTTCTTTCTTATTTAATTACCAGTTTCTACAAAAAACCTCAAACATCAATTTTTTCACCAGGATTTGTTCCAGTTTGTTCTGCTAAAATGAAAAATATCTGCTTTACCATGTTTCAACCAACTGTTCCCGTCAAAACAATTTTTTAAAATCCCTGCTGAGTCATAACTGGCACAATGTCTACCGTAGCCCACTCAATGTCTCCTTAGGGTCAAGCAAATGACTCAACAATCCGCCTAATGTTGGAGAAAATACTGGTAGAAGTGTCTGGAGTTAAAAACTCTATCAATAACCTGGAAAACAAGATGGATAACATCAGTCTGTCAGTATAAGGCACAGAATTTGCCCTGAGGTAAATGGACATATGAGGGGACCAAAGGGCAATGAAATCCATAAGCTGCAGTTGGAGATAGCACTCCTTTGGGAAAAGATCGATAACCTGGAGTGCCTTGGATGCTATAACAATATAAGAATCCTTAGAGTGCCAGAAGGAGCCAAGGGGATAAATGCAGAAGCCTTGATGCAGCATCTACTGACATACTTGTTTCAATTAAAAACTGCCAAATAGAAGTAATGACCCTGAGAGACCATCTCAATTTAACACCCAAGTCAAAAGCAGGAGAGAAACCTAGACCAACCCAGGCCACCCAGAATACCGCCCCAGCTGAAGCACTTACTTCTTTCTCACCTGTTTGTGTTCCATTAATATACACAC
Source organism: Neoceratodus forsteri (assembly GCA_016271365.2). Lineage (NCBI taxonomy): Eukaryota > Metazoa > Chordata > Ceratodontiformes > Ceratodontidae > Neoceratodus > Neoceratodus forsteri. The sequence continues at coordinate 266,502,177 of CM028137.1, forward strand.
CACACTCCTGTGTGATTGTTACAAGTAAATATTTGTGTTGCCATTGGGTTGTGCATTTGAGAAAGAGTTATGTGCTCAGGGACAGCCCAGGTTCCAGTTATCTCTGTGGTGCAGCTGGTTAGTGCAATCGGAATAGTATTCCGGGAGGCCTGGGTTCAAGTCCCAGCTGAGGCACCTACTTCTTTCTTACCTCTGTTTGTATGTGCTCCATAAATATGTACATCACACTCCTGTGTGATTCTTACAAGTAAATATTTGTGTTGCAATTGGGTTGTGCATTTGAGAAAGAATAATGTACTCGGGGATAACCCAGGCTCCAGTAGTCTCAGTGGTGCAGCTGGTTTGTCCAATCAGAATGGTATTCTGGGTGGCCTGGGTTAAAATCTCTGCTGAGGCACTTACTTCTTTTTTGCCTCTGTATATGTTCCATGAATATGCACACCACACTCCTGTATGATTGTTACAAGATTTACAACTCTATCATTATTTACTACATACAGCAGCTCTCTTGTAAGTTTTCTCACTGGTTGCAAAGGGCCCTAGGATCTCCATGACATAGTGTATAGGCTGCTGGAGTTCCCTCTGTAAGCAAAGGCAGATCTCTAAAGAGAGCCCTCATTATCCTGTGCACATTTACTGATCTTGCAGTATTCTCCCCGCATGGGTTAGACATCACAGCCCTCTCAGGGCAAACACAAAACTAACACTGTTTGGTCAGGAGTCAGTGGATAAGAAGCTTGTGTTTACAGGATTGCTCCTTTTGACCCACACAACCACCTATACCACCACAATAACCTAGGATCAGGATGCATGAAGTGTGCATGGTCTTAATATTAATGGCCAGTGCAATTCCAAGCAGGGGATATATTGTGGACCCAAGGGCAGCTGACAACTCCATCCCTGGCTACACTTCTAGCATGTAACAGTCCACACTCTGTTCATGAATTGAGAGGATAAGGAAAGCACTGCTCTTCCCTTCATCTCCCAAATAATCTTTCAGCCACCAGCCCCTCTCGCCATCCCTTGTGCCTTCTTAACTTCCCCCTGCAATGGGCAATGACACCTCTCCCTCTTTGGTCTTGTTATCCCAATACCATCGATTCTTGCTTCATTGCAACAGCTTTTTGATGATACAGCTATTTCTCAGGACTTCATCAAACAATACAATTCATACTTAAAGCTGAAACTCCCTAATGCAAGGGAAACAAGTAGAGCTAGATGGAAGTTTTAAACTAGTGTGTTTAGAGTCTGTCAGAAGTTATAGGGATCTGGTTATGCCCTTCTCCACGGTTTCTCTTTTGGCCTCTACCTTGTAGGTAGTTAATCCTAGTTGTAACATGGGTATTATTGAGAGGTGAAAATGAGCACAGCAATTTGGTGGGAAAGCACCAGCTAACCAATATACAGTGGGTATTAATCCCACAGTAATGCCCCCTGCTGCACTCCCTCACACATCCAGCAAAGTACAACGTCGCATACAGAAATCCTCGGTAGTGCAATAATTACTTCAAACCAGTAACATAAAGTGCTTTGAGACTCCAGAGTACAGAATGCCACCTGGTATTACAGTACTGAAAGAATGCACACAGATTTGGCCATAGGAGAGCACTCTTCATTTGTCAGCCACCTGCACCGTCGAACTGTAGCTTGCAACGAGAGTAGCGGATGTCAGCAAGAGATTCTCTTGTTGCCCATAAACTGTTTCCCAATACTGACAGTAGCGGGGGAAAATCCGGTCAATAGTAATTGACCTGCAGTCTCTTCTATACAAGTGAGCAGCATATTTATTCCAAAAGCACCTGATTGTAGCAGCAGTTTAGAAAGCCATCAGAAACATATGCAAATTACATATGGTGTCATCCGAGTGTTCATGAGAAAAATGCTACACGCACGATTAGCGAATGAATTAAAAAAATATTGCACATATGGTTTTTCAAAGATAATATAGTAGTGCAGTAATCATCAGCTCCCCTTTCAATGAGGCATTTGTTAATGTTCATAAAAAAGAAACACCACCATATTAATAGATATGGTTGTAATGAAATCAGAGTGGGTAATTTTTTTTGTGATACAATCCATATATTGTATATGGGTACATGTTTAAATGTAATGTTTTTCACAATATAACCTTACACTTCTTACCTCCACATTGCCCATGTTACAAGAGCATTAATCCCCTCCAGAGTTGGGCTCTACTACAGGATTAATACCAACCAGGCATTAATCCCTAGTAGAGCCCTCCTCTGTCGGGGATTAATGCTTACATGTCAGTGTTTCACCAAAAGTATACAGGAATGTTCTATTGCAAATTGCATATTGATGTCATGTCACATTTGTTTTATTCTATATTTTTGCTTGCATTCACTGTCACTTACCAGCCAGTCATAGAAATAGAAATACCAACACTCTGCCCATAGCGTGTCCCAAGTACATGTCTGCAACCTCCAGTACTCCTAATGAACATGCTGTGAGAAATTTATACCTGTTGCTATCCCCATCTAAGTCATGCTAAAAAGTCTTCTGTACTGGAATTGCATAATAGTTCCCTATTCCCAGCATGCAATGCAAAGCCATGGCTGGCTCAAATGCAGCCAGAGGTTGAAGACTGGATCTCCCAGTCATATAAATCAGCAACAAAATGTAACCTCATACTGCACACTGTCACACAAGAAAGTCTTCCTCAGATGCCAATCTATGTTGACAGATCCTATGGTGCTTAACTTGGGACAAATAGCTCTGTGGAACATTCAGGGCACAAACTCCCTGATTAATTGGAAACAGATATTCACATACATGAAGAAGGAATGCTGTAACATAGCCTTTATTCAGGATGCTAATCTCCTTGAGATGGGAATGGGTGGCGCAGTTCATAGGCAGCTCATTCTCCAAAAAAAGCGAAGGGAGTAGAAATCCTCCTTCATAAGGATTCACCCATGCTGCAGTGACATACATTTTGCTGATGCCAATTAAGGCACAGGCAAAATGCCTCCTGACATTACAGTGCCAGGCATTTCATCTCCCAGGAATTACAACGCCAAAGCACTGTCCTGGGGAATGGTGGCTTTTGCAGGGGACTATGCCCACCGCACTACCACAAACTAAATATAACCTCCTCTGTGGTGAGCATACCCCATAGGGACTAGAAACTGTGTGGGCACAAAGGGCAACAAGAGTGAGGGGCAATCTAAAATCAAGATCACCCCGTCACTCTCACCCTCGTCGCAGTGCCCTGGTTACAGTGGCAAAATTCAGTCACCATGCTAATGGCCTACCCTTCATAAAAAATCTTAAGGTACAAGTCCTTATTCAGTCAATCTCCTCAGAGGGCCACTGGCTACTGGTAAGAGTTCCTATTAACTCATAGATCACAGTACTAGTCAATGACCTAAACGGGACTTATCCTTTTTCCGAGAACTAACCAATGCAATAACCATAATCCAGGAAGATGGGGACCATCTGGTGATAGGAGATGATGTTAATGAAGTACGGGACACAATGAAGTATGGGACCTACTATTGTACCACATTGGAAGACACTCTATACTTCCTAGGACAGGATTGCATTCGCCAGTGGAGGAATTTCCACTGGCAGACTCCTGGAGAAGACTCTACCCAAAATGCAGAGACTTCACTTTTCATTTGGTTACACACAATACAAGTAGTCACTTGAATTTCTTAGATCTTACAGGATGTGCAACATGGCTGTATATGACTGATTGTCTTATGGAATTACACCTGCACTAACATCACCTTATCAGTAGTGCAGTCACTCCAGGACTCCCCGATGGCAGATGGGCATAATTTTACTCTCATGCAAGCACTTCTCACCATGGCATTCCAAACAAATAGACTTATTTTTCACCTGTAATGACTCCAGAGGTCACCAGGGCATTGTTGTAGAATATCATTAAAGCCTATGTTATGGATCAATAATCAGTTGTGAAGCAAACAACAAAAATCAGACAGCCAATGAGTTATTGAGCCTAGAACCCTCCCTTAAAACTAAGGAAAAGGAATACATTAACTTTCATCATCACTCACCACAGCTTCAATGGGGAATGCTACAAGTGAAATACAAAATAAATTATTTGGCCAACGTGGCTGCTCAGAAATCACCGCTGAGGACATCTCACAAACACTGGGAGTCTGGAGAGAAGGCTGGTTGATTTTTGGCCTACTGCACCAAAGTCCAGCAAAAGACTAATTGCATTTTCTCCCTAAGACTCCCATAAGGAAAGATTACTACTAGCCCCAAAGACATAGCAATGGCCTTTACCAAATATTACTCCACCATGTAATCGTCCCAGAAAGCAGATTCCCAGCCTGACCTCCTGAAGTTCCTGATAGGTCTCCAGTTCACTAAACTCCTACTCAAGCACCCAGCTTAGATGTACCAAGTAACCATATTGAACTGCAGACTGCCATTAAAGCCCTACCTAAAATTAAAACACAAGACCCAGATGGCTTACTGGAGGAATTCTATAAGGTGTTTCAGTCTCAGATTGCCAAATCATTGCTGAATACCTTCCAGGAGATGGTTGTAAAAGGAAAACTGTCACAATTAATGACAGAAGCCATAATTACACTCCTGTCCAAGACCAATAAAAACTTATAATTAGTATCCAACTACCATCCCATTTCTCTACTTAATGTGGTTCTTAAGCTGCTGGTAAAAATTCTGACAAGGTGCCTAGGCTGTCTAATCACTTGCTTAATGCTGTTACATGAGGTCCTTGCACCCTTATTGGTACCCCCAGAGGTATACTGTAGACAGCTGGTGTTTAGGCATATGTTATACTAATATATAGGGCATAGGGCATCTACTGTACAAGAGTAGATGTCAGGATATGTATGCATACTATTGTTATACACTTTGCTTTCTAATACATATATATTTTCTATGTATTTCTTGTTTACAAGAAGTTAGGACACCTGTGTCCTTGTAATGATTATGATATGTAAGCTGGCATTGCCACCTTTTGGTGATTTGTACTATTACACTGATTTGTGTAAGAACTGTACTCTTTTGTTTCACAAAGTGATGACTACTACAAAATTGTATAATGTTATCTTGGACCATGGAGCCACCTCTAATTTGGCCAATAGGACTCATCTCTGTAACTAGAAATGTTTCTGTCTTACAGTAACCATAGTAATTATCATAGGTATATAATGTGAGACACTGAGTCTTATACCTCGGAGACCCCAAGAGACACGAAGAAACCTTGAGGTATTGGGAACGCTTAGCATTGGCTCCCAGTTTGTATTGGTAAGAACTGCTTAGGGCAACTGTGATTTATCCCTTTGGTGGTAATAAACAAGTTTATTATTCTTATGCAACACGTCTGTGATTTCTTGCATTCCCAATATTGCCAAGAACCTGAGAGTGAGGTTTAGACCTCCTGAGAAAAGACAATTACCCAACAGACTTTGTCCAAGGAAGAATGGCAATGGACAATATTAGAGCAATCCTTCATGCTTTTTGTTCAGCTCTCCATAGTAGTTCACATAGTATATTGGCTAGCACAGGTATGGAAAAAGCTTTTAATTTCATAGAATGGGATGATCTATTCAAGGCAATGGAAAAGATGGATATAGGCCCTATCTTCATTTCATGGTTTAGAACTCTGTACTCCACCCCTTGGGCATGTATTATTGCCAATGGCCTTATCATGCCCCCAGCAGACCTTAAGAGAGGCACTATGAAGGGCTTTCCTTTGCTATTTCTCATTGCAATGGAGCCTTCCCTCCACAAACTCTGAAAATCTCCAGATGTCACAGGCAATAAATGTGGAAAGGCCCAGGTCAAAACTCCGGCCTTTGCTGATTAACTCTTCCTCACTCTTTCTAGCCCTTAAGTGTCCCTGTCAGTCTCCTTAATTATTTTAAATGAGTTTAAAACATTGTCATTTCATAAAGTTAACTCAACTAAGACTGAGGAACACTGCCTCAACATAACCACACATGAGTCCACAGTCAGTCACCTAGGCCTTCAATGGCAGTAGTACAAGCTGAAGTACTAATTTATATGACTTACTACAAAACTGAAAGACTTAATAGATCTTAACCACAACACACTGCTGGCCACATTGCAGGTAGATTTTGCAAGATGGAATAAACTCCACCTCACTTTTGGTGGCAAAATAGCAGCCTATAAGATGATGGCTTCCCCCAAATTTAATTCCTGCTTAACAGCTTCCCCATTCCCATCCCCTTAGCTAAATTCTGGCACCTTCAAAAACATTTTGTGCAATTATAATGGGAAGGGAAGTCTTCAGAAGTTGAGAGCTCCTGGTGTAAAGGGGGTGGAGCAAAGCTATGGCTCTATGCATATCACCAGGTCAAACTTTGAAGTGATTGGGTGATCATGGACCACTAACACCAATGTGGTTGACCTTAGAACAAGGCATGGGCTTGGGCCCTTCCTGGGCTCAGACAAAGGCACACAGCAGTTAGACTTCTCTGCTTGCAGTTTTCCAGGCAGACCTGGCTAGCACTCATTAAAAATTATAAACAGAATCTCCATCACCTAGGACAATGGGAGCCCCTATGGCACAGTCCCAACATCATGATCTATTGCACTCTCTGTATTGGGAACAATGGGCTGCCAAGGGAATAGATGTGGCGGCCCACCTGATAGATCCACAGATGGGGGCACTGGATTCCTCTGTTAACCTCTCTGCAAATGTCTCCCTTTCCAGGGCAGAATTCTGGTGATATCTTCAACTTAGAATGGTGGAAAAAGGCAGACAGACCCATTACTGACCAACTGGGCTACAAACTCCCAGAAGATTACAGGCAAGATATATGGCTTCATCCTTAGATCCTCACATTGTGTAGCTGCAATTTAAAATGGTGTCTGACCTACAAATCTCAGTTCCAAGAGTTATAGTATCTTGGAGGCCTTACTTAAAACAGAACATACAGGTCTCTGAGACATGTGCTATCAATCAATGCAGAAGAAAATCCTCCATCAGTGGTACTGCACTCCAGAACAACTTAAAAAATTAACCTTATGTCTACAGATACTTGCTGGAGATGCCACCAACAGGTAGGCATTCTAACTCTTGTAGAAACGTAGAAACATACTCTTTGAAAGCAGATAAGGACCATTTGGCCCATGCAGTCTGCCCATTTCCTGACCTATTGGATAAGCTGCAGATCCTAGTTAACCAATAGCCTACTTCCTCCCACCCCCCCACTATAATTGCTTTATGTCTGTCCTTTGCATTCTTGAATTTCACCATTGTTTTTGACCCCACTACCACCTCAGGAAGGCTATCCCATGCATCCCCCACCCTCTCTGTGAAAAAATACTTCCTCACGTTGCCCTGAGCTCTCTCCGCTCTATCTTCAAATTGTGTCCCATTGTTCTTGTACATCTATTCTTCAGAAAGATGCTACCCTCTTGGACTTTGTTGATTCCTCTAAGGTACTTTAAAGTTTCTATCATGTCCCCCCTCTTCCTCCTTTCCTTGAAGGTATACATATTAAACTTCTTTAGTATCTCTTTGATTGGTTTCTGGTGCAGACCCTGCACCATTTTATCTGCCCTCCTCTGGACTGCCTACATCCTGTCTATGTCCTTGCAGAGATGGGGTCTCCAGAACTGCATGCAGTACTCCAGATGGAGTCTCAGCTACTGTCTGTACAGAGGAATGACACCTTCCTTTTCTGTACTGGTGATGCCTCTCCCTATTTATTTATTTAAAAGTTTTACCAGGAAGACGCACTGAGCACTAGTGCTTGATTCCAGGTGCGTCCTTGGGGAAGGGGGCAAACAAAACATACATGTAAAGAGCAAATGGTCAAATAATACACGAATTAAGCAGAAATATACAAATTATACAGAAGCATTATATACAGAGCAGAATTAAGCACAACACAGCGCATCCAGTAGGATGAAGAGAAGTGCATGACAGTAAGGAGCAGTGAACAAAATTCAAGTAGTACAAACTATGCAGTAGGGTCTAGAACCACTGCATGGGAGAGTAATGCACTAATAGTAGGACTCCTGGTTCATTTTAATGTTTTATTCTCCGACTACCCACAGGCACATGATGACATGAAATGAGAGTTGATGAGGGAGCTGAAATGCATTGCCTGGGGCATATGCCAGATGGTGGTAGGGAGGCAGTTCAATAGTTTGGGCATCCAGTATCAGAAAGATGCTTGACCACTTGAGGAAGACACCCGAGGGACAGCCAAGGTTTGTGTGTCTGTGTTCCTGAGGGAGTTCACAGGAGGGGCAGGGATAGCCATCACAGAGGAGAGATAGGGAGGCAGGGACTGGGACCAGTTCTTGGCAGTGAGCTTGGCACAGTGGAACAATCATCGGTCACAGAGTGAGTGAAGAGAGAGAGAGAGAGATTGGTAGAGCACACAGTGGTGAGTAGAGGGGGGATGTTCAATGCGAAGCAGCAGAAAAAGTGGAAAAGAGGGTCCGGTCTGGCTAAGATGGACTTGGGAGCGATGCTGTAGACTACTTCTACATAATCAAATATAGGGAGAATCATTTTCTGTACTAGTGTTTGGCGAGCTGGTGGCGGGATGCAACCATGACTCCGATAGAGGACGCCCAGTTTGGGGTGGAGATTTTTGTGGATGGCAAGTACAGAAAAGTCGAGTTGCTGGTCAAGCCTTACCCCGAGATACCTGAAGGAGGTGCAGACCTCCAGAATAGTCCCATCCAGTGTGTGGAAGGAAGGGGTTGCAGGGGGCCTAGAGAGTCTCTGCCTTGTGCCGAAGGTCAAGGAGACTGTCTTCTTGGTGTTGAGGAAAAGCTGGTCTGCACGAAACCAGAGCTGAAAATAATTGAAGTCCTGCTGTAGTCTGGTCATAACATCAGCTGATGATGGGCCAGATGTACACAAGACTGATGAGTGTAGGCAGGCGGAAGGCAGATCATTTAGGAATATGGAAAATAGGAGCGGTCCAAGGACAGGGCCTTGAGGGACCCCTGAGGTTACTGGGAGAGGTTTTAGTACTTTTAACATGGGAACAGAATTTCCAGTTTCCACATTTATGGCAACCATCTGGCCTGCTTAGCAACCACATTCTTGAACTATCTTTTTTTGGTTGAACAGAATCTACCAGTACATCCCACAAACTTCTCCCTCTTTTATGCACCATTCTAGGTTGTATGTCTTTCAAATCTCTTAATCCAGGGTCCAAGCTTACCATGTGCCAGTGTTTCTGTATTATTTCCCCCACTTTCTTTGATTGTGCACTATAAGTGCTGATAAAATTAATCCTTAGATCCCCCTTCTTTTTTGTTCTATCTCTCAGCTTCATGACCTCTGGCCACTGCATGTTATCATCCTCTGTCCTTGCCTTACATACAATGTGTTTAGGATACCCTCTTTCCTGTAATCTGTCTTCTAGTTCATTGGCTCTGTGTACATAGGTTTCCCTTTCACTAGTTTCTTTTTATCCATATGAATTGGCCCTTAGGTATTCCTGCAATAGTATGTTGTGGATGACTACTTTTACAAACATACAAAAATGCTAGCAGAAACAAGCCTCACAGTCTATCAGGTCTGCTCGATTGCGCAGCTAGCTCCTTATAATGCTGCTGCCCCCCCCATCCTATTACTCCTTCCCCTATCCCAACCACTCTTGAAGCTGTCTATTGTCTTGCAGGCCACTACCTCACTCAGCAAGGAGTTGCACTTGTCCACCACTATTTCTGTGAAAAAATAACTTCTCATCTCTCTCCTGAATCTACACCCCTCCAAACTCAGTGTCCTCTCATGTTCCTCCTGAACAGCAACCTATACAAAGGCAGGATAACCTCCCTACTTCTGGATGAGATCCCTCTAGCTATATACCTCAGTATTTTGTTGGCTTTTGCTGCTGCCCTTCTGCATTGAACAGAGTTGTTCTTGATCCCTGTTATGATCACCCCTAGGTCCTTCTCTTCTGTGGAGCAAACCAACTGAACTCCATTTAAGTGACAATCCCTCCCCTGTTTCCAGGCTCTGAAGTGCAGAACCTTGCACTTCTTGGCATTAAACCCCAGCTGCCATTTATCTGACCACTCCTGCAGCTTATTCAGATCCTTCTACAACCCCTACCCCCCCCCCCCGTGTCATTTACTACAGCTCCCAACTTGGTATCATCTGTGAACAGACTGATTTTGCTCCGGATCCCATTTGAGATATCTGCAGTAAAAATCCCGAACAGTACTGGTCTCAGCACAGATCCCTGTGGTACCCCACTCATCACCACTCTCAATGATGAGAGTTCCACCCCTACCACCCCCCCCTTTGCTGTCTCCCCCTCAGCCAGTTCCTGATCCAGGTCACTATGTTAGGTCCTGCCCCCACATACTCCAGCTTCCCCCCAATCTCCCATGCGGCACTGAATCAAAAGCCTTACTGAAGTCCAAGCACAGGACGTCCATAGCATGGCCCTTGTACAGTTCCCATGTCACTGAGTCATAGAACTCTACAGGGTTTGTCTGGCACAATCTGCCCACCACAAACCCATGCTGCTGGTCATCCTGGATACTGTTTGCCTCCAAGAAGCTTACAAGCATCTCCTTTAGGATGGTCTCCATGAGTTTACCCATGATCAAGGTGAGGCTCACTGGCCTGTAGTTCCCTGGTTTATCCTTTGTCCCACTTTTATGGGCCATCTTCCAGTCCTGTGGCACACATCCTGTGTCCAGGGAAGTATTGAACAGGTCTAACAGCAGCCCCGCAAGGACCTCTGCCAGCTGTCTCAGTACTCTCAGGTTAATGCTATCCAGCCCAAGTGCTTTGTCCATTCTTAATGCCCTCAACCCATCCAGCACCCTGCCCTCTGTAATCCCTACATGTGTTGTCCTCTCCCCCCTTACCAACCCCCCACCTGCCTGAGATATTTGTCCCCCCTTCGCCTGTGTGAACACAGAGCAGAAGTACACGTTCAGTGCCTCTGCCTGCTCTGTCCCTTTCTCTACCCACACCCCATCTTTCTTGATCATCACAAGCTGGTCTATGCTTCTCTTTTTCTTGCCTATGTAATAGAAGAAGTCTTTTTCTCCTCTTTTGATCCCTTGCGCCAGTCTCAGCTCTCTAGACACTTTGGCCCTCCTGACCAGTCTGGTAACCTCCCTAGACTTTTCCCTGTGTACATCTTAATCTTCTCACGTTCCCATTTTCCTATATTTCTGAAATGCCACCCTCTTGGCTTTCACCCCTTCCCTGACCACCAGTGACAGCCAACTGAATTTCTTTGCCCTGCATTTCTTGTTTTTTTCCTAGTACAGGTCTCTGTTGCCCCTGCCAGCCCTCCCCTTATTACATTCCACTTCTGATCTGCATCAATGCGTTGTTGGATGTCTGCCAGATGCTTGCTCAGAATTTTCCCCATCATCCTAAAGTCTGCCCCCCTAAACTAAACCACCCTTGTACCTGTGCCCCCTGTGTCCCTCCCCATGTTTAGCGTAAATCACACCGAGTAGTGGTCACTCCAAGCAAGTGATTCCCCCACTTCTAGGTTCCTTACAGCTTCCTCATTATCCTGTACATGGTCCAAAGTAATTTCCAGCCATGTCAGCCCCTGTACCAGCTGTGTCAAGAAGCTGTCCTGAAAAGCTTCCAGCAGGACCCCCGTCTTGCACTCATGGTGGCAGTTGTGCTCCAGTCCACCCCTGGTAGTTTGCAATCCCCACCACCACTCTGCCTCCATCCTGCTTACCCTTTGAATTTGATGTGCCAGTTCCCGGTCCCGATCACAACCCTGTGATGGTGGCCTGTACACTACCCCCATCCTCAGTGTCCTATTCCTCACATCCTGGAACCGCATCCACAGAGCTTCTGTCCTCCCCTCCTCCTCTTTCTTCCTTATTCATTTAATCTCCTCCCTCACATAGATCGTCACCCATTCCCCTTGGTCCCATCCTTTCTGAATAGCCTGTACCCTGGAATCATCATATCACAATCCTGGTACTGGGTGGCCCATGTTTCTGTGATTGCTGCTATGTTGACCAATTCCATTGCCAAGACAGCCTGTAACTCCACAGTTCTGTACCTTAGGCTTCTTGCTTTCAGTGAGACCACCTTCCAGCCTGTTGCCTCCCCAACCTTACCATTCCCCTTCCCCCCTTTGGTCCACTCTGTGCCCACTCCTCACTGCTTTCACCTCTAACTAGGGGGGTGAGCACCCTATGCTCCCCTTTCCAGACATTGTTTCTAACAACAGTTCCCTCACCACCCCTTTCTAGTTTAAATCCACCCTTGTTGAAATATACCCCTCCAATCCCTGTTTGTGCACACTCTTCCCCTCTTTGCTCAAATGTAACCTGTCCCCTGCATATAGGTCACTGTTGTCCCAGGTCTTGCCCCAGTCTGACACCAGCCCATATTTCCTGGTATGGCACCAGTCCCTCAGCCACTCATTGAACACTTCTATCCTTTCTTTTCTCCCTGTACTTGCACATGGTACCGATAGCACCTCAGAGAATGCCACCAATACTCCCACCTCCTTACACTGCCTACCCAATTCCTTGAACCTGCACTTTACCACCTCCACTGTTTCCCCAGTAAAGTAGTTTGTTCCCACATGATCCAGCACATGTGGTTTCATCCTCCCTCTTCTTTCACACTTCAGAAGTGCCTCCTCTGCCCTGCTTTTTAGCCTGTAAGAGTGCATTTCTGTCAGTTTGTTTTGTAAACAGGTCAGTTTTTGCACACCCTTCCCCATCCCTTGCAATGATTAGATCCGAAAAGCTTATATGTGATTTACTAAAGGATGCTGAAAACCTCAAATTGTCATTGCTATTTTCCAGGTATCTGACAAACGCAAATAGGTCTTCCTCTGTTCCTGTCCAAATTATCAATGTCATCAATAAATCTCCTATAGAGATCAATATTGTGTAAAAATGGATTGTTTTCAAGCGTTCTTATAACCTCCTCTTCCTCCCACTTGCCTAAATCCATATTAGCAAAATTGGGGGCCAAACTTGCCCCCATTGCTATGCCTTTCTTTTGACTATATTGTTTATCTAAGTAGGAAAAGGTATTAAAAGTTAATACAAATTCGGTAAGCTTTAAGAAGAGTTCTGTAGGGGGATCCTTATTTTCTCTCTGATCCAGGTAATAGTTAATGGATTCTAAACCCCCCTCATGGGGGACATTAGAGTAAAGAGATTCCACATCCATTGTTACAAAGATACTCTTATCTGTATTTCCAGGTCATTCAATACATTCAGAATATCCCCTGTATCATGTATGTATAAGGAGATTTTTTTTTTTTGCAATACCACTAATGTAATGATCTACATATTTGGACAGTGGTTCTGTAAGAGAATCTTTACCCAAAACTATCAGGTGACTGGGGGGGTTGACTAGACATTTACAGTATGTATTTTAGGAAGGCAATAAAAACAGGCTCATACAGGGCTATCACCAGTGAGGTATGCAATAATTGTATCTGAAACCCATCCTTCATTTTTACCTTCTGTAGATATTCATCAATTTCCCCTTGAAATGCAGCAGTAGGGTCTGTACCCAATTTAGTATAGAAAATGTCATTATTAAGTTGTCTACATATTTCCTTATCATACATGTCAGTATCCATTACAACTATGGACCCTCTTTATCTGCCGTCTTGATGGTTAATTCAGTATTTTAATTCAGTATCTTATCAAGGGCAACTTTTTCTGTTTTACTTAAATTGTAATACTGTAATAATAATGTTAAAACTTATATTGTCACTCTATGTATTGTATGGTTTTTCTTTTGTTACCCCTCCCCCAGGATGCACCTGGAATCAAACAGTACTCTGCTCAGTGTGCCCTCCTGGTAAAACTTTTAGATAAATAAATAAATAATAGTGTTTGTTACTCTGATTCACATTTCTGTCCAAATCTTGTAAGTCTCTCTCACAGCTCTTTAAAAAAGTCTGTAATGCTGGAGTTAATGGTGGACAGAATGTGGATCTGGGTTTAAATATCTTGTTAGAATTTGTAAATAATTCAGAATCACTATTAACAACGTCAGACATATCCGCAGTTTGAATTGCCCCTGCTTGTGCCATCTCTGTTCCATCTTCATTTTTTCTGACAAATAACGATTTTAAACCCAGATTCCCTACAAATTTGTTGCAGTCCACAATTGTTTCAAATAAGTTAAATCTTTGCGATGGCACAAACGAGAGACCCTTATTGAGATTTCTGTTAGTTCATAGCTGGATATATTTATAATGTTCCCTGTTGGTATCCATTCTTCTAATGTCCCCATAGGTTCCATCTGCCTCGAGCTCTGCCTCTTCCTTGATCTGTGCCTCCTCTCCTGGGGCCCCCTTGTCCATTTTTTGGAGCCTTGTTAAAATTGAGCCACTGGCTTCTCCTGGGGCCTTTTTTAGTGGTTTGAGTTGACTGGGAAACGTTAGTTTGATATTCCTCCTCTTCTAAATAAATATCTTCTTAACTGCTAATTCCTTGGTTCTGTTGTCCCTGGTCTGATCCAGTAGGTGTTTTTAAAATAAGCTTCAGTGTTGAGGTTTTGTCCATGTTGTGAGAGGGACCCCTGCTCCACTCAAAGATGGTACTGTTTTTATAATCGTTGGTGTCTCTTTCAAACTTAGTTTGTCATATCTCCTGGATTTTTTTATCATATTTAATCAGGTTGTTTTTAAATTTGTCCCTCAGTTCCTCATATAAGGGGTGGTTAACAAATTCTAATAATGCTTCTTCTCATTTTTAAATTTCTGCTTCCGTTTCTTCCTTGAGTTCCAGATTTTCTTTTATGGCAAATCTTACACCAATTTTCAAGAAACCCCATTCTTTACATGCCAGAAGTTGTTTTTTTCAAAACGCGCTAACCACGAGATATCCTTTCCACCTCTAAATATGCTCTTAAAGATACATGCTTCCAGTGGAGCATTTCCAAATGATAAGCAACTTTATCAAATTGACTAAAGGCTTGCTTAATGTTAAACAGCCCGTAAGTCACATCAGGTTCTTTATTTAGTAATTCTGTGAAGTTCAAATTTATAGGAGCTGTATTTAAAATGTCTGAGAGGGACGGGGTACCTTGTACTTGGGAATCATACTTGGGAACATAGGACAACAGAAGGTGACTCCCATATAAATTGTCCCCACTACTCAATAGTAGTAACAGATTTACCAGCCTCAATATATCTGTCCAATCTGGCTTTAAAAACATGAAACAATGGTGCATTAACTCTATCCTCAGGTAATTCATTCCACAGCCTAACAGACCTAGAAACAAAATTGTGTTTCCATGACACAGTTCCAAATGTGTTTTCCTTAATCTGAAGC
The DNA here is from genome assembly GCA_016271365.2 of Neoceratodus forsteri. Lineage (NCBI taxonomy): Eukaryota > Metazoa > Chordata > Ceratodontiformes > Ceratodontidae > Neoceratodus > Neoceratodus forsteri. Next base: position 266,517,447 of record CM028137.1, read on the forward strand.
TTATGACCTCTCATATTATATTTATAATTTTTGATACCAAACCCAAATCATTCCTCAAGATCTCATCTTAAAAATTCTATACAATCATAACGTCACCTCTCTTAGTTCCAAAGGACGTAAACTTAATTGAGTTAGTCTCTCCTTGTATGATTTCCCTTTGCAACCTGCTATTAATTTCATGAAGGACCTCTGTGGTTTTTCAATTAGCCTTTTATCTTTCATTAGATAGGGACTCCAACATGGAGAACCATAATCTAGGATTGGTCTTATATAACTATTATACACAGGGGGCCAGATATTCAAAGGGGTTGCGCATGGCGCAACAGTGTTGCACCAGGCGAAACCCACTGATGTGCCCCAGTGCAATATTTAGAAGAGGATGTTGTGCTGCTCAAATCCCGATGGGCCGGGGTGCATCAGTAATGTATGCAGTGCAAGTGCGGAGGGCTTGCCCATGCATACTTGGCACATCCCGATATTCAGCCTGGGATGTGCTGAGCATATGCTGGTGCAAACCCTACTTGCACCATACACTGGTGCTCAAAGTTGAGCCAAAAAAACAGGAACAAGGGCTGGCCACCTTCAGGTGAGCTGCTGTATTGCAGTCCACAACATGGCAGCTGCCAGCTGTGGGTGGCCACCCAAGCACCGGAGCCAGGGTCTGTCAGTGTTGCACCTCCCCAAGCCTGATCAGGGGCATTGTAATAGAAAAGATATCCCTGGTGGTTCAGTGTACTGCTTCCAGCCCGATCGCAGACATATGTGTAATAAATAGATTTTAAAGTATCCCTGGTGGTCCAGTGTACTGCTTCCAGCCCGATCATGGGCATATGTATAATAAAGAGATTTTAAAGTATCCCTGTTGGTCCAGTGGACCGCTTCCAGCCCAATCGCGGGCATATGTATAATAAAAAGGTTTTAAAGTATCCCTGGTGGTCCAGTGGACCATATCCAGCCTGATCACAGGCTTTGTATGTAGAAAAACCTTGGTGGTCCAGTGGTACCCCCCTCCCCACCAGCCCACTCAGACCCACCATCCCACTCCCCCCACTCCCTCCCGGTCAGCAGTGGGCAGCAGCTCCCCACCTGCAAGCTGTCCGGCTGCCCACCAACTGACTGCATACAGTACAGCTGTACACCCATTGGTCCACAATGGGCATTGGGGAACTTTGCTGTGATGTGCAGGGGGCATCGGTCTCCAACGGCAGCAGCCTGCTACATTTATTCAAATTCAGCTTAATCCCATTTCACCCTGCCCAGTCCACAACAGACAGGATATCTTGTCCGAACCTTAGTCTATCATCAAAAGTATCAATCACACCTCCAAGTTTGACATCATCTGCAAATTTGATTAATTTGTTACTACTTGCAATTTTGAGATCACAACACACATATATATATATATAGATATATATATATATATATATATATATATATATATATATATATATATCTATATATATATATATATACTGAAAAGCAATGGGCCTAGTACTGACCCCTATGCTACTGCACTTTCAACTTCAACCTCGTGCAAGATATGTCCATGTATGCACAGAGATTGTCTCCTGTCCATTAGCCAATGTACTATCCATCTAATAATGGTTTTATTTAAACCTAAGTTAACCATTTTCAAAATCAAGGTTTTATGGGGTACTGAATCAAATGCTGTGCTGAAATCAAGTAATACCACATCCATTGCTTTACCTCGATCTATGTTTTCACCTATAAAGTTATAAAACCTTATAAGATTGGTATTGCAAGATCTATTATCTACAACGCCATGTTGCGAACTGTTAATTATGTTCTTCTCAATTATCCATTTCTTAATTTCATCCACAATTAAACCTTCAATAATCTTTCTCACAATTGATGTCAGACTGACAGGTCGATAATTTTCAGGATCAGTCCTACTCCCTTTCCTAAAAATCAGCACCACAATTGCCCTTCTCCAGTCTCTAGGAACATAACCTTCCTTCAATGATCTTGAACCTATGTCTACTATAATCGACCTAAATTCCTCCTTTAACTCCTTTAACAACTTTGGATGCAAGTTATCTGGTCCGGCTGATTTATTAACCTTTAACTACTCATTTTTTTAAATTACTCTAGAACTAGTAATGAATTCAAGTGGCACTAGTCTTCCCTTATCCAACCCATCATGCAAACTCTTACAGTCTGCCTTATTAAAAACTGAACTGAAAAAAAATCATTAAATTCCCTAGCCATCTCCATTGGTGTAGCATACACTATTCCATTAATATTTAGAGAACCAATTATTCTTTCTTGACCTTTCTTATCATTAATATAGGAAATGAACCCTTTTCTATCTCATTTAACATTTGCCAGTCTAAATTCAATTTGTTTCTTTCTTTTTTTATCTCATTGTTTAATTTATTTAATGTTTTTATAAGTATCCGTATTTTTCTCTGACAGATTTTTTCTAAATGTCCTGTAATACATTCTCTTCTTATTACTTAATTTTATAAGTTTTTTGTTTAATCATATCATTTTTTTGCTTCTATTATTATACATTCCTTTTGATGGTATATACTTTTGACCAATGCCCTATATAATGTTTACAAATGTATCCCAACATTCTTCAGTTGTTAATCCCTCAGTAAGAGTTCTTCAGTCAATATTAGACAATTCCTGCCTTATATCCACATAATTAGCCTTATTGTATGGTTTATGTTTGGTTTTACCCCTTATAATCTTCCTTGATTTATTCATTTGAAATTTTATGCAGTCATGGTCACCAGTACCAATTGGGGGAAGAAGATTCATATTTGTAACCTCTTCAGTCATACTGGCCAGTATTACATTGAAGATATTTTTTCCACTAGTAGGTTTTTCAATACATTGCCCTATACCTGCTGAGTACAGGTCTGACTGGATCCTATTTGCCATCAAATTCCTTGACTTATTCAAGCTTTTCCAATTTACATCTGGTATATTTAAGTCTCTGACAAGTATTATATCATTATGTTCTGCTATTGTTGTGATATATTCAACAAAAGATTCAGTTTCCCTGGCCAGAGTGTCTTTTGGTCTATAGAAGACTCCCATTTTAAACTTTTTTCCTTAGAACCCTACACAGTCCACACAGAGTATTTGGATATTTTCATACTCACTACTTATTTCTTCTTGAATACATTCAATATCATTTGTAATAAACAGGGCATTTCCCCCACCCTTCCTTAGTTCTCTATCTTGACTAACCAGGTGAAAGCCAGGTATACTTTTATTCCACCCACAATCCTGGCCCCACCATGTCTCTGTTACCACAATAATATTTAATTTCTCTTTATCTGCTATGGAATTCAGTCTGCCATTTTATCTTTATTTAAACTCCTTGCATTAATGAACATAGCCCTAGCGATGTTGGTATTTCTGTGTTTTACATTTTTACTAGTAAAGGTTTGGCCCTATTAGAGTGGTCAGTTATTTCCTTTGTTCCCCTTTCATTCAGTTTAAACACTTATTGATTTCATTTTTTATTCTTATCCCTAATACTCTACTTCCCCTAAAGCTTAAATGTAAGCCCTCTCTACCATACATATTTGGTTTACAATGGAATGCATCCCAATGCCTCAAAAACTGATAACTGTTCTCCTGTGTCCATCTTCATAACTATGCATTTGCTAAGCAAATTTTCTTATTCTTAAATACTGATGCTCTTGGTTCAGGCAGTATTTCTAATATAATAATTTTACAGGTCTTCTCCTTTAGTTTCTCAGTAAGCTTTATAAAATCCTTCTGTATGTAAGGTAAGGTTTTTGTTCCCACATCGTTAATCCCAATATGGACTACAGCTATTGGTTTGTGCCCAGCTCCTTTAAATATATTATCAATCATACCAATCAAATCCTGAACCCCTACCCCTGAAAAACTCCTGACCATCCTATTAGTTTTATCATCTTTGCAAATGTAATGGTCAGTATACTTTATCATAGAATCTCCAATAACTATAACCTGCCAAGTCTCATTATACTCATCTAACAAATCTGTAGTCCCAGATGGAACAGTTTCATCCCTTCTTCCTGTATCACCTCTTCTATTGGTAAATTATTAAAATGATTCTAAAGTATAATATTGGTATCACCCCCCCCACCACCATCAGACCTCTACACCTCTCCTGCCCTTCAACATTTGTTCCAATACCATTTGGTTTGACACTCTCTGCTTTCTTTTCATAATCCTTTTTGTCCCCAGGTTTCAAAGGACTCCTTCCTCTTTTCTTTCTTTTCAATGATTTAACAGTACATCAGTCCTCATTACTATCCATTTCAGCAGTATCTTCTTCTAACTTCCTCTTACAATTACGATCTCTTAACATTCCCAATGTATTAACTGCTTGTTCTTTATTAAAACTAGACAAAACTCTTAGCTTTGTGATCATCCCTACCTGGCTATTTTCCAAATTATCCAATCTGGTGTTAAATTCCTGTACCATTAGTTGTAATTTCTGATTCTGCAAAAATTTCTCACACTTAAGTTTGTCACAATTCATTATCTCTTCAGCTAATTTAAACATGTTGCATGTATAGCATCTTACACAAAGGTCCCCATCCTGAGTCAAGATTGATGTTGCCATTTTCCAATGTTGTCTCCAAATCTTCCTAGTTCCCCTTTTTGCTATTGTTACTTACTAATTGCAGTTTGTAACTTCTATTCTAGTCTCCTTGCTTCCATGCTTCCATGTGAACATGCTCCTGTCTCCATGCTGTTAGTCAATTCTCCGGTTCCACCCGGTACTCTGTTCCCATTTCCTCTACTCGCCATTCAGTTTGGGATCCTTTGTAGAATGTCGCACATAAATAGACACATGTAGTGTGAAAGGCTGTTGTAGTACAGTGGTACTTCTTAAATTCAGTTGGTATTTTTTGTAAGAACCTGTGCAAAACACCTGTAAAGTCAAAATCAAGGACACAATGAGTGGATTAAAAGAAGTGGTAAAAGTTATAAGTTTGAAGTTAAATATCACTTGAAAACAAGAGAGACTTTTTTAGAAGTATCTTAGAACTGCAAATGTACATGTTTTTTCATGAAGTTTTCTATTTATAAGGAGTTTTAGCCAAATGTATTCACATAATTGAGGATTTAATTATTTACAACTGCCTTTTGATCTGACAATTTTGGTCCAGCTGCAGCATATCAGGAAAATAGACATGAAAATATTTTAAATGTTTTTTTTTAGGATATTTATTTATCTCCTACCTGGCTGCCCCCATCAGCCGACCAGCCTCCCCCAGCCCCAAAATCCCGGAATTATAATGGCTCATCTTAAGCCCAGCCCGGGAGCAGAGCTTGCAGTGGAACAAACATCATCCTGTTGCTGGCTAATTTTTCCATTTTTCTTGTAGTCCTCCCAGTTTAACCCCAGGGTCCAAGGAGTATAGATGCATGTGCATGGAAGCATGCATGCATACTACAGCTCAGGTGACAGCCCCATCCACCTTCCCATTGGCCTAGTGCCTGGCACTCCCTCTGGCCTGCACTGCCCCCCCCAGCCTCCACCACAGGGCTGTCAAGAGCCAAGGGTTACCACTAACCCTCCCCAGAGAGGAGGTATGTCTTTCAGAAGCTCCATCCAGCTCTGTGCCTTCCCCCTGTCAATCTCCGATGGTCTGTGCTTGTTCCCAAACATTGGTCATTGGTGTGGAGCTAGGTAAGTTGTCCAGTGCCTTAGCCCTCAGTGCCACTGGGCCTTTAAATGTTTTTTAATATATTCACCTTGAACTTTTTTTATTTTAGGCACGGTTTCCTTAGATTGCACTTTATTTATTGGAATAGGTAGTAAGTAACTGTCATCCTGTGATTAAGCACCAGGGGGCGTGAAACGCATTAGAAGACCATACCAGAGAGGAAGGGATATGCTGGAGCAGGCTTGCTTGCTTGTTTTTGTGTGCCATGATTGAATAAAATGAACAACTTTTTTGAATAGCACTAGCTCCAAACATATACTTTCTATTCAGGGGTACCCAGTAAGTAGCCTGTGCTAGTCTACATTTCTTATCTTGAGTTACCACTACCACCACCTAACAGGCTCAGCACGGTGTCTCAGGTGCAGCACAAACTTTTTTCTGTGTTGCTTCCTGTGGATTAAGGCAGGTAGGAAAGCAGTTCATAACACCTGTGTGTTGCTACAGAGGAGATGATCATGCAGTGTGGGCTTGCTTCAGCCATTAAGTCAGGAACTGACATTAGCAGACAAGTAAAGAAGTGGGAATTGAACTTTTTTTTATTTTACTGACTGCTGGTGGTGCAGGGTACAGAAATCCATATTTGTATTTTGTTTTTTGCTATTTTTGAGTTACTATGAGCCAGCCAGCCAGACAGTGAGTGAAAAGAGAAATTTTATAGACTGCTGTATGAGATAGTTGATCTTTTTGTGTCTCTCAGTGGTGACAGTGTGATGTATGTAAGTAGTTATTGTTAGGTGGTGTTACTATCACACTCCTCCCTCAATTCCCTCTCATTTATTGAGTTGTGCAATGCCATGTGCCTATCACATGATCAGGTGTGCATCTAAAAATCATTGTCAACTATTGTGAGATATATTTAGCATTTGGCAGTAGCTGTGTCATTATAGTGACATCATTAGTCATGTGTCATCATGTAGAAAACAGGAAGAAAAAACAGGAGGAATTAGGGACGATGGGGCAGAAAAGTACAGATAAACGTTAAGCCATGCCAGTTCCAACATGCACAGCGAAGTCAGCCAGGATGTAATGCTCTGTGATAGGCAAACATACTTTTCTGTATGACAAATTGGAGCAATTTCCATTGGATTACATTACGGTCCTGCAGTATTCTGCAGCATGTCACTGGCAGAACTGATAATAGCTGTGCAACCTTGCTTTCTCTAATGTACAAGTTCTGCAATTACTGGTGGTGGAGAAGGAGACAGTCACAGTGGGACTGACAGTCAGAGTTGTGGGGCTGTTAAGAAAGGGGCTAGATGTCGGATGATAATTATTGCCAGACCACAAAAATGACCTATCAAGAACTGTAAAAGCAACCCCGACCACTGTTCATCTCATACAAACAATATCAACTGGCAGTCCACTATGAACCACTAGAGTATATGATGCTGAATGAATACATTTCTTTGGTGTTCACTAAAGGACAATCAGTGAAATGATGGTGCTCATTGGTGGGGCCCATACCATCAGGGTAGCCAGATACTGTGGACATCACACTAGCACTGGTAGGTGACTATCTGGAGTGATCCAGATAAGTTACAATGGACAGAAGGAATGCAACCCATAATGGGGCTAAGGCAACAACTGGTAGGGCCACTTGCAGTACTCGTTAGAGATTCTAACCCAGCAGCTGTGGCTGCAGAGAACTAGAAAGTGACCAATGTGTTCCTCATCCATAAGAAGGGGCTAAGATTGGATCAAGGCAACTACAGGCAAGGCAGCCTGACATTGGTGATGGTCAAAGTCCAAGAAGCCATTATCAAAGACAAGCTTCATTAGTATATTTGGTTTAGGCTACAGATCTTGCCATTTCTCAACATTGCTTTATGAACGGCAGTACATATCACAAATGTTCACCATGGCCAAGTATTTTTGCCATTGTAGTTTTGACCACCTGGGGGTTATCTTAGGGACTGTCACAATCAAATTTAGGAAGAGCAGACTGTTTAATTGGTTGTGTTAATCATATAGTTCTTTTTATTTGCAGTCACTATCTCTGGCCACAATAATGCTCCAGTGTTTCACCCCTTATTCTCAGGGATTTGTCAAGGAGAGTGGTCATAGGTTTAAAATGTTTAGCATGTTTTAATACATTTTTCAAACTTATGTTTATGACTAACAGCTAAAAATGTATTCAAATGTATTAATATACATAGAACCTTATTTTTACTCAGTGCTGTGACATCAAGTCATCATGCAGAGTGTGCATGCATGTGCTAATGTCAGAGTTTGCAAGTTACTTTAAAGGAAAAGAAGGAAGATGCCAATCAGCATGGTAGCAGACTTGACAATTTCTCTGCATCATACTGTTCCCTCATAAAGAATGAATACCGTTTAATCACTGCACTTACTGAGTATAAATGATGTTCTATGTATATGAATATATCGGAATGAAATTTAGCTATTAGTTAATCATAAACAGTGATATGAAAAATGAATTAAAACGTGTTAAATATTATGGGCCCAATTCACAAAAGAGGCTACTATCGGCATGAGCTGTGGCAAACAGCAGCTTCCACTGAAGCCCGGTGCACCAGGGACCATGCTCCAGATTCTGTATAGGCGTGGTCCTGGCACCTAAGTCCACACACTTGTGGCAACCTCTCCTATGTGACAAATGCACAGCGTACAGGAGAGATTTGCCACAAGCTCCTGCGGAAACAGCACGCTGCCTTCCCCATCCCTGGTGATCTAGCAGATCCCACCCCCACTCCAGATTATGCCCGCTATTTTGTTGAAAAGGTAATTTAACACTGGTGGTCTAGAGGGTCATCCCCCTGCCTGGATATGCCAGTTACTTTGTTTAAATTATATTTAACCTTGGTGGTCTAGCGGTCCCTCCCCCAGCCCTGATATGGCCAGTATTGTGCATTTAGAACTCCATTTATCCTAGTGGTCTAGTGGTCCCTTCCCTCCACCATGGCATGGAGTGCCCACCCAGCTCCCCCCACCAACCAGTGCCCCAGCCAGTGCCTGCACACCCCTCCTAACACCACCATGGTTGGTAGCTGACTGAACTGTCACTGAGCACTGTACTGTACAGCACTCCAAGACAATTCAGTCAGCTGATAGCCAAGGGGGTGTGAGGAGGGGTGTGCCGATGCTGGCTGATGGTACGGGTTGGGGGGTGGGATGAACACTACATGCCAGGGTGGAGGGGTGGACCGCTTATACCAATTAGGGTAAACTGAGCCCTAAATACACAATACTGGACATATTGGGGCAGGGGACTTGACTGCTGGATCACCAGTGTTAAATTAATATTTCACAATATAATGGGCATATTGGGGTGGGGGAAGGGACCACTAGACCACCAGGGTGAAATTAGTATTTCAGCAATATAATGGGCATATCGGGGCAGGGGATGGGACCACTAGATCACCAGGGTTAAAATAAGTTTTCAACACAATAATGGGCATATTGTGTGAGGGGGGACTGCTAGACCACCAGGGTTTAATTAATTTTTCAACCATATAATGGGCATATCATGGTGGGTTGGGGGACCACTTGACCACCAGGGTTAACTATACTTTTAAATAAATTAATCGGCATATCGGGGCAGGGTGTGTGTGTGTTGGGGGAATGTGGCACAGTGCATCAACAGGCTAAACCCCTCCAGAAGATATTGTTCTATGTACCCTTAGACCAATCCTGGCTGGTCTAAGGGTACTTAGAAATTCATCCTTTGGAGGAGTTCTGTGAATTACATTTGGGGGTTGTGGTAGCTTGCATCTGCCACATGCCCCCTAGTGCCAGATTGCAGCCCAAATTTGGATACTTGGGCAGAGCAAACCCTGTTTGGGGCAGACAGCCTTTGATTGAGTCAGACTGCTTTTGTGAATCACTTGGGGGGAAGTTTTCCACACAAGGTGCCACTTGTGCCTTTCATGTTTGGTGCAGGCACCTTACATCATATTCAGTGCTTTGTGAATCAGGCCCTATGAAACTATGACCACTCTCCTTGACGAGGTCCTGAGAATAAGGGGTGAAACACTAGAGTATTATGGTGGACAGAGATATTGATTGCAATAAAAAGAACTTTAAGATTAATACAACCTACTGAAGAGTCTGCTCCTCCTGAATTTGATTTTGATAGTCCCCAAGTAGACCACCCAGTTGATTAAAACTACAATGGCAAAAAGCCTGGTCATGGTGAACATTGTGATACTAATATGACGTGGAGGCTTGGACTGCTATTTTTTGTTTCCAGACCACAGAACTGTAATGGAATGATAATCTTGACAATAACTTCAAAAGCAAGGAATAAGACACGATGAAGTGTGGGTTATGGCTGGATAAGAGCATGCCTCAAGGATGTTATGAGCACCGAGTCCCCTTAGCACATAGGAAGTGCTCATCATATCAGGCCATTACCCACATCTCAAAGTGTCTTATTGCACTTATAAAATAGGTACAATATTTTCAAGATTGGTTCTGAAGAAGTTACTGTCATTTTAAAAGTAAAATGTTATTTAAGTGCAAAAGAAGAAGGAAACCACTTTGGTTCTCAAATACAGTAGCAGAAAAGGTCAGAGCCAAAAGGCTGGCCTTCAGGAAATATAAGGGAACACAACGGGATGAAGATAAGGAGGCATACCAAACTGCCCTAAGGGAAGCAGGGAAGGCAGTAAGGCAGGCAAAGTCCCAAACTGAGGAAAAACTAGCACGGACAGTAAAAGAAGGTGACAAGACTTTCTATAGATACATTAGTGAAAGGAGAAAGTCCAGAGAGGGTATTGCTAAGCTTAATGGAGAAAGGAGCATGTGAGGAGGAGGACCCTGTAAAGCATCTATCCTAAATAGATACTTTTGCTCAGTTTTACTGAAGAGAAGGTAGGCAGGGCCCACAGCTCAGCATCATGGATACAGGGGAGGGAGGTGAGCACTACTCCCTTCACAAAAGAAAGGGTCCTACAAGAGCTTGCTAAGATCAGGGTGGATAAGGCAATGGGACCTGATGGCATACATCCCAGGGTACTTAAGGAGCTAAAGGTGGAACTAGCAGAGCCATTAGCAGACCTGTTTAGTGAGTCTCTGAGCACAGGAGAGGTCCCAGAAGACTGGAGAAGGGCTCATGTGATCCCGCTTCACAAGAGTGGTAGCAGGGAGGAGGCGGGGAACTACAGGCCAGTCAGTCTTACCTCAGTAGTGGGCAAGATTATGGAGGCACTCCTTAAGGAAAGGATAGTGCAACACCTGGAATCCATAGGGGCACAGGAACCAAGACAGCATGGGTTTACAAAAGGAAGGTCCTGTCAAACTAATCTCATAGATTTCTTTAACTGGGTAACCAGAGTGGTGGACCAAGGGGGAGCAGTTGATGTCGTCTACCTTGACTTCAGCAAAGCTTTGACACTGTTCACATAGAAGATTGATAATAAGTTGGTAGGCTCAGGGTGGGTCAGAAGTTGGTCAACTGGGTGGCAAACTGGTTGACGGGCAGAAAACAGAGAGTGGTGGTAAATGGTATACAGTCAGAAGAGATGCAAGTCACAAGTGGGGTACCTCAGGATCAGTCCTGGGGCCAGTCCTTCAACATCTTCATTAGTGACCTTGCAGATGGACTAGAGGGTAAGGCTTGTCTGTTTGCAGATGACACCAAGATCTGCAACAGAGTAGATGATCCAGATGGGGTGGGCAGAATGAGAAGAGATCTGGATAAACTAGCAAAATGGTCTGAAGAGTGGCAACTGGATTTAATGCAAAGAAGTGCAAGATCATGCACATAGGGAAGAGAAACCCTGAAGCCACCTATAGGCTGGGAGGGAGTTGCTAGCAGTCACAAAGGAAGAAAGAGACTTGGGCATCATCATTACTGATGACCTGAAATCATTCAAGCAGACATCTAAAGCAGTAGGTAAGGCTAGGGGTGTTAGGGTGCATTAGTGAGGGTATCACAAGTCGTAGAGGAGGTAATATCCCTCTTATATGACACTAGTTAGGCCCCATCTGGAGTACTGCATGCAGTATTGGAGGCCACACCTTCACAAGGACATTAACCAAATTGAGGTAGTCCAGAGAAGGGCAACCAAATGGTGCAGGGACTGCATCAGAAGACATATGAGGACAGATTAACAGAGCTCAATATGTATACCCTTGAGCAAAGGAGGGAGAGAGTGATATGATCGAGGCATTCAAACACCTTAAGGGCATTAACAAGGTGAAAGAGTCTAACATGTTTAAATATAAGAAAATAGCAGGACAAGAGGACACAGCATGAGATTAGAGGGGTGCCGATTAAGGGGGAATGTGAGGAAATTCTTTTTCACAGAAAGGGTGGTGGATGCATGGAATGGCTTGCCACAAGAAGTGGTGGCTGTGAATACAGTGCAGGGCTTCAAACAGGCATGGGATAGGCATAAGGAGTCCTTGACTCAAAGGTTGTAATTCCGAAATTTTCAATAAATAAATAAAATAAAATAAGGGAGCAATACAAATGACTATGAATAGATAGGCCACTGACAGAGCAAAGGCCGATGGCACATTTATAAGGTAGAAAAAAGAAATGGGCAGACTGGATGGGCCTTGCGGTCCTTATCTGCCGTCAACTTCTATGTTTCCATGTTTCTATGTTCCTATGTTATTTATTTCTCTTTTTTTGTAGTTTTGAAAAATATAGTCCCTGTTACTGTACAACTACATACGGTTTTTCAGATGTCAGTGACATGATGTTCATCTACACGCCTTCCCCCTCCCCAACACCCACAAACAAATAAACATTTTTCGTTTGTCTATTTATTTATTCATGTATATTTTCTTTGGACAGAGTGCCTGGTTTCTGTGACCTGGTGTTTCTCGAACCCACTTCCTACCCCCCCTACACAGACAAAGAAACTATAGAAACTGTTTATCTTTGTTTGGTTCCTCTTCACTTTTTCTTGTGCTATTGTATTTTTTTCCTTCTTGAGCAGCTGTGTTGAGTCGAGCTGCGTCTTTTTTCACAGTGATTGTCCCACTTCATTGGAAGCGAGCGTGCCCTTCTGCAGCCGCCGTAGTGAACGCTTTCTGTTGCTTTTACTTATGGCGCTGCAGTAGGAGTGACCAGGTTGCCAATGTTTTTTTATTTTCTGTTTCACCTTGCTCACTCCAGGTAATGATTTTAAAATCCCAGCAGCCTGGAACTGTGGAATATTATTGGGGGAGGGACTGGAGACGCCAGGGAATGACAACTGTGAAAATGATAGTGGTGGAAAGGAGGATGGGAAAAATGAAAACTGTGGAAAAAAACAGAGGTACATTATTGATTATTGTGACAGTTTTACATAAACTGGAGTTGTGTTCGCTGGAGATTTGGTACAATTTATTTTATTTATTTATGTATTTAAGCAATAATGCCCGACGGGATAATGTCATGCCTCAGGTGGTTGGGCACGAGACCACAGGCCCAGTGCGTCCAACGACTGAGGCATGACGTTATCCCAAATGACACACACCTTGAAGGGGATTATTGCTATTATACAATGGCTCATTGTTATACAGAATAAAAAAAATAATTTTAAAGATGTTTTTGTGTGGAAAAATATTTTAGTTTTTTAAGAGAAGATGAAACAATCAATCAAAAGTTCCATAAAACAATCACTCAAAAGCTCCTTAAAATGCTCATCTACAGGTTCACAGTGAGGCTGAGATTAGACCCATGATGTTGTACTGGGATAACAGCACGGGTCCAGCCCAAGACTGACCAATCAGAGTCCAGGATTTTTTCTTGCTATTGTATAATTATGTATTTATGTATGTATGTATGTGTGTATGTATTTGTTTACCAGGTGAGTACACTGGTCCCAGGGACCATTTTCAGGCACTACCCAGGCCATCTAGATGGCACATACAATTCAAGACAGTGTATGAGAGGAGAGGAATAAATTAGAATGGAAAAAAGTACCTTCAAGATTACATTGACAGTATCCAGTTAACATTTAACAGATAGTTATTCAGAGATCACATACAGTGGCGGCATGTTACAGTTTACATTAGTCAAGTACCCCATTCAGACAGTCATACCAAGCCAGTAGTTTACACCAGTTGTACAATTTGTCGAATCTGCTTTCACAGGCTTTTTAAAAGGGAAAGGATTACCTGACAACATGTTAGGGAAGCACATGTGGTGCTCAATATGGATTAGCAGCAGCAGGACACTTTGTACAGTAGGGAATTGTATAAGTGCTTTTTGAAAATTGAGAATGACCCCAGGGCATGGATCTCCTCTGGTAGGGCATTCCACAACCTGGGCACAGCAGTAGAGAAGGCCCTCATACCCATATCAGTATAAGATTTATTGCTGTCCAGTAATCTGAGGTGTAAGAACCTAAGGAGGCGAGGAGTGGTTTTGATTTTGAGCAGGCTGGATCATGGTGAGTTAGGACCATCTGATAGGGCATTAAAGATAAGCGAGCCCATCCTTTGGTCTCTGTGGGCCTCTGGTGATAGCCAGCCCATTGTCGTGTAGAGGTTGCAGTGGTGAGTCCGGTAAGGGGCAAGGGTAATGAATCTGCAAAAATGATTGTATGCTGTGTTTAGGTGAGCAAGAAGTTGAGGAGAGGTGAGAGAGATGATAGATAAGCAATAATCAAAGGGAGGTTAAAGTGTACCCCTCCCTATGGTGAGCTTGACCTTGGGTGTTGTAACGTGTTTTAAGCGATAGCAAACCCCTTGTCATTGGTTCACCCTGCTCATCAACTAACCTATATGGCTCGAGAAGGTGAGGTGCTGGTCAATGGTAACACCCAGGTATTTGAAGATTGTAACTTACTCAAGTGTGTTACCTTCAGGAATGTGGCTGTATTGTGGAAGGGGATGGATAGGGGAGTATCTTGTGACTTTGAGCCAAATAGCATCACCTTTGTTTTCTTCTCTTTCACAACAAGTCTGCTGGAAGAGAATCAATGAGATGTAAAAATCTTTGTTGAGAGTTTAAGCCAGCTGATCTGGATTTTCATGACTGCTGAACAGGATGAGGTCTCCTGCGATAGTTTGTGGATTCAGTTATTAGAGGGCTGACAAATAATGAGTACAGTAGTGGACTGAGGATGGATTCTTGTGGTACTCATGTTTTCTCTTCTTGTTTGCTAGCTCAGACTCCCCCCACCAGGACCAATTGGGACCTGTTTACTAGGTAGTTCTTGATCCAGCCCGAGGAGTTGATGGGAAAGTCATATGAGGGAAGCAATTGAAGGAGAAGTTCTTGATCCACCACACCAATGGCTTTTGAGAGATTGACAAATATTGCTCCTGTGAATTGCCTCTGGTCTACCTCTCTTAGTATGTGATCTGTAAATTCAGCTAGGGCTGTTGTCTTGCTGAAACCCTTCTGAAAACCATGTTGGTTTGGGGATAATAGGTTGTACTTTGCTAGGTGATCCATCATCTGCTGGAAAATAAGCTTTTCCAGGACCTTGCTGATGTGGGATAAGATGGACACTGGTCTACAGTTGTCTAAGAGACTAGGATAACCAGCTTTGTAGATGGGAATGACACTGGCCTGCTTCCATAGGATTTGTATGGTGGATGTGGTAAATGAGAGGTTAATGACGTAAGTGATGGGTTTTGCAATGACATCGGCCTCCATCTTCAGAAATTGAGGGCATTGACCATCACTTCCTACTCTGCACAAGTTGGGTAATACCTTAGGAGGTGCTTAACCTCTGAGGGGGATGTGATTTTGAGGTAGAAATTTGGGCAGTCTGATCGTGTGCTGTGTGCCAGCTGAGGCTGCGTCTCTATGAATTTGGGTGGATGTTTAGCAAAGTAGGCATCCAGATTGGTGAATTTCTTGTTTAGATTGTCTGCCACCAGCCCGAGCTCAGACTGTAGCCCAGTCATTGTGTTGAGGAGCAAATTGCTGGGCTTAGAGGAAGGTTTCAGAACCAAGTTTATGGAGTCCCAGAATTTTCACTGGTTTCCTAGATTCTGTGCCTGTTGATTTTTAAAGAATAAGGACTTTTCTCTTTTGACATCCTTTCTATTTTTACTTTTTGGCTGCCCCAACCATTGGCTCATCCTCCTGGTCACAGCACACCATTGTGCTTCCACCTCCCAGATTTGCCAGTGCTCTCTCAGTCACCCCTGGCCTACATCCCCAGAGGGTGTGGTAGTGGCACTGTCCTCTGGCAACCAGTGCTGTGAAACTAGGACTGGTCGTGACAGCCCAGCTGGGAGGCTAATCAAAGCCCAGGGCAGGGCTTCACAGAGATGGTCGGGCAGGATTTTTGTTCCCCCTATAGGCTGAGGCAGGGATGTGCAATGACAACCAGTGTACGCCCTGCCCCAGAGTGAAACTAGCCTTGGTGCTATGCAACAGACCCGGCATCCACCAGGTGACGCCCGTGCACCAAGCGCATGCTGCCCTCCCCTCTGGAGAAGGAGAGCAGTCCTGGGGATGCTCAATCCATCTCCCCCCCCCAGCTAGCCCTCCGATGGCCCGGGTCTGTTCCCAAACCCAGGTTGCCGGCATCATAAGTGGAAATCCAACTGCTGTACCGGCAGGCCCACAGGTCTTTTGACATCCTGTTTGCAGCTATTTCTGAGTCTGTGGTAGTTTTTTTCAGTTTTCAGAAGTAGGGGACATCTTGTAGGTGACCCATGATTTATCCCTCATCTTCATCTGTGTCAGTAGTTCTTTAGTGAGCCATTTGGGGTTACCCTCTCTGATGCAATGTGTGGCTAACAGAATGTGCTTATCCTGAATAGAGGATAATGCAGTGGTAAGGCAGCTGAGTGACATGTCCATGTTTGAGAGTGGGTATAGAGCAATCCAGTTTACCCCCATGAGGTTAACATGTAAATCAAATCTACTGACTTTATGAGAAGTTCCTGAACAAGATGAGTCTGGGTGGTGGGCGTGTCCTATGACAGGACTAGATACAGAAGATATGGTAGTGGTCACTTATTGAGCCAAACAGGACCCCTGTCTGTGTAATCTTGTCCTCTCTGTTTGTCAGGATCCAGTCCAAGAGGGTGTGCTTTTGTGATTTGCTGTTTATTCCTGTGGGGGAGTGAATGATTTGGTCTTGGTTTATTTGCTTAAGGAGTTCCAACTATTCAGACTTTTAATCATTGAGCCAGTTTAAGTTAAAATCTCCTATTAACACAGTGTCCCTAGTTGGTGAGAGGACAGCAATTCCTTTAACAATATTGGTGAGAACGAGTTTACCACCCTGTTGGGGGATGCAGATGCATCCTATGTAAAGTTTCTTAACTGATCCTTTAACCATTTCCAGTATGAGCCACTCAGGGACTGTGTCGACAATCTTACTGGAGGATATGATAGAAGCTGTTAGATGTTCCTTGACATAGATGAGCACTCAGAACCCCTTTTTTTGACCCTGTCTTTCTGTAAAATACTGTACCCATTTATTTCACAGAGAGAATGAGGTGGGTGAGCTGCATGACTTGCCGGGGGGGGGGGGGCTGTTGGATGACTGACGAGCACATAGTGAGTGAAACTTGGAGTGCAGCTTATGAATTTTGTTCTTTAAAACACTGTAAGAAGCATAGAGTTCTGGCTGTGTAGTGTTCTTCTGAGGCTAAGTAGGACAGGTTGCAAGGTTATGGATGGATGAGAGCATGGGTAACTTTGCCTCTTATCCAATCAGAGTGCTAGAAATCTTTTACCCATTTTGTAAAGGTAACTATAATATTTCAGAACAAAGAAGAATCACAGTTCTAAATCTGTAGTGATTTTCATGAACCTCAAGAGTGACTGAGTTTCAGTGAACTTTTTGTTTAATGCTTATTTTTATGTATTTGAATATCTTTAACTTACTTACTATTGGGAGAAACAGAAATGAAAGATGTTTTGCTATATAGTACATGATCATTTTGAAGATAGTCTGTTATCATTATAATCTGAAATTTAAAAAAAAAATCAAGTCCCCCCCATTCAATCCCCCTGTTCTGCTTACATACAATAATGAGTGTTAAAAGGGGCAACTTTCATCTCTGTGTACCCTATATATTTTTTCTGAGTGTAATAAAACTGTGGGTATGCCTAATGAAAGAGTATGAGAGCGTTACTACTCTAACATTGAATTTATTTGGTTATTCTTAGTTAGAAATTAATAATGTGGTTGATGAGCATACCAGTGATAAAATACATGGTACTACGATAGATGAGAAGGGCTTAGCAAGAAAACCAGAAAGCACAAAAGAGAAGGATATATGTAATGAATGACATGAGATTACCTTAGCAAAATATGTTAAAAGTCAACGTATCCCATGGGGAGTTAGTGTCCTAAATGAACTCAATATGGGCTTTCATAATCCATAACTTATTGACAGATGGACCTGCATAAGGGTGAAATGCTCTATTAACTTTATGGTAGCCATTATGGAGGCTACAGCTACAAAATGAAGCTGGTTAGAGATTGAAGTTAAGAACATTGACCATTTAAAACTTAAAACAAAAGAGAAGAACTTTACTAAAACACTGGATACAATTAAGACACATATGAAGAAAATTAATGAACAGATGAACAAACAGAAACTTAGGCAATATAGAAGTGATAGACTAGATTATAAGGATAACAAGACTTGGTTTGCTGGCCAAGGCACCTAGCTTCACCTGAGCTCTTTCCTTCTAAGACTGCTTGAAAGACAGAGTAGAGAAACTTACTAGAGCAAGGGAGAAGGATTAAGACTTAGTTTGGCTAAGCAGATTTACTGTGTGGTGGTGTTTTAATTTTTTACTCACAGGGATTGCTACTGTTTGTTGCTAACATTTCATTGCTTAATTTTTTTCCTCTGATTCAAATTGTTGCTGTGTATACCTTCTTCTGCATTATTACAAGGTGTGCCTACAGGTGCTAACAGATTACTGCTGTAATCTTCTGATTCAAATTGTCTTTGCAAGGTATATCTTCTGTTACTGCTTTATTTTCTCTGGAGCAAAGTGTTTTTACAGGGTATATCTTCTCTGAAATTATTACAGGTGGTGCTTTACAGGTTTTACAGTTTTATCTAACATTAGGATAAGCTTTCAGGGTTACTGCATTTGTTGTTGACTGATTGTTTCTGCTCTTACCTCCTTGTTCTTTCGTCCGTGGTTCTTCTTTTTAGGCAGGGGAAGGGCCCAGCCACCCACCCCCATCCCCAACCACCCCACGCTACACTTCTTTTATAGGGTACCACAGTTGTGACATTTCCTGTGGCAGAGCAGGAAGGGGCGGATCAGTGGGGCCTCCACAAGGTGATCTCATTTACAGGGCACTAGTAATTTAACTTGTTATAACAAGTTAAACAAAGCACAATTAAACCATTACTTGCATTTTTTTCCTTTTTTTCCTTCTAATTACTCTGACTAGGTTACAAACCCAGCAACTTATTTGGAATGGATTTCATTAACTGCAGGTACTGTGGAACAATTTTCAGAAGGACAGTCTTACAGGATTTAGGACACTGTCCTACATGCTGGGCCTTTGGAGATCTTAGGTCTCAGCTCCGGGCAGCAAGGGCAGAGATTGCACGCCTCAAATTTCATATTGAAGAGGAAATACATTATAAGAACCAACCGCCATTTCCCCAGCATCCAACAGAAAAACCTCGACCACAGAGGGTAGTTGGTCCAGGAGGTTGGCAGGTGGTTAGGAGGAGCAAATCAGGTGCCCCATCACTCTCTGCTCTCCAATACATTACCTCCAAAAACCATATAAACACTACAAACAGGTATCTGCCTCTATCTCTGAAATCAAATAAAGAGGCAGAAGACACTGCAGAGCAGGACACTGCGGCACAGGAGCTAGCACAATAATACTCACCCAAATCAGGAACCAAAACTAAACAAGCACAAAGGAAATCCCAAAAACTTCTGATCATAGGAGACTCCATGATTCGAGGAGTTGATACCCATCTCCAGCCAGGGGTGATGGTCAGATGTCTCCCAGGTACCTCAGCATGGAGAGACACTGACCGCTTATAAAATTGTTCACAAAGCAGGAGAAAACATTGATGTCCTAGTACACATAGGGACTAATGATCTCGCCAGCCGGTCAGTTGTGGAGACCAAGGAACACCTGACTAAGCTGGGTGACAAACTATCATCTATTTCATCCGGCATCTCCTTCTCTGAGATCCTGCCAGTCTGGGAGAAGGGAGCAGATGGACGGAAGGTCAGAGAAGGGGAGATAGGGGAGCTAAACACGTGGCTCAAGGACTGGTGCCAGGAAAAAGGACACAGATTTGTAGGGAACTGGCAACAGTTCTGGGAGCGAAAGTTCTTTAAATTTGATGGACTGCATCTGACTAAAGAGGGAGTCAGTGCATTGGGGCAGAAGTTTGATGTCTTTGCAGAATATTTAAACTAGCAAATGGGGAGAGGGGTGCAGCACCCCATACGTCGAATGGGAAGAACACCCTTCCCCCCTCAGCTAGTGGTCAAATAGGAATTCAGCGTGTTTGCATTCATTTGCATCACCAGGTAAGAAAAAAGGTTTGTCTCCCCATACGATGCACAGGAGTAATGCCAAACTTCACCCAACAACTAACACACCAAAATCTGGCCAATGGAAAATCATGTACACAAATGCTCACAGCCTGGGAAATAAGATCCCAGACCTGCAGGCAATAATGTCAGAGGCTAAACTGGACATAGTAGCAATTAGTGAGATGTGGTTTACCAGTAACCACACTTGGGAGACTTCAGTACCTGGCTATGTATTGTTCAGAAGAGACCGAGGTGCAAAAAGGGGGAGGAGTGGCCCTGTATGTTAATGAAAATATCAAAGCTACAGAAATTCAGAATACACATAAGGAGCCAGAAGAACTGTGGGTCACCCTGGAAACAGGAAATGGGACAGCCATAAGAACTGGGGTTGTCTACAGGCCCCAGTCCAGAGGAGGACATAGACACATTACTGTTAGAAGATATACAAAACATGACAGCTAAAGAGGAGGTTCTGATAATGGGAGACTTCAACATGCCAGATACAGATTGGTCAATACCAGCAGGAACATCTGCCAGAACTAGACTCATAGTGGATTCCTGCAGGGGAGGCCTCAAACAACTGGTACAGCAACCCACAAGAGACAGGCTATCCTAGATCTAGTACTGACTAACAAAGAAGGGATCACAGATCTCCAGGTAGAAGGTCACCTGGGGCCAGTGACCATCACATGGTATGGTTCAATTTGGCTACTACATCTAAATCATCCCATTCCAAGGCAAAATATGGGACTTCAGAGGAGCTGACTTTGATAAGATGGCCAACAGAGTTAAGCTAGCCCTGGCAAAAAGAAACACAGGTGAGGAGGTACAGGCAAAGTGGGCAAGCATTAAGGATACAATACTTGAAGCAACATCCCATTGTGTTAGACAGAAAAGGAAGTGCAAAAGAAGAAGGAAACCACTTTGGTTCTCAAATACAGTAGCAGAAAAGGTCAGAGCCAAAAGGCTGGCCTTCAGGAAATATAAGGGAACACAGCGGGATGAAGATAGGGAGGCATACCAAACTGCCCTAAGGGAAGCAGGTAAGGCAGTAAGGCAGGAAGTCCCAAACTGAGGAAACACTAGCACTAACAGTAAAAGAAGGTGACAAGACTTTCTATAGATACATTAGTGAAAGGAGAAAGTCCAGAGGGGCATTGCTAAGCTTAATGGGAGAAAAGGGAGCATGTGAGGAGGAGGACCCTGTAAAGGCATCTATCCTAAATAGATACTTTGCTCAGTATTTACTGAAGAGAAGGTAGGGCAGGGCCCACAGCTCAGCATCATGGACACAGGGGAGGGAGGTGAGCACTACTCCCTTCACAAAAGAAAGGGTCCTACAAGAGCTTGCTAAGCTCAGGGTGGATAAGGCAATGGGACCTGATGGCATACATCCCAGGGTACTTAAGGAGCTAAAGGAGGAACTAGCAGAGCCATTAGAAGAAATGTTTAGTGAGTCTCTGAGCACAGGAGAGGTCCCAGAAGACTGGAGAAGGGCTCATGTGATCCCGCTCCACAAGAGTGGTAGCAGGGAGGAGGTGGGGAACTACAGGCCAGTCAGTCTTACCTCAGTAGTGGGCAAGATTCTGGAGGCACTCCTTAAGGAAAGGATAGTGCAACACCTGGAATCCATAGGGGCACAGGATCCAAGACAGCATGGGTTTACAAAAGGAAGGTCCTGTCAAACTAATCTCATAGATTTCTTTGACTGGGTAACCAGAGTGGTGGACCAAGGAGGAGCAGTTGATGTCGCCTACCTTGACTTCAGCAAAGCTTTTGACACTGTTCCACATAGAAGATTGATAAATAAGCTGGGTAGGCTCAGGGTGGGTCAGAAGTTGGTCAAGTGGGTGGCAAACTGGTTGACTGGCAGAAAACAGAGAGTGGTGGTAAATGGTATACAGTCAGAAGAGATGCAAGTCACAAGTGGGGTACCTCAGGGATCAGTCCTGGGGCCAGTCCTATTCAACATCTTCATTAGTGACCTCGCAAATGGACTAGAGGGTAAGGCTTGTCTGTTTGCAGATGACACCAAGATCTACAACAGAGTAGATGATCCAGATGGGGTGGGCAGAATGAGAAGAGATCTGGATAAACTAGCAAAATGGTCAGAAGAGTGTCAACTGGGATTTAATGCAAAGAAGTGCAAAATCATGCACATAGGGAAGAGAAACCCTGAAGCCACTTATAGGCTGGGAGGGGAGTTGCTAGCAGTCACAAACGAAGAAAGAGACTTGGGCATCATCATCACTAATGACCTAAAATCATCCAAGCAGACCCCAAAGCAGTAGGTAAGGCTAGGGGGTGTTAGGGTGTATTAGTAGAGGTATCCTGATCGTAAGAGGAGGTAATAATCCTCTGTACAAGACATTGGTCAGGCCCCATCTGGAGTACTGCGTGCAGTATTGGAGGCCACACCTTCACAAGGACATTAATCCAAATTGAGGCAGTCCAGAGAAGGGCAACCAAAATGGTGCAGGGACTGCATCAGAAGACATATGAGGACAGATTAACGGAGCTCAATATGTATACCCTTGAGCAAAGGAGGAGAGGTGATATGATCGAGACATTTAAACACCTTAAGGGCATAAACAAGGTGAAAGAGTCTAACATGTTTAAATATAAGAAAAATAGCAGGACAAGAGGACACAGCATGAGATTAGAGGGAGGCCGATTAAGGGGAATGTGAGAAATTCTTTTTCACAGAAAGGTAGGTAGATGCATGGAATAGCTACCACAAGAAGTGGTAGTGTCAATACAGTGCAGGGCTTCAAACAGGCATGGGATAGTCATAAGGGAGCAATACAAATGACTATGAATAGATAGGTCACTGACAGAGTAAAGGCCAATGGCACATTTATAAGGTAGAAAAAGAAATGGGCAGACTGGATGGGCCTTGCGGTCCTTATCTGCCGTCAACTTCTATGTTTCTATGTAACAATGTGTGTAATTGGAGCACAAAAAGTCAATCTAAAAGTTATCTGAAGCAAGCCTTCACTGATTCTGAAAATACAAGTTCAGAAGAGAGTGGTAGAAACAGGCCAGTTGTACCAGGACCATAATTACAGAGTGGGAAAAGTGCTATAAGAGTTGATAAACTATCACAGAGTCTAGAAATAAAATTGAAATTGAGATATCTAACCAAGAAGCTTCAAAAAACTTAACAGGGCAGGATGTAGGTAAACAAAAAAGGAACAAAGAGGAGGAAAGAAACAAATCAGAAAAAGAAAAGGTAGGAAAAGGGAGCAAGCTGCAAGGAGGGCTAAATGTAATAACCAGGAAAGGGTGACAGTATTCAACCTCTCAAACAGACAGCTAACATAGATAGAGGAGAGAGTGGACTCCAGGGAGTTATCCTTGCACCTGAAAGGCAAAAAAGCAGCGTGACTTTGTAATACACTGTGGTGCAGGAATGTGCAACCAGTCCAAAGTATGCAAACAAGACCAAAGCCTGCACTCAAGAACCACAAAGCCAATGCACCAAAGTACTCAAATCTGCATTTAATAGTAGCAAAAATAACAGTCAACAGCTTGAAGACAATTGTTCCCAAATGCTTTGACCAAATACTAAGGCCTTCATCAGGGAGCGTGTCAGCTCTCAAATCCCTCACCCTTAAAAGTAATTTTCTTTATAAGCACAGTATTCATTTAATATATACTATTTAAACCACATTCATTGAAATACAGAAGAAGAATCATCATTTATATAGCACTTTTCATACACAATCTATCCCAAAGTGCTTTACAAGCAATGCTAGACTGGTAGTGAAGTGACTGAATGTGTAGTGGCAACCATATCACACATCAGCACCCACACACAGCCTGGACAATTGCATGAACTGGTTTATGGGAAGGGGAATGTTGGCCAGGACACCAGGAATGTCCCCTACTCTTTGCAAAGAATTCACTGGGTTCCTTTACTTTCACCTAGACACCTACCAGGACAGCACCAGGATGGGCAGAAGGGACCTCCATTTAACATCTCATCCAAAGGATAGCATACCCCAACAGTACAGCACCCCCTTAATACTGCACGTGGATGCCAGCATTTTAGGTGCATGTCCAATCCTGGTGTGGGATGAGAACCCACGACCTTCTGGTCCAGAGGCAGATATGCTACCAACTGAGCCATGTTGACACCTATGCAAAAAAATGCAAAATAATCTGCATGATTCATTCAATACATAATACCAATTAAGGAAGCTCCCCAAATAAGAAAAGATAGTACAAGAAGTAAAGGTCATGCAAAAAGGGAGAAAGGGAAATGCTAATTACAACAGTACTAGAGACAATAATAATCAGACTCTCACTAGTGGTCACACAGGCTATAGTCAGTTGAGTAAATAATAATTCACAGTTTAAACCACGTTGGAACAATGGTCAGTCCTACTGCACTGTGTGAGTGTCCCTCTTTCTCTATATTTACAGAGCAGGCAAGTGTCAGACTAGAGGAGGGTCTGCACCTGGGTCCTGCAAACATCTAGGAAAGAAACAAAGAACAAAACACAAACCAACAATTATCAAAAAAAATACAGGACAATTACAGTACAAATGATTTTGTTGGTAAGTTGGTTTGGTTATCTACAGGAGTAAGTAAAAAAGAGGTATATACAGATAGAAGGAAATATGCTATTGCGGGGAAACAATATCGTTGGTCATATTGCCTGAAAGATAATGATTGAAGGCACTGTGGATTAAGCAGGTGATGCAGGGCAGTTTTGAAATGTATCAGATTGTTGGAAACAGTATTGAGAAGATTGAACAGGCAATGCCTGGTTTGCAAGTTACAGTCAGCATGGTGGCTAATTGGTTTTGTCATACATCCTGTACCGGGCGGCAGATCCAGAGTAAGAAATACCATTGCGGGAGCAAGGCTGGGACTGTGAGCCAAGTTTGGTGCTCAAGCTTAGTAACAATGTTGCTAGAGTTTTGGGAATGTAAGCCACGCTGGTAGGAATTTGAGGTAGGAGGCTGGTAGCAGCACCGCGCTCGTAACCACCGGGAGAGTTTGATACCTTAGAGCTAGAATGAGGATTATTATGACCCATGTGAGGTTCGAGGGGCAGTGGGCCATATAGCTGCCTATGAGATGGAGGTTTGGGGGTTGAATCCTAGTTAGGAGCAGTTTTTAGGAGATACGGTCACGATCTTGGGAGCAGATCAGTGGATGAGATATAGCGGAGAGAAGCGACACTCTGGCTAAACTGAAGCTGGTAATTTACTGTTAGAAGTAAAAACGTGGTCCCACATGGAGCAGTAAGTTTCAAGTCCCAAAGGGCAAAAACCAGTCTCTGCAACAGGAGTAACAGATGCTGGTCTAGGGGCACTTTGATCACGTTGGGGATTTCAGGGGACAATGGGTTTTTTCTTCCCACTGGGAGCCCAATGGGTGCAGCAATTCTGGCAGGTTGTCAGCCCTCCGACCCACCGAGGGAGGGCAGGAGGGTCCCAGATGCCTTTTCCTGGTTCTAAATAGACACATGGCTGCCAGGATGGGGGAGTTGTGTCAGTGGTTTGGTGGACGCCATTTTACGAGAGGGCTGCCACCTTAGATAAGGGAGACCGAGCTCCCGGCGGGGATTGGAATGGAAAGTCATGAAGGGGACTGACAGCAAGATAATGTAAAGCCAATGGCTTAGTAGATGGGTCATTAGACATTGTTGTCAGGAGCACAGGGTTCAAGCCTTGTGGGAGAAAAATTTTCTTTTGGTGTTGCAGTTGATCTTGTTAGTGGAGACTATTGTTAAAGTGCCCATATATCCAGAAAATAGATTGTAGGTCCTGCAATGATAGCTTATAGGAATGAATGAATGTTGTTAATAGAGACTATTGTTAAAGTGCCCATATCTCGGGAAAATAGATCACAGGTCCTGCGATGCTAGCTTATAAGGATGAATGAAGCAATTGACGGGGCACCTGAGTAGACAAGTACTTATATGAATTCCAGCCATTCTATGACATGCTTAGAATGCACAGCAGGGTGGGTGAACCATACATAGTCAAGGGCATGGAAGAATAGAGAAAACAAGCATAATACAAAAAAAAAAAAGATGGCAGGGGAGGGAATGAAAACAAACAAACAAAAAAAAAACAACATAAAACATTAGATGTTAAAGTTAAGGTAACAGGGGAACAGTGCCTGGGGGGGCACAATCCCCTATACCGACAGCCATTTTAGAGACGTGGTCAGCCACATGGCAGACACCATTTTAAGAAGGCATATGGCTGGTGGGGGGGAGGTTGCAGCTGGTTTGGGAAAGACCTAGTACATAGGAACTATATATAATAATAATAAATAGATACAACAATACTATGCAAAACTGCTATAAATTGGGAAGGGGAGCCCAACTGGGTACAGCGATACAGTATATTGTGTTTCTGGCACAATTTTGTTACTTAGTATGAGGGGGAAGACAGGAAGGCACCAAAGGTTAACATTTTGTTAAGGTACTTGCTGATGCACCCGAGTAGGACAGAAGCTTTTGCAGCAGGCCGTTCCCGGGGGCTGGGAAGGTTAAAAGCACACAACAGGATCTGGGGGGCAAAACATAGCAAGGGGTTTCCATTGCAAAAAAAAAAAAAAAGGAAAGGAGGACAGGGGGACGGAGGTTTCAGACAAAGAACCATGGGGACTGCAGGGGAGTCTTCTTGTGATACTCCAAAAAAAAAAAGTCAAATAAAACAGAAGACAGTTTATTTAAGAGTTTCATTGGGGGACAGGGTAAGCACACTTAAAGAACCAGGGGAAGGGGTTCTGGGGGGACATTTTAAAGAGAAAGTCTGTCATTTAAAAGTTTAACAGTTTCTGCTTAATTTCAGCTTCAAGAGGCAGAGCCGTACAGCATGGCACCCAAGGAAGGACCACCATTGAAGAGGAAGATTGCAGAGTCTTTATGGACTGTGGTGGTGAGGGGGCAACCAAGGCCCTGGAGGAGCCTGGAGGAATTCCAGAAGGGGCTAAAGAGGAAAGGGGGGCTGGGGGAAAAAAAAGGCGCTTTTGGTGGGGTAGCAGGGGGGTGCTTAAGACTTATACAACCAGAGGGGCAGTAGGCCCGGGCCACCACCGACACTGGTCGCAGAACCAGTCCCCTGGTCTGCTCCAACACCCCAACCATCCCTCCAACTCCACAGGCCTCTAGAGGTGGCAGTACCTTCCTGCTCCTACAACAACTTCCAGTCCGCAGGGCAGTGGCCATCAATGAACCCACTAGCTCAAAGCATGGGTGGGGCTTTCCCCTCAACACAAGAAGGAGGGGCCACACATCAGAGAGTACTTCTATATGGTGTGGAATGGTTGGTAAGCACCTGGGGGAAAGAAGGGGGGGTTCAGATTGCAGGATGTCAGGGAGGGGAGTTAAGCCAGAGAAAAGGATAGAGCCGGGAATGAGTGGGTCCTGGGGGGACTCAGAAGCCTCCATATGTTATGATCTTTCCTTTTACAGTTGTGCATGAGCTGAAAATTGATGGTTACCATGCTTCTCACAGGCTGCTGGACCCAAATATAATCACAGGGTCTGCATAGGAAATGTTTAATTCAGGTTATGCTACTAAAATAAGATTTGGCAGTCATTACAGAGCATCTTTCCCCAGGCAGGTCATTTTGGCAGTAAACACTGATAGTTCAAGGCAAATGGAAAAACAGGGAGATTAGTGGCAAGGTTTGCTCCCATGTCTCACTCACATAGGAATCTGACCCAGTTTAGTGAAAGAGATGGGCATGCGAGTGGGTGGGGTGGAAAGACGGAACAGAGAAATGCAAAGGTGTCGGTGACTTGCAGGCATTAGATGAAAGGAAAGGTTGGGTCAATACAACAGAGGCCCGGCAGGATAGATGCGATGCAGTTTGAAACAGTGGGGGTTTTTGTCAGCCCACAGGTCTGGACAAAACCAGACAGAGCAAAAAAAAAAATATATATATATAACTAAATACATAAATAAATAAGCTAATAAATGGTGATGTTAGTGGGGTTCTGGTGGCACCACTCAGGAAAAAATCAATAATGGACAATAATCCTTTCAATCTGGAAGGTGAAGTAGGCAGGTAAGAAAGACAAACAACATCCAGGGGAGGTATTTATTTATTTAGTTGTTTAACCAGGAGTAGCACACTAAGCTAAGAGCTTTTTTACAGGTGCTACCTGGGAGCACAGGGAAGTTAAGTGACTTGATCAGGGTCACACAGTATGCAAGTGGAAACTGTGGGATTCAAACCCAGGTCTGTTCTGCTGGATGTCACCAGATTTGCAGCTCAGAGCCTCAAACCACTGTGCTATACTGCCTCCCTAAAGGAGATGTCAGAAGCTAGTTTCCCCCGGGGACTGGATGTATAGGGGAGCTGAAGCAACAGATTGAAGTACAAAAAAAAAAGGGGGGGTATCATTTATTCACTCATCAGACAGAACTGACAGGGGGCTGGTGGGACAACCAAAATGAGAGCAGCTATCCTGGGATTTTTTTCAGTGGATAAGAACATTGCAAAAACTATCCTTGGCATCTGGTAGATTAGCAGAACGACGTTAGTACCCTTTCTGCACCCAGGCTAGACCAGTTCAAGTTATCAAGTATTGAATAATGGGGGCACTGCGTGGTGTGTCATAGCCACTAAGGCTCACTCAGATGAGACATGGTGTCCAGAGAAGGCTTTGCTGAAGTTTCATTGCCTCCCGCCCACCCGGCAAGAAGGAGAAGGGGGAGAAGGTTTGTTTGGGGGGGCTTGGATGGTCTGTCAAAGGTGCATGACAGTAGGCATCCAGTATGAACATTGGTGGCCTGCCAAAGGTGGATGGCAGATGAAAAGAAAAAAGGGGAGGGAAGGAGGGGAGGAAGGGAATGATAAAGGAACATGTTGACAAGAAGACACAACTGAAGGAGAGAAAAGTGGTATCGGTCTACACCATTACCTATGGGAAACAGAGGAGAAGATGGCACCCAGGTTTTCACCGAAGAAAAGGTGCCGAAGAGGAAGAAGGGGTGGAGATTGGATAACTTGCCCTCATGGTGTCAGCCCAGTGGGCCACCTTAGACATCTACCTAGTGTTAGCCGCATGCCCTTGCTAAGTCTAAGGGAAACAGAGTGCTGTGCACTATGTGCCCCGTATAATAGGCTAGGTGCAAGCTGCAGGAGGTATAAAAGAACGAAAAGCCTAAACTTTGGGGGGGGGGGGCAGGTCAAACATTTACAGTTGGTTTCAGAGCATAGGAAAAGGAAACGGGATTCAGACTGTTAGCAGAGCATAATTACTGGAATAGTTAATTGACAACTTACAATGAGTAAGGGGGTGTAGGGAGTAACACAAGGACTGACAGCCCTTTCAGGGGTATAAGCATATGGTTCCCATGTTTGGAGTTAAGGAAATCAGTTGGATGCAGGAAATGAGAATGGGGCAGCACCGCAGCATAAATATCATGTGTCTGCCCAGGCACAGCAGCATATGATCAAAGGGTTTCTCCTGGGCAACTGGGGAATAGGAGCTCAGGCTATGTAGCCTTGGGAGAAAGGCAAGCAGGTAAAAGGGCAAGTGGGTATACAGAAGCCAGCTGGTTCCCACAGTGAAGAATGGTGGTGAAAGCCAGTGGTCCTTCCTCCCAGCCTTTCCTGGCAAGTTCAGCAGCTGCAGTTTCATCATGGGGACCAATTCAACAAGGAACAGCCAGGGACAGGGGACATGGCTAGGTCACGGGCTCCTGGCAACCGTAGTGAAGGAAGGATTTTGTATCCCAGGGAAGGTTGTGATGGTAACTCCTCTCTCCCTATATGGAGGAGGCAATGACAGAAATTGCTGAGGAAAAGGGGGGAGAGCAGGAGAGGGAAGAAAAAAAAAAAAATATATATATAGCCCGGGGGGGGGGGCTCTTAATTAAGAAGAGGTCAGATGAGCAACCTGCAGGGGATTCATTACTATGCAAAGCTGATGGGCAGGATCCAAGTTAAGTCTATCAGAAAGGGAGTATTGGGGATGCCTGTGGGCATGGGGGCAGTTGTGCCCTTTCAGGAGGTGAGTTTTACAAAAAAAAAAAAGGAAAGGAGGAGGAGCGCACCTACTTGGGGGGAAGCCCACTGTCCATCGCAAACTGGAGGTGGGCTAGTGGAAAAAGAAAGGTGTAGGTACACAGGAGAGGGGTAGACTGCTGAAGGTGGACAGCAGATCTGCCAGGACTGCTGAAGGTGGATGGCAGAGAAGAAGAAGGGGCACAGAAAACAGGGAGGGGTAAGGGGGTGGGATAATTTGACTCAGAGGGCCACAGAACAACACCAGACAGATGAGTGGTATGGGTTTACATCCATGCCCAACAAGAGAGAAGAAAATAAAGAGAGCACCCTCCCCAGGTGTATGTCTGGGAGTTGAGAAGAGGAAACAAGAATGAAAATGTGGTTATGAATATTGTGGCAGCCCTCCAGCTTTAAGTCAGTGGGCGAGATGGGCAAACAATGAAGAAAATGTGGTTTATGGAAATTGTGTATAGTCATGATAATAAGGGACATGAGTTTGTAAAATATGATGATGGAAAAGTTGTGGAAATGAACTTTTGGAAAAGAATATAATAAATTAATTGCCAACTGAGCATTCACACAATTAATAGTCTGTGTTTTCATTGGACAGGGCTCTAGGAACAAATAGGCTTGCCTCCTAAAAAGGCAGACTCAATTGTCCCTGCCCCTGAACAATGGAGTGGATGTAGGCAAGGGGAAAAAGAGTCAGGGAAGGGGGAGGGGTTGGGGGGCTGGGTAGCTGAGCTAAGGACATGCTAATGCAGGAGAGAGATGGGCAAGGGGACTTCCACAAAAGAGGCAGAGCCTCATGACATCACGCAAGGAGAGGGGAAGTTGATTGGGTGAGGGAAGAGAGAGAGGGGTGAGCAAAGGGAGGTTTAAAAGAGGCAAGCAAGGCAGAGGAAGCTCACAATTTGGCTTCTGTAAAATTCCCACCCACCCACTCACCCAGGAAGAAGAAGGAAAGATCTGTGGTGGAAAAAAGGTGTGGGTGCGCATGAGAGGGGCAGACTGCTGAAAGTGGACAGTAGGTCTGCCAGGACTGCTGAAGGTGGATGGTAGAGAAGAAGAAGGGGCACAGAAAACAGGGAGGGGGAGGGGAAAGGGGGTGGGATAATTTGACTCAGAGGGCCACAGAACAACACCAGACAGATGAGCGGTATGAGTTTACATCCATGCCCAACAAGAGAGAAGAAAATGAAGAGATTGCCCTCCCCAGGTGTACGTCTGGGGGTCGAGAAGAGGAAACAAGAATGAAAATGTGGTTATGAATATTGTGGCAGCCCCCCAGCTTTAAGTCAGGGGGTGAGATGGGCAAACAATGAAGAAAATATGGTTTATGGAAATTGTGTATAGTCATGATAATAAGGAACATGAGTTTGTAAAATATGATGATGGAAATGTTGTGGAAGTGAACTTTTGGAAAAGAATATAATAAATTAATTGCCAGCTGAGCATCCACACAATTAGTAGTCTGTGTTTTCATTGGACAGGGCTCTAGGGACAAATACAGTTCAAAGACACAGGTGACCCAATCATGGTCACCGAGCAGGAATTATAATTTAGATAGTTCAGTTTTTTGACATACAGGGAAAAATCTGCTTCTTCATTAAGACCTAATGGTGAAACGGTGTTGAAGGAGACAATCCAGCATGTTTCCTGTTGTAGTAATCTGTTCACCCTGTCTCCACCTCTGTAAGGAGGTCTAACACATCCCAAGGCTGTGAATTTAAGCACTGATGGTTTGGAGTTATGTGAGCTGGAAAATCGGTACCTAACACACTCCTGTTGCCAGTGTGGGGTAAGTTACTTTTTCCATTACATTCTCTTACTTTTGGAAACTTGTTCCAGAAAGCTCTGTACAGTCACTAGCAAGGATGGAGAAGTACTAGAAAAAGTAATACATCTTACAGTTACAGTTACTTATGTCTTTTTATACAAAAGAAATACATAACAGTAACTGATTACATTTATTTGAAAGTAACTAGTAACTAACCTATTGCTTTCCAAAAATGTAATCTGTTATAGTTATTTATTATTTTTGTATTGTTTTTGTATAAAAAGAAGTAAGTAACTATAATTGTGAGGTATGTTACTTTTTCTAGTACGTCTCCATCCTCGCTAGTGACTGCACAAAGCTTCCTTGAACAAATTTCCAAATATAATAGCAAGTAATAGAAAAAGTAGCTTACCCAACACTGCCTGTCGCTGCCATTAATAATGGCCCTTATATGTTATTGTATGTGAGTCTGAAGTGAATGGACGGTTCTGCCTAACATATTGTTTAATGCAAGGGCACCAGGCAATGTAACTGACAAACATTGTCACTGAGGAAATAAAATGTTGTGTAACCACTCTACTGTTATTATGAGGGTGTGTGGACATGTCCCTTTCTTAAGCATACTTACATAAATTATACTTACCACATTTGTGGAACCTAATAGGTTTAGGTGGGAGCCAATTGTGTGTGTTATCATTTTTAGACAGTACAAAGTGACTAGAGACTAATATATCTCCCATCTCTTTTGTTTTTTTAAGGTAACATGTGGATGTACCCACACCACTTTTTTCAAGATGTCATCAGTGTGCAAAATGGACCAATGGTGATGTAGAATGTTACCCATCTTCCCTATGATGCAGTTGTATTCTGTGGGAAAGGTTACTGGATATGAATCAGTTTTCATCTCCATTTTGGGTATAAGAAGTGTGTTTCTTTCTATGGCATGCACCCTTTGTAGTGGTGCAACACAGGTGAACTGCATTCCAAGACACAAGAGTGAACAGTGTGTGACTGTGAATTTGATTAAGACAGACACAAGTGATGCTGACCCTAATGCTTTATTTTGCAAAAAAATAATAAAATTCAAAACAGGGTTGCACTAAACAAAACCAACCAGCTGACTGACCGTGATACACAAAGACTGGCACTTCACTCCTTCGAGCTTCCTCAGGGGGTGTCTACCTGAAACAAATTATATCCTTCAATACAGTTAAAATTACATCACTAAATGACGTCATCATTGCATGCCACAAATGGGTGAATTATGCTAAATAAATGTAACAAGAACTGAAGTATAAATATTTGTCATTAAATGATGAATATACTAACACACCAAAGTGAAAATAGTAGTAACAATAATAACAAATATATGGAAAAATATGTACAAATATCTGAAGCATTAAGGAATCTGAAACAATATAGATTCATATCAATGCAGGAAAATTAAATCCATTTTAATAATTAAATATGATCACAGATGTGCGAAGTGGGCAAATATCACCTCCATAGTAATTAGTGAATTCATGGTGTTTTGTGAATTACTCTGCCATCCGAAGTCAGCACTTCGCTGGGAAAATCAACTTCACCACCAAGTGTGAAGCAAAACTGCCGCACCGCAAGCAGCATATGTGAAGTGCAGGAATGGAGGCAAAAGTTAAATTTCACTGGTGAAGCTTGCCACTACAGGGGACATTTGTACTGTATTGTGGGATTGGAGGTCACATGTTGTTAAACAGAGGTCACATGTTGCTGAACAGCCTGTAGAAAACTGAGGGGGTCATCACTCAGTGAAGTGTTCAGAGATAAGCAGAGAGGACACAGCAGTGTGTGTAATTATGTGCTTGATCCTGAAAATAAACCTTTAGATTTGTTTATAAACCTTTTTAAACCTTTAGCAACCCTATATACCCTTACTTTAGAGTTAATTTAGAGTGCAGTTTTGTAGTGTTGTGTTCAGTTCAGTACTCTTTTAGTTTTACTTTTGTTTGAACCAGTGTGTGGAGTGAGAGACTGTCTGTAAGTGATTCTTTGATTGTAATCCACCCCCCCAATCCCATGTGTTTAGCAAGCAATCCTCTCTCCCCCTTTCATTGATATAATCCCTGTACTGTTAAAAGAAAGAAAGAAAAAAAAAGTTTGTGTTGTCCTTGACTGCGTGTTTTAGTAAATGCCCTTGGCAGCAGTAGTCCACTTCATTCTGTCTTTGTTTGTAAGCCCCCCCCCCCGCATCCCTAATTGTTTTCTGGTGTGTTGTATTGTAATCCTTGTTATCCCTGTGTTGTTGTAGTAGTGATCTGTGCTTGTCAGGTAGCTCAAATCAAACTTGTAATCCCTTCCCCTGCATCCCTAACTGTCTTCTTGATTGATCTTGAGATGTGGTTTAGTAAATGCCCAAATGACTTTCCTGCAGCAAAATTTTTCTTGGCAACCTTTGTGACTACCATGGTAGTGGGTGATGTAGTGGGAGATGGCAAGCGTGGAAGCAGCCACACCAGCAGACCAGTAACAGTGGTCCAGGAACAGAAGGAAGAGCATGTTGCCATCTCCATTGCTGATTGTGGTGGTGGTGATGATCATCCTGATACTGTGGAGTCAGTTGTTGAGGGCAATGATGGAAAAATACAAAACAGGTGTCAGACCCCTACTGTTGTTGATGACGAGATGGCCACAGAGCCTGTTGACATTGAGATTCAGGAGGTTGAGGACCAGGAGGAGGAGGAGGACATCAGTGGCTGTCATGAGGAGGATGGTGATAATGATGATGTCTTGGATCCCATATGGGAGCCAGAAAAGAAGAAGCAGAAAGGTGGTGACAGTGCAGATGGTGTTGTGTGCAGTATTGATTTAATGACAAAAGCTCACCCCAAGCTCCCTGCTGTAATATTCTTGATATCATGAGACAATCTCAGAAGAACGGTATCCCCTCCCCCCGGCCACTTCCCCTCTGCTATCCTAGTCTAGGCAGCATGACAAAAAAGTCTTCAAAATCCCCAGTTCGGGACTTCTATGTACTGGACCCAGCTGATGAAATGGTGGCTATATGTCAGCTCTGTCAAGCATGGGTCAGTAGGGAGAGGAAGGGCAGCCACATAGGCATCAGCAGGCAACACGGCACCTAAAGAACAGGCACCTTCTCCACTGGCTTAAACACCAGAAGGAAGCCAGTGCAGGGGGTTCTGATTCTTCATCCTCATCCTTAGGAGGAGCCATTGAGGGGGAGTACATAGTGGATGAGGAGGATGTGGAGCTGGTGGTTAGTAGTGGGTATAGCAGCAGTGGTGGGTTGAGTAGTACCTCCGAGACCCTATTAATGCCATTGCAGAAAAACCCTAAAATGAGTGGTGTCACTCAATCAGCACCATATATGTTGATGGAGTCAAAGATCAGCCCAACTAGGCTGCCATGACCAGGCTGTCAATTTGCAAGCACACCACCCTGGAAAAGTACAGCCAGTGCTGCAGAGTATGTTCAAGCATCACTGCAAATATCCTCTGAATCATACTATTGCACATAGCTTAGTGCAGATGCTGTAGAAATGCTTGCAATAGAGCTGTTGACATTCTCTTATGCTGAGAATGAAGGCTTTCGGAGGTTCGCTACCCGTGTCTGTCTAAAATGGAATGTACAATCAAGAATACACTTTGCCAAATGTGCTGTTCATGAACTGCATGGGTCAGTGGAAGAAGCAGTGGCCATGCACTTCAGCATTCATTATCACCATCCATCCATTTGAGCATGGTATGTGGACCAGTGGGAGAACAGCTGGTAGCTCCTACTTGTGAATTACAGCTCTTTGGACACAGGTACCTGGGGTAATACTTGACTCTGGACATGCGGGAAGACAGTGCAGTAAGCCAAATTGTGGTGTTAGCAACATTATAGGTACTTGGCAGCATGCGACGCTTACAATGAAAAGCAAACCTGGATCCCACACAGGCGAGAAAATGCTTGAAGTTCTCATTGACGAGATGGACGAGTGATTCATTGCGAGCGATAATGACTCCAATGTGGTCAAATGTATAAGTGATGAGGGAGGTTCAGGGTGCCATGCCTGGCACAAGTTCCACCCTCGGAATGTGCCAGCCATTGTGCACCCAGTCATTAGGGTGCCAAACCCAAAAGTCATTAATCAGATTTCATGTGGGAGGCTGCGCACACTGCACCACCCCTTACTTAGGATGCTAACTCCCAAGGGGGGAAGCTTGAGAATGGGGTAATGACTTTTGAGTTTGGTGTCCTAATGATGGGGCACACAATAGCCAGCACTCCAAGAGTGTGCAGTGCCTGGCACACTGCCTCAGTTTCGCTGTCCAACATTTTCTACACCCAAAGGAGTAATTTTGATGCCAAGGTTGGGGGGACAACCTCAATCTCAACCAGCTTCGGATAATGGGTACTGTGGTACATACCAAAATGTAAACTTATATGGAAAAATACTAAATTTCATATCAATATGCCTTTGAAATGTAATACATATGGAAAACAATGAGGACAATATTTTCACACAACACGTTTTTATTTTAAATATATTTTTTATTTGTTTTCCTTAATTTTTATTGCAGTTCTCAATATATCAGAGTACTTTACTTGGTGACAATTAAGCAATAAGGCATGACCAGGGGTTATGTTAATGGTCTGTTAATCACCTTCTAGGGTGTACTGTGGCATGAGGTGTAGCTGAGTGCCACATGCCCCAGAGGGTGATTAACTGACCATTAACATAATCCCTGGGAGTGCCCTTTTATTGCTATTATAATAAAACATTTTAAACAGTGTTAAACCTTGTTCAGTATATGGCTAGCTTCTCATGTATGTTAATAAAAGATTAACATAAGGCTGTTAGATTGTTTGCAGCCAATAAGAAAGCTCCATTTCTCAGACCCTTTTATAATACCTAATAATTATTACAGAAAAGGAATGTAAGAAAGGATCATTTTCTTGTCTCTCTTGTTATAACATGTCGGTGGAACCAATACAGAACTATAAAATCCTACAATATGTATGTATAGAACACATGTGGCAGAAAACACCAAGACCACAAGCCAAGACCCAGAACCATAACTGTAGTAACTTGATAATATCCAGAGTGCTAAAACACTCGAGACTGTGTCCTTTTGGACTGTAATGTGGTTTGTGTCATACCAAGAATAACATGAGTGTCCAGAAAGGCTGGAACACGGCCCTCGAGAACTGCCTTACCTGCTTCCTAATATGACCACCAATTGTGTTAAGCAACGACATCATTGGAGCCAGAGAGCTACATGGCTCTTACAGTGTTAACTAATTCATTTTCCCTCTGTATAGAATTGTTACACCAAAATGGTCAAGACCATGTGCACTAAGTTGATCAGTACACATGCAAAGCTATGGTTCTGTTCATTGTGTTTAGTTTAACATGTTAAAATTGTGTTTTAATCGAAATAACAGTGCAGTACAAATCGTAAATAACCTGATGGTCCAGTGGTCATGGCAGATTCAGGATGTTACAATGGGAGTGCTGGGGTGGTATGCATACTTGTTATGCACTTTTAAGATTTTTATTAAACCTTTATATTGTCTGCTATTATTTTTTAGCATGTTTTTGACAGAACCTACAAATGTGATCAATAGATTTGAATGTAAACATTTGTACAATCAATAAATCAGACTTTAACAAAGTGAAATGCAGCAAGCAAGTAATTTACATTGAAGTGATGGCAGCTGCACTCCTTAACTCAACCCCACCTTGATCCAACACTTATTTGTAGCAAAATGCTTGTGTAGTCCAATGCCAGAGTTAATACTTTCTTAGAAATCAAAAATATGGTTGTCTTGACTTCTTTTCCCATGGAAATAATAATAATAATAATAATAATAATAATAATCAGAAGAAGAATCAACATTTATATAGCGTTTTCATACACAGTGTATCCCAAAGTGCTTTACAGGTATGCTAGACTGGTAGTGAAGTGACTGAATGTATAGTGGCAGTCATTTCACACAATAATATTCACATGTAGCATTGGACAATTGCATGAAATGGTTTTATGGGAAGGGAATGTTGGCCTGGACAGCGGGGTCAGGTAGGATCATGGTGCTGGCAGCCCCAACTCTTATATCTCAAAGTGATCTACTCATATTTTTTCCCTTATGTGTTCCCCTTCCTGAATATGCCAGTACCTTGCAGGAGTATCCTTCTCAGTACCCTCTGGTATTCATTGAACTACTTCTCCCACACCACAAATGGATGAGCTCATCACCTTTCTGCATCATGAATACAGGCAATACAGTTCCCGAGATAAGCAGATCTTTCCAGTAAGTCAGGCTGATAGCAGCAGAGAACAAGGGAAAAAATGGGCAATCTGTCCTTAAAAGATTTAGGCTACCTTTAATTAGGCACTATTAAATGATGGATGTGTGCATCATTATGCACATCATTTAATTGTGCTTAATCATAGGTGGCTTATATCTTATATGGGAAAGAACACCTGTTTTCACCTTGTGCTCTGCTGCTATCAGCCTGGCTTACCAGAAGATGATGTTTACTATTAATATGTAAAAATAACATAGGAGACTGTACTAACTACATTCATGATGCAGAAGGGTAGAAAGCTCACCAGTTTTTTGATGTGGGGAGCAGGACAGAAGAATGAATGCCAGAGAGGGAGTGAATAGGTAATTCTGGCACAGTATAGCTATATTCAGGTTAGTGAAAGACAGGAAGGGAAACATTGAGCAGATCATTGTGATATCTGAGATGTGGGTCTGCCAGCACTGTGATCACTACCTGATTGTGGATGAGAGCAGCCAGTGATGACAAATACTCAGAGTGGCAGGTCTGCACCTAAACTGTTACTTTAATTCAGTATAGGGAGATTACCCTTGGGTGAGTGGGGAATGTTAACGTTTATTAGGACATTATTGAGGGAGCTGTGTATAGCTCATTCAAGATTTGGAATGTTGGTAGCCAGCCAACTCGCACTGTGCAGCAGAGTACAGAAAAGTACTGCAGAAGATATGTGGGGAACTGTCCTGTGGGGTTCTGCAGATCACAGATAAAGGAGTAGACTGACACCGGAAGTCGGGTGGATTTTCTCAAGGCATCAGTATATCTCTCCTGCTAATAATGTTGTTATCCATAGTAAGTGCAGCCCTTATGAGGCCATGAACAGCAGTTGTTCAGGTGTGTACTGATGCTTATTGCTTTGCCTCCAGGAAGACCTAGCTGTTGGCTAATGAGGTGGGGAGAAAAACAACAACAGGGGGAACTGTACATACTGCCTTCACCGTGCGGAAGGGTGGTGATCCACTCAATGTTTACTGTGGGAGCAGAAGTCAAACACTGAGAAAGTGGATTGGACAGTGAACTGGGAGGCATTTTTTAACAGTATCAGCTAATGAAGTGTATCGGTATAGGTGTGCACAACTGTCTGAGGTACAAGATTACAATCTGAGGTGTGATAATTCTCTTCATGAGACCGCAAGTTGATATGCAGCCCCATGCAGTACCAAGGAATATGATGTGCTTGCTTGAACACATTTGAATTTTTGGTGCATCAACCCATTGCAACATTTTTATTGCTACAGTCCAAATACAGCACAGTGCCTTTCATGAGCATGAACAAATTTACGTGCAATGGTGTCCAGACATAGCTCATCAAGTCTGGTTTGGTGAACATGATTTACAGCAACTGCGTTCAGGCGACACTGGGTCACTGTAGACCGCAGCCATGTTTTTAGGAACCTAAGTGCACTGAAACTGCGCTCTGCTTCACAACTGCTTACTGGTATCACCAACAGTAGTCGCAGAAACTTTTCTAACTCTGTAAAAAGGCCACGGAAATCTAGGGGTAGTGCTTCAAATAGGACTACAGCCTCATTCAAAGAGGTATATGTGTTACTCTGTGCAAACATCTCAAGCTGAACTTTCAGCATTCTGGGATTAAGCTCTGATATTTTTAATGCAGTCAATCATTTCCTCCAGCTCATGGTCACTCCCATCACCTTATGTACTGCAGCAAGAAGCAACTGTTCTAAAGTTGAATACTCAGTCAGCCCTTTCTGATGGAACCTCTCTTCTAGCTGGGCAACTGAGATGTCTACCATCTTAAAGAATTCCATTCTGAACTAGTCCTCCACTGTTGCATGACTGTGTTGCTCCCCCTGGCCAGCAAAATGGACTGGGACCCATCGTTGCCTTGGTGGTGCAATGGGATCCAACTCCAGCTTGTGGACAACTTCATCAGCTTTTCTGATGGTTTGCAGGACAGTATTTTCATTCCTTAGTCTTTGTAGCTGATCTTTTATGAGGCTTACTTGGGTAAGTATGCCACCTACTGTGCAGTTCGATTTTGTAGGTCCTTATTCAGACAAGTCAGTGGTTCCATAACTACTTTTGACCAGCAGCAGGCTTACTAATGTGTTGCCCTTGCTGAGCTTCTCTAAGAGACCACTTGCCCTTGTTGCAGCATCCCCATTTTCCAACTCCATTTGTTGGAGACTCTCAAGGATTTGCTTATATTGCTGTGACACAGCTTCAACTGCTGCTAGTCTTACAGTCCATCTAGTTGGACATAAGGGTCGCAGTTTCTTGAAGGAGGTAGATGCATTATCAGATGTAGCAATTTGAGAAAAAATTGTTCTGTACTTTAGGGATTCACTGAACAGTTTGCCCAGTTCATTTACACAGTGCAAGGAATTTCTTAATACAGGGCTTGCTTCACAGTTCTCTTTCGCCACAAGATTTATGCAGTGAGCACCACAATGCACAAATGTGGCAAGTGGCTGACTTTCCTTTATGATAGCCTGTGCACCACGATAGCATCCTGACATGTTTGCAGCGCCATCAAATGCCATACCTCGGAGGAATTCAATTGGCAGAGGAAGTCTTGTGAGGACATCCATTATGACTTTTGCTATTGAGGCTCTGATAGTATCCTGTGGCTCATAAAACCCAATGAACTCCTCCTGGGGCTGCATGTTTCCATCAACGTATCTAAGGCAAATGCTTTCTTGTTCTTTACCTTGGCAGTCTTGTGTTCCGTCAACGATAATGGAATAGTATGATGACTTGTTAATATCCTTCACGACAGAACAGATGATCTCATGACTCATGAGTCCGATTAGTTCATTTTGAATTGCTGGGCTTGTATAGTCCTGCTTTCATTTCAGCCAAGTTGCTAGGGTCTCATCTTCATTGCTGAGTAGCTTGAGCAGTTCAGCAAAGTTTCCCTCATCAAGCTGATGACC
Organism: Neoceratodus forsteri; assembly: GCA_016271365.2. Lineage (NCBI taxonomy): Eukaryota > Metazoa > Chordata > Ceratodontiformes > Ceratodontidae > Neoceratodus > Neoceratodus forsteri. The sequence continues at coordinate 266,558,570 of CM028137.1, forward strand.
TCGAATTGCCAATCCCTGTCTTCCCAAGTAATGCAAAGCGGCTATTAACTTAATCAAGTACTTGCGGAGACACATCTTGTGAGATCTTTTTCTGTTCCACTAGAGCAGAATCAATGCTTTGACCACTGGATACATGAGCCACCTTCCAAAGGGCACGCTGATGTGTTTCTGAGCTCTGATGAGCGATAAACTTAGTCCGTGCTTTCCTCCAGTTGGTGAAGCCTATGGTGGTGAATACTGGTTCTCGCCTTTTTGACAGCTCAAGCATCCCCATTTGTTCACACTTTGTGCAACAAAAGCAGAGCACAGCTTTCAACTCAGGACTGTAGTGCAGCCATGAAAATTCCCTGTACCATGATTCCTGGAATCTGAGTTTTTTTGTTTCCAAAGTCCTGCTTTGGTATTTCCTCAGATGGTGGTTGGTACGGCCGATCCATATCATGACTTGTCATCTCCATTCTAGGCACTGTTTCTGCAACAGATGGTGATTGTGGTTGGGGTGGCTGATCCAGAGGCACTGTTTGGATCTCCAGTAAAGGAACTGTGCTGTCGACAGTAGGAAGGGATGAACTTGTACTTGGTTGCTGTTCTCCTTTGTTGACATTAGCATTGAAGCCCTGATCTAGCTCCTCATACACTGCAGTACATATTTCTTCAGTCGGGATCATCTGTGTGGATGAAGGCACGGGATCTATATGAGGTTTCTTCTTGAAGAACATGGCAATCGAAGGTTGGTCTCTCTGACGTTTCATGTTATGAGATCTGCAGTTAACCCTGATCTGTGAAAAATGAACAACTGTTACAGATTCTTCTTCATTAAAGGAAAACTCCTGAGTTTGTGGGTTCACACACAACCGAAAAGCTATCCCTTCGGCTTAGCTTGCAGCAAGTGGAATTTTCTCGTGCCAACTTTGTATATTGTAATTTTAATTTAGATCTCGAATCCAGAGGATACAGGGTGCTCCATTTTCTGCAAAGGTGGTGATGCACCATATGCTTCAACACTTTTTGTATTGAAGCATGTGGTGTGTTGCCACACTTTGCAGAAAATGGAGCACCCCTGCATCCTCCAGACTTCCAGATTCCGTACTTTTTAAAATTTAAATATACCAGTTCTCTCTCCTAAGCTGGTCTCCAGGCTTCCCTACTCCTGGGCTGTACCTCCTGATGCTGATCCACAGGCAGGAATCAAACCTCTGCAGCAGGGGACATCCAGCCCTCCACTTCCTGTTTTCCTCAGTTTACTTCCTGCCTCCAGTCTGGCAGGTACTCTGCAAACAGTGCTCTGTCCTCTTGGCAGAGCTGAAGACAGCAGACTGTAAGTCCATCAATTTCTTTTATTTTGGCCATTGTAACTGTTTCTCAGCACTCCTGCATGGACCCCAGTCTCAGCCTTGCAAGCTGTACAGACTGGCCCCATTTCAACATGGTCTCATTTGTCCTGTGATTTTGGACCGGGCCATCCACATCAGGAGCTGGGATCTGGCCAGTAGAGATTTGGGGCTAAAAATCGCCACCAGAATATTTGGGGGCAGAAAAATCAACACCAGAGGGCTTATCCAGGACATTCCCTCACAAAGGGCAGCCCCTAATGTTTCCGTCGATGACTGGCACATTGGACTCCTCAGCCACTTGTCGACTGTTACTCGCTCCTCGTGCATTCATCGGTTGGTGCTCTGGGATCCCCAGCTGATCATCCACAGGGCCTGCTCCCCTGACACAGCTCAGAGGCTTCTAAAAGAGCAATTCCTCAAAGAAGATTGACTGGTTCCAACTTACAGTCTGACAACATGGGTATACATCGACCACCAGGGTGCACAAGAAGCCCAAAAACTAAAGATTCCCTCTTCTTTTCAGTGAGAGGAGCACTACTGAAAGATGTATATTCCTGGACAGGAAAATGACAGCAGTCTGGCTCAATTCACAGGGTTGTTCTTCCAGGAAATGGGAGCTGGAGACATTGCCTTCCACACTCCAACAGAACAGGGGGCAATCCTCAGACAAATCTTTGCCTGTGGGCAGAATTCGAAGGTAAGCAATTCTGCTCCCTGCCATGGACAAACCAACGGTGGCTCAAGACGCCTTCTCCCTAAACCGGGATCAGTTCAGCCTCCTGTTTGCCTTCATCCAATACTTCTATCAAGACTCCTCAAGTGACCTTGGACAGGGCAGTCATGATTCTAGGGGTCCCTTGCACAGTCCGCACATGGGTTTCCGACTATCATTCATCTTTCGAGGTGACCACCTCTAACCTTCAGTTTCAGCCCAGACCTTCTCCTTTAAGGGCTGGTCTGCATCCAATTTGAACAACTTATCTCCGGGCCTGAAGATTGAGCAGGAAAAGGTCCAGTTCTGCACCCAGTTTTAACAACTGGCCTCTCTCTAGACTGGGAAAGTGAGTGGAAAAACTTTCAAGGAGCTATGCAGTACAGCTCCTGTTATTGACATGATGGGGAGTTCATATGCCTCTTCTTCCTCCAAAGTGCATTATAGAATCCGAGGAAATTTTGTTTCTGGCTTCATTCCAGACACATACAGAACGACACAATATAATTGCCTGTACTACTGCAGTTCCTTTAAGACAGATGGACAAAAGACTCCAACCAGACACCTTACAAATTACAGTTTCTGCACTGGGGGCACTCTTGATGGGACTGGGAATTGTTGGGCTCATATCCCCATGTCTGGTACTTCTACAGGCAGCAGCATTAAAACATCTTCAATTCACCAAAGCTGTCACCTTGAGTCTTGATATGGTGCTCAGGGCCATGACCAAGGCCCCTTTAGAGCCTCTCATGCCATCCATCATGCATCTCAAAACAAGGCCCCTTTAGAGCCTCTCATGCCATCCATCGTGCATCTCAAAATAAAGATTGCCTCTTTTTTCTCAAAGCTACTACTCCTGCTAGGAGTTTCAGCAAACTGAAAGCATTGCTGGCCTAAGAGCTGTACACTAGTTCATCAGGCTAGAACAGTTCCACTTTTATTTGCCAAAGTTATATCCTCCTCTATTACAATCAAGGGTTATTCTTCCTCCTTCTGCCCACTCTCTAAAAGCAACAAGAATGGAAAGTGGCATACACTAGACATGGGAAGGGAGAAATGGAGATTAAGAGAGAGGAAGCTATTGCAAAACTTCAGCTGTGTTCATGCCTGCTAAAGAGGAAAAAGATGGGGCAGCAAGGATGCAATAGGCTCTATAGCCAAACAGATTCTATCCATCACCTCTACAGCATATGATCAGGCCAGAGTAACTTGCCTGACCCAGTGAGAGTCCATGGCCCCCGTTGTGGGTGTAATTCTGAGAAGCATTGACAGCACACTCACACTGAGTGACATTTTGATGAGATGGGCGCTGTATAGGAGAATGGGGTGAACTTTGTGGCCGAACAGTCCAAGACAAACCTTGACGCCTCTCGCTGGCTGCAGGGTGTGGGTGGGGGTGAAATGGTATCAACATTACAGGCAGCAATCCCAAGTCACCCCTGATGCCTGTCATTCTCTACATCTGGAGTGAAAATATAAAAAACTGGTGAAGTCATGAGCATGCATAGAAACTGTGCAACCATAATCCGTAATGTGGGGTGTGGGAGGTGGATGCACATAGAGTGGGCGAGGTTGGGGGCAAGACAATCAATGAGTGACCAGAGCACATCCGCCTCTGGACCAGAAGGTCGTGGGTTCTCATCCCACACCTGGATTGGACTTGCACATAAAATTGCTGGCATCGAGTGCAGTATTGGGGTGCTATACTGCTGGGGTGTGCTGTCCTTCGGATGAGACATTAAACCGAGGTCCCTTCTGTCCATCCTGGTAGTTGTCCAGGTGGGCAGTAATAAAGAACCATGGCCAGTCTTCGCAAAAGAGTAGGGAACATTCCCGTGTCCTGGCCAACATTCCCTTCCCATAAACTAGTTCATGCAATTATCCAGACTGTGTGGGTGATGACGTGCGATATGGCCGCCACCACACAGTCAGTCACTTCACTACCAGTTTAGCATTGCTTGTAAAGCGCTTTGGATGTATGAAAAGCGCTATATAAATGCTGAAACAAAGAAAACCAAAAATGGCATGATTTAGCTAGTGCCAAGCAGCGGCGCCACTGGCAGTTGAATTTAGAGCTGGGACACGGAGTGCCATACATGGCTCCATTTTGGAAAAACAAATTAGAAGCCGGATCAGATGGAGTAGGAGTGGCAGCAGGAGGAATGGACCGGCACCCATAGCAAGTAATTTCAATAAAATAATGAAACAAAACAAAAACATATACTACATAAACAGTGGATGGCTGAACACCCACAACAAAGGCTGTGTTTCCATCTCAAAGTCTCTATGATGTCATCAACTCCTCGATGGAAACACAGCCTTGTTGTGGTGTCCATCCATCCACTATTATATATAGTGTATAGTGGAATGCTGTTATGCATGAAATTCCATGCCTGGAATATGCTTGTTCTGCTGCAGTAGTGATGTCATTATGTTGTTCTGCTGCAGCAGTGATGTCACTAATGCAGCAGAACCACTAGGAATCCTAGCACATCGTTGCTTTCCTCTATTTAATTATGTGGTGACAGTATTCTAGAACCTCTAGAGACTTTTCAAATCAGTTTCATTATGAGAAGGAGAAAAAAACACACAAAGCACACATTTCACAATGCTACTATACACTATAACAAATACAGGATGAACAACTTCATGCACAACCTGTGTGTTCTGCCCCTCAGGCTTCTGATTCCCATGGACCTCTCGACTTTGCTCTTGAGGTCAGAGGGAATCAGAACCCCTCTGTGGCAGAACACACTGGTTGTGCATAGTTGCCCATCCACTATTCTCTAATTTTATCATCCTGGTGTCCTAACATTTCCAACTGCTTCCCAAGTCTCTCCTTGATAAATCCCTCTATTACTTTATCTACCACAGATGTCAGACTGATGGGCCTAATTGCCCATCTACTCCCGAGACCCCAACCTAGGCTCATGTCCTCCCTCCCTCCCTCCTCCTCCCTTTCCTTTGAAACAGGCTCCATCCTCCATCACTGTCCCCCCTCTGCCTATTGACCAAATCCTCCCTGTCCACTTGCACCCTCCCACCATCCTCATCCACTTCATCTCCCAGGTATAGTATGGTGAAATGTTCTGCAAGCTTGATGCTCACACCCATATTGCTCTCTCCTACTTCTCCCTCCCTCATCTGTTCCCTCTGAGCAGCCTCCCTGCTGGCATACTTCACGTATGATGCCAACTTTGCCCCCCACACCTCCAAATACCATATGATCCACCTATCCTCTGGGATATCTCCCTTTTGCCTTGTCCTGTTGTCCCCTGTGGAATACCATTTTGACATCCTCCAAACCTCCATGCCCAGTTTAATATTATGGCTGCCCCACACTCCTTACACCCAATCACCCCCATTTGGGTGTGAACCCCTACTATCACAATACACAGTCAAAACTTACACTGCCCCCCACCAACAATTAATATACCACACACACACACACACACACACACACACACACACTCACAATCTCCAGCAACACAATATACAAATCTTATGCCCTTCCCCCTTGGTCCTACACAAATCCGAGCTTCTTATTGCTCAGTCTCAGCTAGTCACACTGTGCACTCCCCAAAGGATCTACCCCCACAGACCATTTAATAGAGGTTGGAGCCGGGGTAGTTGGTGTGGACACAATTACAGCTCTTCCCCGAGTTTGTGAAGGCCAGACTTATAGCCCAGATGTAGATTTAAAACTTGGCACCCTCACAGCCGATTGGTCCTCCAGCAGCAGACAGCTCCCTCCAACCCTGGCCCACTGCCGACTGCAGCCACCAGAACTTCCTCTCCGATGCCTTCCTCAATCACTTCTGTCCCGAAAACCCTGGCCCACTGCTGACTGCAGCCGCCGGGACGACCGGAACCCCCTTGCACACCTCAGCTGCCAATGCAGCCCTGAAGCCATCTTCCTCAATGCAGCTGCCGATGCAGCTCCGACTTCTCACCACAGCAGTCCCTGGTGGATCTCCCGATGCAGCAGCCACCCTTCTCCCAGCAATTTACAGCTCTTCCTCATGTTCATGAGGCTGGACCAGAACTATAGCCCAGACGTAGATTTAAACTTGGCGCCTCACAGCCGATTTGTCCTCCAGCTGCAGACAACTCTCTCCAACCCTGGCCCACTGCCAACTGCAGCCGCCGGGACGTCCTCTCTGATGCCTTCCTCAATCACTACTCTCCCAAAAACCCTGGCCCACTGCCGACTGCAGCAGCCGGGATGACCCTCCAGTGTATCCTGATCCCCCTGGACTGTGTCCAAAATTATGTCATTTAGAAGTTATAAAATTATAAATTATGACATTTACAAGTTAGACTTAGCACAGCCCAAGAACCTCTCCCACACAACCTGGAGTACAGTAAATATAAATGTGCGGTTTGTACCTCCCTGACATCTAAACTGGGGGTTGGCAGGGGAGGAGAAGGATCGAGCATCAGGAGGACTGCTCTCCTTCTCTGGGAGGGTAGAGAAGATGGGTCTGGTGCAGCTTGCCCACTGGTGGAGGATGAGAGGCACAAAGTTGTGCCGTAATATGGGTGGAGCTGGAACCGATGCTTGCTGTCAGCATCATTGCATGTTCCTAGCTCCAGGGGAATATAGCATCAGAAAATCCACTGGCACCATGTATGAGCTGGGGCTTGGTGGCCTGACCCTCCAGACACATTCATTTCTGCCTCAGCAGCCCCACTCGAGGGGGGGCATCCCCCAGATGAGGGTGTGGGTCCTGGAGCCAGGCCGAGCCCATTTGTGGGGCTAGGGGTACTGGCAGGCAAAAATATTAAAAAAAATATCAGTTAAAAATATTTAAAAATTACAAACTTAGCCGACCCAGTGGCGTGGAGGGTTGAGGCGCTGTATGCCACACCTCACGCCATGACGGTGACCTGTGTTTGGGAATGGGCAAGGGCTGCTGGGGGTCGGCAGGTGGAAGACTGATTACAGTCACTGGTTCGATAGGGAGAGTGGGTCTTGAACCTGGGTCCTGGCATCATGAATCAGGGACAAGGCTTAAAAAATAAATCAGGGACAAACACCCCCAATGGAGGGACATATCTTAAAAATTGATGTTATTGATGTTATTCATTCATAAAGCCAATAGAATGAAAAGATTTGTGTTAAGTTGCATTTTATGAAGAAGAACAAGTCTGTTACATTAATGGTTGACATTATTTTGTGCTTTTAATCCCCACTTTTCTATCACAAAAACACAAATTTCATGAGGAACAGAGGACAATTCTGAGGCAAAATCAGGGACGTCCCTGAAAATCAGGGACAATTGAGAGGTATGCATCTGGGGACTTGCACGTTGCTAATTTTGCACATAGCCATTTCATGAAATACAGCACTTTTTAAAGAAATAAAACGGTTCGAGCTTCATTTACTCCTACTGATGGGTGCTAGATTGCGGTGATGAGCTGTCTGATTTTATCTCTGCATCACCAGTCACATTGCAGCCTTTACTCCTCTGTTGGCAACATACATACTCCTTGTCAGCCAAATCACTGTTCACCTGCCTCCCAGTTTACACCCAGTCCCCTGACCCTCACCATTCATTAAGGGAAATCTGGTAAGGCTGCAAAATGCAGCAACTAGTGCAGAAACACCCAGACAGGGCTTTTGGCATAAAAAGTTTTCTTTTCACCTGCTTTCTCTGCTGTCACTATCTGGTTGCCTTGCATTACCACAGGAGGCACCCCGTCCAGTCCCACGTCACTCATTTTACCCCTCAGAAATCCTCTGCCCCACATGAAGAAGGGGATATTCCATTTTTCCCACTTAGACTTTAACGCATAAATTAATAATTATCTATTATGCTCTGGTAGTTATCAGCAAATATTATTAGTGCACTGACAGCTGCACACACACTGCAAATCTGGTGTGGGCTGGGCTGGGTTGAAAAACAATCCAATACATACCTCTCAACCTCTTGCCTCATGAATCAGGGACAAGGCTTAAAAACAAGGGACAAAGACCCCAAATCAGGGCACATCTTAAGAACTGGTACTACTCACACAGAAAGCTGTTAGAATAAAGGGATGTATGTTAAGATACATTTTCTGAAGAAGAACAAGTCTATAACTTTAATATTTGACATTATTTTGTGATTTTAATCCCCACTGTTCTGTCACAAAATGCAAATTTACAAGGACAGAGGAAAATTTTGAGGCAAAATCGGGGCGTCCCTGAAAATAAGGGACAGTTGAGAGGTATGCTCAATATCAAATGTGGCCTGCAAAAGGACCTAGGGGATACATCCCCCAACACCCCACATCTGGATCAGCATTTACTTGCTGAAACTTTACTTATGAAGTAGTACAGACAGTTATACACATTACAAACACATTTAAAAATTACCTGCTTGTTTTTTCTGACAAAATGGATGCAGCAATCAATGCCAGCAACAGCAGCACAGCACTCCAGCAGATGGGTTCCCGCCTCAAGCAGTCTGAAGTCGAATAACTGTTTTATTTCGGTCCAGACAGACCTGTCAACTCCCACACACAGACGCAGACTCGCACTGCAAACGCCCTGGAGACCCCCGAACTGAACTCTGTCCAGCTGCACACTGTTCTTTGACAGGGACTTGTCTTTCTCCCTCTCAGATGACGCAGGACTCCCACCAAGTCTCTCCCGAGTTCCGACTGCTAACCTGCGACGATGACGACGAGTTACTCCGTCCTCCTGGCAGTCGCAGGCTTGCACTCGAGTCACAGCCACAGCAGAATTTTATTATTTTTAAAGTAAAGTTTAGTTTAGTTCAGTGATGCTCAAATGGTGAGGCCAGCCTCCCAAAGGAGGCCTCAAGTTGTTCCAGGGGAGGCCCAGTCAAGTCTGAGAATATACAGTATTTAAATTGTATGTTTTGGCTGAAAAGATAAAACAAATTAAATATGGATGATTGCAGGTAAATTTCTTTACTTATGCACACATTTGTGACCAGGAAGTTCCCATTGAGCAAAAGCTTGTTTATAGGTATGTATTTATATGTAAATTAATGCCTGGGGAAGGCATGCTGAGTCAAGGCTTGTTTCTATAATAGGTTTTTATATGCAAATTAGTAACTTGAAAGGCACATTGAGTCAAGGCTCATTTCTATAGTAGGTATTTATATGTAAATTAGTGACTGGGAAAGGCACAGTGATCCAATGCATGTTTTCAGGTGTGACCTGAGGCAAGCATACAGGAAGTTGCTTAACAACTGGGTAAGAGAGGCAGAGATGAAATGGTTAGGTTTGGCTGTTCCACATAGAGAGGAAACAGAGTAACATGCCCAAGAGTCAGAAAAAAGGAGTGACAAGTATAACCTAAAGTGTAGGACAGGGATGGGGAGCAATAAGTTGAATAAAAAGAGAATATGCTCATCCAACTTTATTGGTTTCACTTTATTCCTGGTGTACTGTGCAAAGTAGGATTTATTTTTTTTCTGTGGGGAGGCCCAAGGTTTTTTTTCAAATTTGAGGGAGGCTCAAAATCTTTTTCATGGCTTGGGGGAGGCTCACTATCACAATGTGTGAGAACCAATGGTTTAGTTTAAAGCAGCTCCAGTCGTGATCGGTCACCTCACAACCGCAAAAGACACTCTCTCTCTCCACTCCAGTCATCCGATCGACTACTCCCACCCATAGCACGCACAGCACGCAGCACGCCACAACAAGCCAGTCTTCCGCCAGCTCCTCCTCAGACGACCTTCATTGGTTAGGAGGAGAGAATACTTTTTACCTGGTCAAGCGGGCGGATACGTTGGCCTGGCGGGTACAACAAGTCCGTCCCACCCAAGTCGTCAAGATATAGATAGATCCAACTCATCCAAGATCAGTGACGTCACTGACATGTGTGTAGTATTTTGTTTGTGTTCAGAAGCAGACTTCTTTCCACAGCGCGGGCAGCGGCAGTGTGGGCAACAAAAAAAAAAATAGTCCAATACCACCCACACAAGCAGCAGTGCCAGTGGCTCGTATTATGAACACGGCTCGGCGCGGCTGACTAAAATTAAATAAAGATGTTGGGGGGTACAAATGGGATAAAAAGAGGTGACACCGAAAGTTGGGGGGGACTTGTGCCCCCCGTCCCCCCCTATAATTACGCCCCTGTCTACACCATCCTGATGTGAAGAACATTTTGACTGTGGCCCATCACATCTGTGTCTGTTTTGCCTGTTCCGGGAAGGCTCATGATCTGATCCGCCAGCTTCAGATAAAAAAAAAAAAAAAGCTACCTCAGCACCATATGAAGTTGGATGTGGTTACCAGCTGGAACTCCACACTGTGCATGATGGAGTGGTTATATGAGCAGTATAAAGCGGTATCAGACTATCTGCTGCTACATACAAGTCGTGACAGTGTTGGAGTGTTCATGTCTCTGACTAATGGAGGGGCGATAATGATTTTATGGCCATTTGAACATGCAAGTCAGGCAGTGAGTGAGGACACTGCTTGTATCAGTTAGTCCATTTCCTTGCTAGTGGACACTGCTTAATGTGCAGCAATCATTTGGAGGCAGGTGGGGAGATTGCGAGTTGTGCCTTGTTGGAGCACATGCTCCACGTGTTGAACTCCAACATGCATAGTTGTGGTATTCTGCAGTCTGAGGACTTTGGAATTGTCACCATGCTTGACCCACAATATAAGCATGGGCTGGAGTCAATAATAGAAGGTGGTCATCAGAAGGTACAAAACTTGACCAGTCTTCTTGTCAGAAGAGTATGCAGGGAACAGATGCTGAACACCCTTGTATCTAGGGCACTGAGTTCTGTTGCTACCACCACCACCATGTCAGTGACATCACATGGCAAAAGTGAGAAAACATGCAGCCAAAAACAAAAAATTACCAGTCCCATTCTGGATGTGTTCAGTGAGGTTGGAGTTGCTGCCATGGAAGAAAAGGAGGAGGAGGAGGAGGAGGAGCATGATGAGGCAGCAGGACTGTGAGCAGCACAATATATGGTTGACTTTTATTTGTCGGACCAAAAGCACCTTGCTATTGCTGATGAGCTCTTGTACTGTGCAAGCAATGTCACTTAGTGGCCAGCACTGACCTCGGCTGTGAAAAAATATGCTAGCTGCCCACCCTCAGGTGTCAATGCTGAATAGTGGTGGGCAAAGTGAGGAAAATTCACTTTGTGGAGTAATTCATGAAATTCCTCCCATTTCATGGAGTGGAATGCAAAATTTCACCTGGCGGAAGGGCAAAATCTCCCCCACAGAAGAAAAAATTTCACCTGGGCAAAATTCTGCCTAATGAGGAAAATTTCTTGAATTACTCCTCTCGGTGAATTTGGACACTTCACCGGCAGAAATTAAATTTGTTGCATCTCTAGTGATGAACCTGTGTTCAGTTCTGCTGGTGCTATTGTGCATGATGGATGCACTAATCTGTCACCCACAAATGTTTTTTTTTTTGTGATACAATTTTGATACTATTTCCTCAGCTGGGGTGGGGGTTACCTATGGTTCCTCTCCCATCCTCAAATTACCACCTCGGCCACTGCCCCAGACTCAGCCAGAGCTCTGGAACTCTTATGTTCCACCCCTCCCTGGCCATATTGCTGCAGGTACTTACCCCTCTTGCAGTGGAAGACCAGAGGGCAGACACACCATGGGAGCTGCTCGGGTGTGACTATCGCAGTGGTGTGCCAGATCCTGCCTTTCTTGTGCACGTAGGTAGTGGTATGTTTTTTTCCCTGGTTTCACACCCCTAGGCACAGACATGCAATGATGCCAAGGACTCTCTGGGCACACGTCCGCACCAGGCATGTCTGGTGTCAGCCTACATCAACCCCTTGATGGACCGCGTTTTGCACCAGCCCTCAGCCACCACCAGGGGCCAGTACTGCCACAGTCATTCCCTTTCACCCTCCCGGGAGAAGGAGAGCAGTCCTTGGGATGCTCAATACTCCTCCTACCCAGCCAACCCCCAGCACCCGAGGTTGCTCCCATCCTTGGGTCCCTGGCATGGTACGAGATGTGGCATCCAGCACCTCAACCCTCAGCGCGACCAGGCCGGTTGTCACCCAAAAATGTTGAAATTCTAACATTCATCAGAATGAACTGGGCCCACATTCCACACATGACAATGACATCCATGTTCATGCCACATCATGACAGTGGAGTTTCCAAGCACGATGAAGAGCAAAGTGTGTTTGGAACTGGAAAGAAGAAATTGTCTACTACTACTACAACCAAGGCTGATGATTCATTAGTACAGCATGAATTCCCATCTGGTTACAACTCCAATCTGGAAGACTGTGAGAGCTGCTTTCTGGAAGATGTTGATGAATGAAAAAACATATGATTTTGGGTTTTCCTCCTTTCCCTGCCCTCAGTTTAATCCTTTATAGAATGTTTCAATATTTTCTGTTATTTTCGTTCTTTTTACTGTTCTTCTTCCCAAACTGTTGTGCTGCTGTTTACTTTTGCCTAATTTACTACATGACTCCTCCTCCACCACCACCACCACCACAATGAGATGTCATTACAGTACAGACAACGTCTGCTCCAGCCAGTAACACTCCTCACCGCCTCCTCCTACTCCTAACAAGCATTTGTCAATGCCGAATGTTTGCTTGCTGGCATTGGCATCGGTAGTGTAAAACTTAGAGAGCTGCATAATAGGAATGGCAGTGAAGTACTGAACTGAAGCCAACCCCACCACCACCCTGCAGAGACTGACAGGCATTGGGGTGTGCCTTTGGGTCATCAGGCATAATGGCCATGCCATTTCACCACACCCTACCCTGCAGACGCTGACAAGTGTCACGGTGTGCCTTGGGGTCTTTGGCCCTTATGTTCACCCCATTCCATCAGGAAATATGATGAGATGGGTCCTGTAAAAGAGAATGGGGTGAACTTTGGGGCCGAAGAGTCCAAGGCACACCTCAATGCCTGTCACTGGCTGCAGGGTGTGAAATGGTATGAGCATTACAGGTGAGAATCCCAAGTCACACCCCTGATGCCTGTCAATCTCTACAGGCTGGGACGTTATGGTCAGAAACCCTAATACCTCAGGCGTTCGTTGGCATTTTCACACCAAATTTTCAACATGGTTTTTTTGTGACCCCCACCTTATTATGAGCAGTGGCAATATCAGTTTGTTAGCCAAAAGCTGATTTCACACAGAGACTATGCCGTTTGGCACCACAGGTGTGAAAACACATTTTGAACAGGATGTGAAAAATGACAGCTGTACTGTTCATGGAGAGGTACAAAAAATGGCAATGTTGAAATTCTGCAGTGAAAATATTAAAAAAACTGGTGAAGTTATGAACATGCGTAAAAAAGGCGCAATGCACACCCATAATGCAATTAGTTTGGGGATTTTTTACAGCAGATTGTCAAGACAGGGATTTTGGAACCTCAGCTCACTGTGATTTTCTTAATCTGTCCCGAACAGTGATTTCCCACAGCAACCAAGCATTTCTGTGCTGGAAGTGTGAAAACACATTTCGGCCATGGTGTGAAAAATGACAGCTGTGCTGTTCATAAGGAAGTGTGGAAAAATGCCAGTGGTGAAAATCTAGACTGAAAATATTAGAAATCCATGAAGGTATGAGGGTGCGTGGAAACTGTGCAATGGTCGTTCACAACACAGTCATTTTATGGACTTTTTTCACCAGATTTTTAACATAGCCATTTTGACACCTCTGCTCATGAACAGTGTCACTGTGATTTTCTTAATCTGTCCAGAAACATTGATTTAGCACACCGACTGCGCCACTGTGCACTACATGGGCAGAAACACATTTTGGGTGAGATGTGAAAAATGACAGCTGTACTGCTCATAAGGAGGTGTGGTAAAATGGCAATGTTGAAAATCTGGAGTGAAAATATTGAAAATTCATGAACTTACGAGCGTGCGTAGGAACAGCGCAATGCATGCTTGTAAAACAGTCATATTGGGAATTTTTTCACCAAATTTTTAACAAGGCCATTTTAATACCTCTGCTCATGAACAGTGTCACTGTGATTTTCTTAATCTGCCCCAAACATTGATTTTGCCCACCGACTGCTCCATTGTGCGCTACATGCTCGGAAACACATTTTGGGTGAGATGTGAGAAATGACAGCTGTACTACTCATATGGAGGTGTGGTAAAATGGCAATGTTGAAAATCTGGAGTGAACATATTGAAAATTCACGAACTTATGAGTTTACATAGGAACAGCGCAACACATGCTCGTAAAAAAGTCAGTTTTGAGAAGTTTTTCACCCAATTTTTAACAAGCCCATTTTAACACCTCTGCTCATGAACAGTGTCACTGTGATTTTCTTAATCTGTCCCAAACATTGATTTTGCACACCGACTGCTCCATTGTGTGCTACATGCGTGGAAACACATTTTGGGCGAGATGTGAGAAATGACAGCTGTACTACTCATATGGAGGCGTGGTAAAATGGCAATGTTGAAAATCTGGAGTGAACATATTGAAAATTCACGAACTTATGAGCGTGCGTAGGAACAGTACAATGCATGCTTGTAAAACAGTCAGTTTTAGGAATTTTTTCACCAAATTTTCAACATAGGGTGTTTGGGGGCCTCCCTTATGAACTGTGATACTGTCATTTCATAAATCAGTCCGGAAAGGTGATTCGGCGCAGTGACAACGAAATCACCTTTCTGGGCTGATTAATGCCATGACAGTGACAGAATTCATGCAGTGGGGTCCCAAAAAACCCATGTTGAAAATTTGGTGAAAAAATTCCCCAAAATGCCCGAGATATGCACTAAAGTTGAAAAAACGTATTTATTACATTATACAGCTTACCGGCATTTCCTCAGTTAGCAGTCGGCTTTGGAAGTGCAGACGTGTTCCCGGTCCACTGAAGATCATCGCACTGGACTCGAGAGTTAAGTATGGGGTGAGGTGGGGGTGTGGGAGGTGGATGCATAGAGGGTGGGTGCGGTGGGGGAGGGGGGCCAGGACAGTCAGCGAGGGAAGGTTTTTCTTTCAGGTTTTTTTTTACTTAGGCGACACGGGACTTGTACCATGCTGGTGTGGGCTCCCAGCGTGGCAGCTAGAAGGCTTTTTGGGTGGGCGTGGAGCCAATGGGGGATTGGGTACCCCATCATCCATAGGAACTGTTGCCATGCTGGGGTGTGCTCCCAGCATGTCACTCGACAGTCTCTTGGAGGGGGACAGTGAAGCCAACGTGGGATTGGGCACCCCTGTTGGCCATACAGACTGCTGCCACACTGGGGTGGGCTCCCAGTGTGGCACCTGGAACTCTGTTGTGGGTGGAGTGCAGAACAGCCAGCGAGGGATTGGGCACCCCCATTGGCTATACAGTTTGTGTGTGTGGGGGGAGCGCATGAGCATGTGATATCTTATCACAGCTCACTGAAGCGTAGCTCTCCCTTTCAATTGTATGGCACTGCATTTTCAACTGCTGCCACAGACAGCTGCAGCATTCATTGGCGAACGGTGGCCGCACCTGCAAACACACTGACTGAATTGGAAGATTGGTGCCACACCACCGAAAACTCAGATGATGGCACTATGTTTCTTGCACATGAGTGCAAGCAAACATAAAAATAACATTTTAACAGCCAGGCAAAAAATGCCAGCTCTGTGTAGCAATACACTCCTTCTCCTCCTCTGTCTCCTCCTCCTACTCTGGTCTACTTGGGGCCTGAATTAAACAGCCTAGTCCACTCTCTGAACTGATGAAGCCATGGTTCTGAGGGAAAGCTGTTTGACTTGATTGTGTAGCAGTTTTAGTATCTCCCTGAGTGTTCACCCTGCCCCTGAAATTATGTTCTGGATTTCGAAAACAACATAAGCAGTCCCACCTGATGTAGAGCAGAGAGAAATAGTTTTGCAATTCAGAATTGATTCTGGGGATGGTACAATCACATTAGGTCCACTGCAGCAGCAGCAGTACCCAGTTTGGAACAGTGTAACTTGACAAGCCGACCTTTCAGTGATTGAACCGGCACAGACATCAAGGAAGCAAGTCCTCACTCAGCCCCATCAAGGCCTATCGTTCACCACTGTGAAAGTAAGACACTAGCCCCATTTACACCACTCAATTTGCAGTGCATCAAACCATGTGCAACAGTTGATGCACTGCAAATCTCACCTTGTGCCGTAGGTTGCCTCTGATTCAACTTTTTGCTCCGGTGCAAGAGAGGGAACATTCAGTGTATCGAGCGTGTTACTCTGTGGTGTAAACCCTATTGTATGCTCAATCCACATCAGTGGTCAATTTTCCCATCCTGTACCATTTCTCATGAGCCTTCATGACAGAAGCAGGAAGCAGAAGTATCAGTACACCAGCTACTGAGTGGAAGGCAGCAGTGTTCCAGTTTGTGCGTGCACTGTGTTTTGGTAGAATTATCAATAAAAACTTTGCAGATCCTCATCTTTAGAGGTTGGTGTGACTTGCTGATCACCAGTCTGATAGTTTTAGGGCAGGGGTGCATGTTGGTGGTACAAGGTTGCGAAATGATGGCTGTGTTTGTTGCAGGATGCTGTGGCCATGCACCTCTGGTGGGGGGGGGGGTTGGTTGAATGAGACTGCCTGTTACAGAACAGTTGGAATTTCAAACCCTGCTTGGGTTAATTACCACCCCCCGCGTGAGCTGCACAAAGGTGCATGGCTACAGTATCCATTGCTGTCTGTAAAATGCAGAGCCACATGTTCACCACTTGCTGCTGATTCCCTTTGTAGGGTTGCATGGGCCTGGACTGTGGAGAGCATGGAGCAGTAAAATGTGCAAAACATGTTGTGGGATTCATGCTGTTGTGGGTGCAAAGCAGGAATTTTGGGAGGTATGCAGTGAAGCACGGTCAGGAAGTTAGCTGAAAGGAGATCCTGGGGAAAGGAGGAACATGGGTGAGCAATGGGGGGAGCTTGCAGGTTCAAACGAGGCAACAGCAACCCCACCTGACTGGCATTGCAGCTGTGGATGGCAGTACTGGCATTCAATGTGAATGTGCAGTGCAAGAGTGGCAGCTGTCGTGGGAGTGGGAGGGGACCAACTGGAATGATGATGGGGGGGTTAAAGGCTGAGGAAGGACAAGGTAGTGGACCAGCCAGGGTGTTGATGAAGCAGGCACAGTATGAAGGGGGTCCAAATGGAGAATTTCTTTTGGGGAGTGTATTGGGGGGTGTGGGGGCTGCCGTGTTCCCTGCCAGGGAGGGAGAGGGGGTAGTGGCCAAATGGGGAGGTACATGGAGATGTTTCCAGTCTGGGAGGAACATGGGGTGAGGTTCCAACTGGTAGCTGGGGGCCACCAGTGTGAGCAATGAGGAAGCTTGCGGGTCCCAACCATGCTATATCAGTCATCCCCCCTCACTGAGCCATACTGGCATTGAATGTGCAGTGCAAGAGTTGCACTTCGGTGGTGAACATTCCTGTTTGAATGGCATAGAAGCTGTGGATGGCAGTATTGGCTTTTGTTATGGGTTGGGTGGGGGACCAACTGTAATGATGGTGGGGGGTAACAAACCAGGCACAGTGAGAAGGGTGTCCAAATGGGGGAGTGTCTTGGGGGGCATGGGAGTTGCAGTGTTCCCTTCCAGGGAGGGAGAAGGGGTAGTAGCCAACTGGGGAGTTACACGGGGGATGGTTCCAGTTGGGAAGGAATATGGGTAGAGGTTCCAAGTGGTGGTGGGGCACTGAGGATGGGCTGCCCACACAACCGTGCAAGAAGGGGGGGGCTGACCATGCAGTGACATGAGCAATGATCTGGCACAGTATGCTGACATGCAGTTACATTCAACCAGTAACAAGAAAAAGATGCGCTGTATCTCTGTTTGGGCATATTTACACATTATCATTAGGGGCCCTAATATTTAAAGTTTTGTTAGTTTTTATAATGACGACCAGTGCTTTTTTGGACTGTACAAGGCCTGTACACTGTTGCAGTGCTGTCTATGGCTGCTGCCCATTGATGTTCACTGGCATGGAGAACAGCTTTCCTGACTGATATTCCTAATTATAGGACCCATATCAAAAAGTGTTCTATCCGATTGCGATAGTGCATGCAAGATGCAGCCAACACAAACTAAAGTTAGATTCAGACAATGTGCTGTGAGATGCAATCATAACTGTAGTGCTGAATACCCTGAACAGGCAAACTCATAGGGTGGAAAACGACTGTGCAGCGCACCTGTTGACTACAGCCCTAGTGGAGAGTGGGGAGTGTGCGCGATATGGAACACATGCATGTTGCGTTGTTTTGCGATATTCTGCATTGGTGTGAAAATGACCCTGGTGCACATTTTGGGGCAATTCCCCTCATGTGCCACTCATTACTAGAATGTATTCATGCCATTCCATAAACAAGGTTTGCTCTGCTCCAGCTTTGCTGTCTTACCCGGCCACCCCACATAGGTGAGCAGGAGTGCAACAAGAAACAGTTGAGGTCACAGGGTGACATTGTTGTAACAGTGTATTGCATGCCAGGGATACACCAAGTGACAGTGTGCCTCAGCAAACCCTGCACCCACCACCACCACCACCACACCCCCTGTATCAGGGCTACATGGTGATACCTGAAAGGAATGGAAGTGTGCACTGGGTGACCTTGCACTTAAGTGGTAGTTCAAACAGGTTCAGTTTCAAAGCTGTGCAAAGGCATACAGCTGGTTATATGGCTGGTTACACGAGTCAGGTTTTGGACAAGGTCTTTCTAAGCATTTCTATATATCCTGCCATGGATGCCTGACCAGTATCTTGAGCCTTGTGACTGTTGCCCTGGTTTTGGACCTTACAACTCTTCTACTGTTGCTGTGCTGCCTATGGATAATGCCATTTATATTGTAGTACCTGGTGCAGGGTGCCCACCAGGACAGTGTCCGCAGGGGCCAAATGGGACAAGCAGCAGGCGAGGTTGCATGGTGACACAGTCCAATCATTATGCATATGCTACAACCCCTCTCTATGCATCCCCCAGTTATGGGGCCACTGCACCATGCCAGCTCATGGGGAAGAACCTGGTGATGTGTGACCAGGTACTTGAGTGGGTGTGTCCCAACTGTGTGTACCCAGAGTATACCACCGTGGGTGTGTGCCATAGGCCAGGTCATTGTCCGTGCATCTCCATTTTGGGAAGCGCAGCTCCGCTTCACATGTGATCCTGTGTCCCATGTCTTTAGCTGCTTTTTTGAATTGTACACAAATGCCCTCAACACTGCTTTGCATGGTCTATTGTTGTTACTTTACACCGAATGGTGCATTGTTCTGTATTCAAGCTGAGTAGATCTCAGTATGAGTTTTGGAATGGTCAGTGATATTATCATGTTGATATGTGTTATTGATCTGAAAATAGTGCCTGTGATATGCTCACTCATGTGTGCCTATTTACATTTATATTGGTTCACATTCCAATGACCATCACTCTTTTGCCCACACATCACAGGGGGTACAGTCAGTGACGGTGCTGTGGACAGCACACATTGTATGGAGTGGTGCCTAACATCACTGGATGAGGCACTGAATTCCATTGTGGGCGGTGGTCTATGCTGCCAGTGTACACTTGACGGTACTACTGTAAACCAGTGTCATTGTTGGAATGTCACTGGTAAACATTTCTGTTAACCCTTTGGGCCCCTACCACTACCGTTGTGTGAGGGCATTGTGTGGGCAGTGACAGCATTTAGCACATGCGTATATTGATAACTAGTGATGGCTGTTATCATTGTTCACTGGTGTGCCATGATAATCACTTCACATGCTAACAGCATTCAAGGGTGCTGGGTTTTGGATGCAGTTCAACATCCCTGGTGTGCAAGACCGTCAGTAGTCAAGTAAGCATTAATCACTGACAGAGGAGGGCTCTACCAGTGGATTAATGCCTGCTGGGGGGGCGTTGTTGCACGAGGGCGAAGCCAGTTCAACCAGTGAGCATTAATCACCAGTAACCGATACTGGAAGTTGATTAATACACTATGTTGACACGGAGAAGGTCGATGTTTAGCTAGGCAAGTACTGTGGACAGTGAATGGCAAGAAAGGCACCGGAGGCCTAGGAAATTTCTGTAAACTTTATTGTTACCGGCCACCCACAGCGCTACTTGCGCCCCAGTGGCTGTCGTGCCCACTACAGGAGCAACACAGCATTATGAGACGATAATGCCATGTTGGGCTCGTGAACACGCAACAGCAACATGGCATTATGAGACATAATGCTGTGTTGGGCTCGTGAAAGCGCTTCCAACAACAGCAACACGGCATTATCGTCTCACAATGCCTTGTTGCTCCTGCACCACGTGACGGCGTCCCGCCTATCGCGGGGCACCCTGGAACAGCTTTCAATAATGCCGTGTTACAATGGTAGTTAAATACTCTTCCCACTATCTGTTGCCATGGTCAAGTGATCTTTTTACTGTGTGCAATACCCAATGTTTGGCATTGAAACGTTACAAAGGCTTGCTTAATTAATGCTGGCCCCTCTTGCTTATGCAGAAACCATGGATCCCGGTATCTTGGCCATCTATGTGCAACAGCGAGAAACCAGTGCTCTCAGACTGTGAATTGTAATGGTGGCCCACATGAAGAGTGTACTTTGCTATCTGCAAAACAGATTACATATTTTTACGTCTGTGTTTCTGCGACTGTCCACCTGCAGTCTATCACCTTCAAGGTGTGTGTGGGCTCGCGCTTGACCATCTTTATTTTGGAACACTGTGACATCATCTTTCTGTGACTTACAGTGGATTGAGAACTTCTTCATGAGCAAGACAACTTTCAGATTCCTCGTGCATAAGGTTGAGCCACACATCAAGCGGAGCAATACCAGTATGAGCAAATCAATCCCGACAGACATACACCTTGGCATTGCACTGTGGAAGCTAGCCACCAGTAATTATCACACTGTTGGGCACTTGATCGGTGTCTCCCAGTCAACAGTTTGTTTGGTGGTCTGTGATCTTTGCCGAGTCATCACAAAGGTGTTTTCAAGTGTTATTATGCACCCATCTGGTACAAGCCTGCAAAGTATAATTGATATATTTTTTTTTTTTATATTCTATGGCCTTTATGCATCCGTGCTCGTCTGCCAGTTTCAGGTGCAGTCATCCCCCCATGCTGCCTTGGTTTAACCCTCAGGTGGGTACGAGGAAGGGCTCCCCTTCCTCCACCCTGAGTGTCTGTGTTTCATCGGGAATCCGTTACCTGCACTGACAGGGGCCCTGGGATTGGGGCCTGAAGCTCTATCTACAGGGAGCACTGTGGGGTCTTTTTCCTGTTTCGCCCGGCCTGCAGGACGTCCACATGCATGGAGAGCCTAGGAGCAACGCACGTCACAACGTGTCGATGCTCCGACTCCCGGCAGGCGTTCTCCCTCCCTACTACATGCTATCCTTTTAGCTGCACCTCCACCCATGGTCACCCAGGTGGCGGTATCGCAGCGGGACCAGCATCCCACCCCACCCGGAGGAGGAGAGCAGCCTCTGGGTGCTCGATCCTCCTCCCCCCAGCTGGTCCTCCAGCTGCCCGAGTCCATTCCCGAAACCGGGTTGCTGGGGCCGCTAGTGGTAGCCCTACCACTGCACCGGTGGGCCAGCTTATAATTGATGGTTTTGATGAGCATTTTGGCTTTCCACAAACAGCAGGGGCAATTGATGGAACACATATTCCAATACTGACACCTCCCAATGTTCCTGGAGATTATTACAATAGGAAAAGATTGTATACTGTTGTCATGCAGGCTGTGGTGGACCACCACTACTGCTTTTGGGATGTGAACATTGGGTGGCCCGGTAAAGTGCATGATGCCTGCATGTTTGCAAACAGCCCATTGTATGCAAAACCAACAGAAGAATCACTATTTCTCATTTCTGCTCACAGCCCAGGTGTAGTAGCAGTGATGCTTGCATACCCTGTAAAATGGAATGCAAAGGAAAGTCCAGTGACTTACCACCAGAGACTTTGGATACCCTACCGAGCGGGAAAGCACCTGGCACAAGAAGCTGCAGATGTAGATCTTATTGAATATAAGACCCTGTTCCTTAGGAACATGATTCCCACAGTACGAGAAAAGGTAGAGCCAACCACCTACCCCAACAGGGACAGGTTTGCAGATATTCTTTGGAAAACTGAGAGAGTGTACCAACTTTACATCCATGATCTGGGCTCCCGTTCCAAGACAGCAGCTGCCGTGGAGCCTATCTCAGAGGCCACAATGCACTGCACTGTGGAATGGCAGGCCCAACATCAACAGGCCCCTCCAGCTGATAACCAACACCCCCAACAGGCCCAACAACAACCACAGCAACAACAGCAGCAATGGGGTGGGAACAGGAATTGGCATAAGAATAAAAAGCACAAGAATAAGGGTAAACCACAACAACTAAGACCGGGCCCTTCCTATAGGAAAATAGCCAAGGAAAATTGGAAATCTCAAGAGCTCCTGGGGCAAGTGCACTCTGTGGCAGACACTGTTCCCACTCAGGCCCCTGTGTCTGTAAAACTGGCAACCCAGACCCCAACGGGTCATGGTGACACCGGAAGTACAGGCCTTCAGGGCCATACAGGCCTGAACTCAGAAGCGTCTCCCTATATAGCATCAGTGCAGCATGGTGAAGTGATTCAAAGAAGCCAGATCCAACCTCTCAATGCTCCCAGAAGTACAGATTGATAATTACAGGCCCCAGTCCAGATTGTAAACAAGCTGGTCTTGGATACAAATGGAAGGCCCTTCACAGAGGCCAAGGTTGGGGACCGCCTACTTGTAGTTTTGCTAGATACAGGTGAGGCTGTGTCTGTATTACATGATGAACACCCAGACACATCTCCTTGGTCCACCAGATGGAGGACCAACATGTCAGGAGTAGGTGGTACTAGGTTATCTGCATACCGGTCTCTACCCTTGCCGGTAGAGCTAGGCCATTTAAAGGCCTCACACACCTTCTAACTGATGGTAATGCATGATCATCCTAGTATCATAGGGATTGATTTCCTCGCACCACATGGCTGTGTGGTAGATCTAGCCAACATGCTATTGATACAGATTGAAGGTCAATACCACACCATTTTGATCCCTGATTCACATGTTGTGGCAACAATTTCTGCTAACAACAAAGAGTATGACGTCATAGATTTGTTCAAAGATCATGAGCTTTTTCCAAAGCTTCTTGCCATTTTGCAATGACGTTTGGAAGCATTTGCAATCAACAAACATGACTGTGGCAGAATGGAATGCACACTGTCATTGAAGTGCCAGGCCCAGCATATGAGAGGTAAAGGCAGTAACCTTTTCCAACTGACGCCTTGCCTTTTCTCAGAGAAACAAGTCACTTCTCAAACAAGGAGTAATCAGAACTTGTGTTTCTACTGCTAACTCCCCAGTGCGGCCTGTGAAAAAACCCACAGGCTCCTGGAGACTTGCTATTGACTATGGGAAACTGAATCAGGTCACCCCCAGTTGTTCCCCAACTGTGGCATCAGCACCAGATGTGCTACGACTTTTGACCTCTGACCTGAAATGGTTCAGTGCCCTGGATATCTCCAATGGTTTTTGGTCATTACCATTGGCCCCCAAGAGTCAATATCAGTTTGCCTTCACCTTTGAAGGAAGACAGTACACGTGGACCTGCTTACCACATGGATTCCATAATAGCCCGTCCCTGTTCCATCTACATATGATGGACACCCTTAAGGGTTTCTCTACTCCCCAATGTCTCTTGCAGCATGTGGATGACCTGTTGCTGGTAACTGCCTCACAGGAACAACACCTGGATCTCTTGGACGAACTACTGACTCTCATTCAGAGAGCAGGCCTGAAATGCAATCCAGCAAAAGCACAACTATGTCAGAAAGAAGTACTCCTTCTGGGCCTAAAAATAACTGACCAAGGTCAAAGCCCTACCTGGAAGAAGATACAGGGATTGCAAGACTTGCCATTGCTCACCAGCGTGGCAACTCTTCTAAGGTTTCTAGGTATGGTAAATTATTCGAGAGATTTTATTTGTAATTTTGCTCAGAAAGCTGCTCCTCTGTATGATCTACTGAAAAAGGACATTCCATGGACTTGGGGCCCTATACATACCCAGGCTGTGACATCACTAAAGCAGGCCTTGGCCTCCGCCCAAGCTCTGGTCAACCCCAATCCAGCACTACCATTCTATCTACAATGTGCCACCTCTGACATTGCCATGTCAGCAGTACTGGCCCAGAAGGTTCATGGCACTCTGAGACCTGTTGCATATACATCACAGCTCTTGACCCCAGTGGAACAGAAGTACAGCCGTTGTGAAAGGAACCTTCTGGTCACCTACTGGGCTGTCAAGCACTTTCTGTATATCATTGGGTACTCTCCACTGATCATCAACACCAACCACACTCCAACTACTTTTCTGAACTCAGACAGAGTGAAGGATGGGTCAGTCTCTAACACCAGACTGACACACTGGTCACTCCTTCTCCAGGATAGAGACATACAGGTCCACCCAACTAAAATGCCATCCATGCTGGTACATGGACTCCTTTTCCAGGAGAACCCCATAACTGTACACTGCAACCACCTGATCTACCAGATCCAGATCCTTTCCTCCCTGCCACCCCACAATTACTCGAAAACACCTCTTTGTGTCATATTTTCAGAGATGGTTCAGCTTCCTACTACCAGGGAGAACAGATTGCAGGGATGGGTATATTAGTGATTTACCCAATGGTAACACTGTTAAAATATCTAAGCATTGCAGTGTAGCATCATCACAATATGCAGAGATGGCAGCAGTGGCCTGTGCCCTCAAGTTCATCCAGCATGGTACTGAGGATACCATTATTTTTACAGACTCTAATTGGGTTTGTTGTTCTTTTACAGAATTTCTCCCTTTCTGGCAAAAGAACTCCTTCCTCTCTTCTGATGGCAGCCCAGTGAAGCACAAGGAATTGGTAATATACATACATTCACTTGCACAAAAATTCGCATACAAACTCAATGTACACAAGGTCAAAGCTCATTCTCTCCATGACCCCTATCATGCCTTCAATGACACAGCAGACACCCTTTCCAAGGAAGGGGCCTGAGGGGGGGACACCTGGATGATGGACCATCCAGAGGCTAATGCAGCCATACATATTGCAGCACTCAGGAAGAAACCTGAACCCTTTTCCCCCTTGGACCTCTCGGCAACCCAACATGTTGATACTGAACTTAAAGAAGTGTTCAGATTCCTTGACAAGAGTACCAAAGAGAAACTCCCTACACATAACCCTTCCCAGAGGCATGAAGGTAAGTTACACTTGTCACCAGATGACAAGCTCATCTGGTATCAACCAGATGATTCCACCACCAAGTTGTGGGTGGTCTCCAGACACCTCAGGTCTGAATTCTTGCACCAAGTGCATGATGCACCCACTGGTGGACACCAGGGAGTGGAAAATACCCTCCAAAGGCTTAAGACCACCGTCTGGTGGTCTGGTGTCACCAAAGATGTTAAACCGTACATAGACAACTGTCTCATTTGTGCGCAAAATAACCCCATCCCTACCAAGCGAAATGCCAAACTTTTACCACAATGGCACTCTGGCCCTTGGCATGCCATACAGATTGATTTTATTGGCCTTTTGACCAACACCAGCAGAAATAATAAGTATGCTCTTTTGGTAACTGACCTCTTCTCTAAGTGGGTTGAAGTTTTCCCCATTAAGACATGCACTGCTAAAACCACTGCCAAAATCCTGGTGGAACAGATTTTCTCCAGGTGGGGCCTACCACTTAAGGTAGACTCTGACAAAGGAACCAGTTTTACTGGTGAGTTAATGAAAGAATATCTTGAACTCCTTGGAGTTCAACAGAAGTTCCACATACCCTACCACCCTCAATCTTCAGGTCAAGTAGAGAGAGCCAACAGAAAGATTAAGCAAATGTTTTCCAAATTTATTGAGGACAATCCCAAAACCTGGGATCCTCTACTGCCGTTACTCCTTATGGCAATTAGGGGCACACCCTCAGCCACCACCCAGCTCACATCCTTTGAGCTGATGACCGGATGAGAGATGAGATTATCTGAACACCTGTTGTTTGACCTGCATTCCCCCACAGCAGACCATGTGTCTGTAGACCAATATGTAGAAAAACTCAGAAAAGACCTCATACACACACTTGTATGCTGCCAATTGCATCTGCAAGGCCCAGTAACAATCCAAAATACAGTTTGACAAGCACACACAAGAAGTGGATTGGCAGGTTGGAGATCAGGTAATGGTACTCCAATTTGCACATCACACCCATTCCTTCTCCAATAAATGGGAAGGCCCATACCCCATTGTCAACAAGCTCAGTCCGGCAGTCTATCAAGTTAGACTCCTGCACAACAATAAATTGACTGACAAATGGTTACATGCAAACCAACTGAAACTGTATAAAGGAGCTTAATTCCTTTTTCTCACCCCATTGGGTGGAATAGTACTGATTCACTAATGTTTGATTTTGCTTTACAGATACACTGACAAGATGGCTATCTTGTTCCATTATCTCCTCATCTCAGGAGTTATCCTCTACATCCAAGGCACGGTACCGAACCTCCTACCACACCTTGATCATCCAGCATCTCCTTCAGAGGGAGTATCCATCAATATACCCGATAGTCTGATTACTGTTCAGGAACGTTCCGATGCTTACCTCACTGCCTCAGTTGTTGCTCCTGATAAATCTACCCTACAAATTGAGTGTCAAACCACATCGCAAGGACAAATTCTCCCTGTGGTCAAACTTTCCAGGGTTGTCCCAATGCTAAATTATCCCCAAATGGTTCTCTGTCCCTCCTACAAACTGCTCTTAGACATTTTGGTTTGTACAACATTACTGCCTTAATTGATCCTTCATACTGTAATTCTTTATGTAAGGATTCTGCTAGCAAATTATGTTCTGTACACCACATGATTTCTGCTGCCATGTATCTCTCTGTGTTACCACCAACTGTTAGACAGCATTTGGAATGTCCAAAGCATACCCCTGGTCCCCGTAGTGGTCTAACAGCCACTGCCCTCCCTGGTTCATTGATTAATAATCTACAATTTATGTATATACCTGTTTTGTTTAATCTTACTTACAGGAATATGGAAGAATTTGGTATGTGTCACAATACTAATATGTCAACATTTCATAGTACGTTATTGCTTGATAGTTTAGCTGCATTTCAGATTCGTACTCAAGACCCTATTGCCGGGGTCCATTCTACTGAACATAGAGGCAACTTCAGGAGAACACCCAGTCCTGATGATCAAAGTCATAAATGTAACACATGAAGTTGACAGTTCTGATGTCACAGGTGCAACAGGAACTGTCACAGGCCCTTTTTTTATAGCTATGTCTATTTAGAATAAAGCAGACATTGCTGCTATCAAATCTCAGTCTGCCAAGTTTTTGACTGGTTTGGTTAACAATATACTACCCCCATTATTGCATGGTGTGGATGGCATTAGTCCAGAAGAACGATACACTGTATATAACATGCACGACATTGCTAAGGCATTTATAGACTCTAAAGACAAGATTAACGCACTCATTGAACAGAACAACAAGGAAGCAGATAAACAATACATTGTTAGAGAGATCCTCTACTCTGCCTATGGCTCATACATTATCACTACCATCAACAATCTCTTCCATGATCTAGAGTCTGGAAGAATCCCTGATATCATACATGATAGATGCATTTCCAAATGGTATTGTCCACGATGTAAAACTCCTAGCTGTATTGCTATGTGTATGCAACAATCTTTAACCATTCCTCTTTTTACAGCTAGGAACCTGGGATTTGTGACCAGACACCCTAACACTGGTCCTTGTTTCACTGCTAAGAAATGTTCCATAAAAGATATGATGTTTGTTTCTTTTACTGTCTCTTTACCACATTTTGATCCCACTACAGCCTTGTTCGACAAGCTTGCACTGGTACATTCTAGTGGGCATTTGGACAAAGACATCTACTGAGAATGTCTGGATCTACTGCCTCTACTGGTTTTCCATCCTTTCCTGGATGCCTGGGTGGCTCCGCACATGGACTGCTGTGCGAAGAAGCAATACATTTACTTGAGGTAGAAGACTTGGTTTGCTGGCCAAGGCACCTAGCTTCACCTGAGCTCTTTCCTTCTAAGACTGCTTGAAAGGCAGAGTAGAGAAACTTACCAGAGCAAGGGAGAAGGATTAAGACTTAGTTTGGCTAAGCAGATTTACTGTGTGGTGGTGTTTTATTTTTACTCACAGGGATTGCTACTGTTTGTTGCTAACATTTCATTGCTTTATTTTCTCTGATTCAAATTGTTGTTGCTGGTATACCTTCTTCTGCATTATTACAAGGTGTGCCTACATAGTGTGCTAACAGATTACTGCTGTAATCTTCTGATTCAAACTGTCTTTTGCAAGGTATATCTTCTGTTACTGCTTTATTTTCTCTGGAGCAAAGTGTTTCTTACAGGGTATATCTTCTCTGAAATTACTGTATTACAGGTGGAGCTTACATTTTTGTGACTTTTTTATCATTGGGCTAAGCAAAATTACTGTTTGACACTGTCTTTTATTTTATTCTTGTTTGTTGAAAAGGTTTGTTGTCTCAGAGGTGTTTCATTTCATTGCTTTATTTTTTCTCTGATTCAAATTGTTGTTGCTGGTATACCTTCTTTTGCATTATTACAAGGTGTGCCTACAGGTGTGTGCTAACAGATTACTGCTGTAATCTTCTGATTCAAATTGTCTTTTGCAAGGTATATCTTCTGTTACTGCTTTATTTTTCTCTGGAGCAAAGTGTTTCTTACAGGGTATATCTTCTCTGAAATTATTACAGGTGGTGCTTTACAGGTTTTACAGTTTTATCTAACATTAGGATAAGCTTTCAGGGTTACTGCATTTGTTGTTAACTGATTGTTTCTGCTCTTACCTCCTTGTTCTTTTGTCCGTGGTTCTTCTTTTTAGGCAGGGGAAGGGCCCAGCCACCCACCCCCATCCCCAACCACCCCACGCTACACTTCTTTTATAGGGTACCACAGTTGTGACATTTCCTGTGGCAGAGCAGGAAGGGGTGGATCAGTGGGGCCTCCACAAGGTGATCTCATTTACAGGGGCACTAGTAATTTAACTTGCTATAACAAGTTAAACAAAGCACAATTAAACCATTACTTGCATTTTTTTCCTTTTTTTCCTTCTAATTACTCTGACTAGGTTACAAACCCAGCAACTTATTTGGAATGGATTTCATTAACTGCAGGTACTGTGGAACAATTTTCAGAAGGACAGTCTTACAGGATTTAGGACACTGTCCTACATGCTGGCCTTTGGAGATCTTAGGTCTCAGCTCCAGGCAGCATGGGCAGAGATTGCACGCCTCAAATTTCATATTGAAGAGGAAATACATTATAAGAACCACCGCCATTTCCCCAGCATCCAACAGAAAACCTTGACCGGAGAGGGTAGTTGGTCCAGGAGGTTGGCAGGTGGTTAGGAGGAGCAAATCAGGTGCCCCATCACTCTCTGTTCTCCAATACATTACCTCCAAAAACCATATAAACACTACAAACAGGTATCTGCCTCTATCTCTGAAATCAAATAAAGAGGCAGAAGACACTGCAGAGCAGAACACTGCGGCACAGGAGTTAGCACAACAATACTCACCCAAATCAGGAACCAAAACTAAACAAGCACAAAGGAAATCCAAAAAACTTCTGATCATAGGAGACTCCATGATTCGGGGAGTTGATACCCATCTCCAGCCAGGGTGATGGTCAGATGTCTCCCAGGTACATCAGCATGGAGAGACACTGGACCGCATTGCTAAAATTGTTCACAAAGCAGGAGAAAACATTGATGTCCTAGTACACATGGGACTAATGATCTCGCCAACCGGTCAGTTGTGAGACCAAGGAACACCTGACTAAGCTGGGTGACAAACTATCATCTATTTGTCTGGCATCTCCTTCTCTGAGATCCTGCCAGTCTGGGAGAAGGGAGCAGATGGACGGAAGGTCAGAGAAGGGGAGATAGGGAGCTAAACACGTGGCTTAAGGACTGGTGCCAGGAAAAGGACACAGATTTGTAGGAACTGGCAACAGTTCTGGGAGGAAAGTTCTTTAAATTTGATGGACTGCATCTGACTAAAGAGGAGTCAGTGCATTGAGGCAGAAGTTTGCGTCTTTGCAGAATATTTAAACTAGCAAATGGGAGAGGGTGCAGCACCCCATATGTCGAATGGGAAGAACACCCTCCCCCTCAGCTAGTGGTCAAACAGGAATTCAGCGTGTTTGATGTTCATTTGCATCACTAGGTAAGAAAAAAGGTTTGTCTCCCCATACGATGCACAGGGGTAATGCCAAAATTCACCCAACAACTAGCACACCAAAATCTGGCCAATGGAAAATCATGTACACAAATGCTCACAGCCTGGGAAATAAGATCCCAGACCTGCAGGCAATAATGTCAGAGGCTAAACTGGACATAGTAGCAATTAGTGAGACATGGTTTACCAGTAACCACACTTGGGAGACTTCAGTACCTGGCTATGTATTGTTCAGAAGAGACCGAGGTGCAAGGGGGGAGGAGTGGCCCTGTATGTTAATGAAAATATCAAAGCTACAGAAATTCAGAATACACATAAGGAGCCAGAAGAACTGTGGGTCACCCTGGAAACAGGAAATGGGACAGCCATAAGAACTGGGGTTGTCTACAGGCCCCCAGACCAGAGGGAGGAGATAGACACATTACTGTTAGAAGATATACAAAACATGACAGCTAAAGGGGAGGTTCTGATAATGGGAGACTTCAACATGCCAGATACAGATTGATCAATACCAGCAGGAACATCTGCCAGAACTAGACTCATAGTGGATTCCCTGCAGGGAGGGCCTCAAACAACTGGTACAGCAACCCACAAGAGACAGGGCTATCCTAGATCTAGTACTGACTAACAAAGAAGGGATCACAGATCTCCAGGTAGAAGGTCACCTGGGGCCAGTGACCATCACATGGTATGGTTCAATTTGGCTACTACATCTAAATCATCCCATTCCAAGGCAAAAATATGGGACTTCAGAGGAGCTGACTTTGATAAGATGGCCAACAGAGTTAAGCTAGCCCTGGCAAAAAGAAACACAGGTGAGGAGGTACAGGCAAAGTGGGCAAGCATTAAGGATACAATACTTGAAGCAACATCCCATTGTGTTAGACAGAAAGGAAGTGCAAAGAAGAAGAAACCACTTTGGTTCTCAAATACAGTAGCAGAAAAGGTCAGAGCCAAGACTGGCCTTCAGGAAATATAAGGAACACAGCGGGATGAAGATAGGGAGGCATACCAAACTGCCCTAAGGGAAGCAGGTAAGGCAGTAAGGCAGGCAAAGTCCCAAACTGAGGAAACACTAGCACGAACAGTAAAAGAAGGTGACAAGACTTTCTATAGATACATTAGTGAAAGGAGAAAGTCCAGAGGGGGTATTGCTAAGCTTAATGGAGAAAAGGGAGCATGTTGGGAGGAGGACCCTGTAAAGGCATCTAACCTAAATAGATACTTTTGCTCAGTATTTACTGAAGAGAAGGTAGGGCAGGGCCCACAGCTCAGCATCATGGACACAGGGGGGAGGGAGGTGAGCACTACTCCCTTCACAAAGAAGGGTCCTCAAGAGCTTGCTAAGCTCAGGGTGGATAAGGCAATGGGACCTGATGGCATACATCCCAGGGTACTTAAGGAGCTAAAGGAGGAACTAGCAGAGCCATTAGCAGAATTGTTTAGTGAGTCTCTGAGAACAGGAGAGGTCCCAGAAGACTGCAGAAGGGCTCATGTGATCCCGCTCCACAAGAGTGGTAGCAGGGAGGAGGCGGGGAACTTCAGACCAGTCAGTCTTACCTCAGTAGTGGGCAAGATTATGGAGGTACTCCTTAAGGAAAGGATAGTGCAACACCTGGAATCCATAGGGGCACAGGATCCAAGACAGCATGGGTTTACAAAAGGAAGGTCCTGTCAAACTAATCTCATAGATTTCTTTGACTGGGTAACCAGAGTGGTGGACCAAGGGGGAGCAGTTGATGTCACCTACCTTGACTTCAGCAAAGCTTTTGACACTGTTCCACATAGAAGATTGATAAATAAGCTAGGTAGGCTCGGGTGGGTCAGAAGTTGGTCAACTGGGTGGCAAACTGGTTGACTGGCAGAAAACAGAGAGTGGTGGTAAATGGTATACAGTCAGAAGAATGCAAGTCACAAGTGGGGTACCTCAGGGATCAGTCCTGGGGCCAGTCCTATACAACATCTTCATTAGTGACCTCTGCATGGACTAGAGGGTAAGGCTTGTCTGTTTGCAGATGACACCAAGATCTGCAACAGAGTAGATGATCCAGATGGGGTGGGCAGAATGAGAAGAGATCTGGATAAACTAGCAAAATGGTCAGAAGAGTGGCAACTGGATTTAATGCAAAGAAGTGCAAAATCATGCACATAGGGAAGAGAAACCCTGAAGCCACTTATAGGCTGGGAGGAGTTGCTAGCAGTCACAAAGGAAGAAAGAGACTTGGGCATCATCATCACTGATGACCTAAAATCATCCAAGCAGACCTCTAAAGCAGTAGGTAAGGCTAGGGGGTGTTAGGGTGTATTAGTAGAGGTATCACAAGTCGTAAGAGGAGAGTAATAATCCTCTGTACAAGACATTGGTTAGGCCCCATCAGGAGTACTCGTGCAGTATTGGAGGCCACACCTTCACAAGGACATTAACCAAATTGAGGCAGTCCAGAGAAGGGCAACCAAAATGGTGCAGGACTGCATCAGAAGACATATGAGGACAGATTAACGGAGCTCAATATGTATACCCTTGAGCAAAGGAGGGAGAGAGGTGATATGATCGAGACATTTAAACACCTTAAGGGCATAAACAAGGTGAAAGAGTCTAACATGTTTAAATATAAGACAAATAGCAGGACAAGAGGACACAGCATGAGATTAGAGGGACCCGATTAAGGGGAATGTGAGGAAATTTTTTCACAGAAAGGGTGGTAGATGCATGGAATAGCTTACCACAGAAGTGGTGGCTATGAATACAGTGCAGGGCTTCAAACAGGCATGGGATAGGCATAAGGGAGCAATACAAATGACTATGAATAGATAGGTCACTGACAGAGCAAAGGCCGATGGCACATTTATAAGGTAGAAAAAGAAATGGGCAGACTGGATGGGCCTTGTGGTCCTTATCTGCCGTCAACTTCTATGTTTCTATGTGCCGATGTGATGTATTTTATGTTATTCAACCTGTTTGTGGTTATTCTCCAGATAGCATTGATTGGACTTTTACCATGGATGATGACATCACCAATAATGGAAAGGATTTCTTGGATTCTACAACTGCTGCAGATAAGCTCTACCAATCATATCGTGAGGAGGTTCATCACCTGCCAACATGGATTTCGAAGACGACCTACACCTGCCCTGTCCAGTTGCAAAAGTGGAGGCCCCTACCGTTCACTCTCAGTACAGTTCTGATGGGGAGTACTGTGTGGTAACTAACTTTAAAAGCTATACTTATGGATCTGTAACATGTGTTATTGATAACCCCAATTTTTGTTTTGTCCCCCACCAGAAGACTGTCATTGGACATACCGTTATAACCCCCATCCCCCTTATGGATACAGACATAATTGATGGTAACCCCGATTATCTGTTCACACTTTCTGAATATTTACCATATTTTAATGTACACATAGACCCACTGATACTTACATTAAAATCCCTTTTAGACAGGAAAGACACACACCTCAACCACATCAGCAATAATATGACCAAGGCCAATGAAGCTATCCTTTCATTGATTAATGATGGTGATATGAATGATGCATTGACTAACACCTGGTTAGAAATTACTTTTAAAGGTTTTGTTATTATACAAGCATTTTTGATATTTGTTTTGATTATTATGCAATGCTGCCTATGGCGCACACTGCGCCAACATCGTGAGCAGCTCGAGTTCCTTTACAAAGCTCGCGTGTCGGGTTTGTAAATGACCACTGCTCCGTGGCCTTTCCCTAGATTTGCCTGTGTTGCCCTTGGAGGCAACAAGGGGGGTGAATGTTACATGAAGTCCCTGCACCCTTATTGGTACCCTCAGAGGTACACCATAGACAGCTATTGCTTAGGCACATCTTATAGTAACACAT
Organism: Neoceratodus forsteri; assembly: GCA_016271365.2. Classification (NCBI taxonomy): domain Eukaryota; kingdom Metazoa; phylum Chordata; order Ceratodontiformes; family Ceratodontidae; genus Neoceratodus; species Neoceratodus forsteri. Next base: position 266,592,699 of record CM028137.1, read on the forward strand.
AGGGCTAAGGGCATCTACCATATAAGAGTAGATGTCAGGATATGTACACATATTGTTGTAATACACTTTGCTTGCTAATACATATATATTTTTCTATGTATTTTCTGTGTATTTCTTACTTGTAAGATGCCAAGACACCTGTGTCCTTGGAATAATTATGATTTGTAAGTCAGCATTGCCACCTTTTGGTGATTTGTACTACTACACTGAGTTATGTAAGACTCTGTATAAGAACTCTTTTGCTTTACAAACTGATGACTACTAAAAAATTGTATAATGTTATCTTGGACCGTGAAGCCTCCTCTAATTTAGCCAATAGGGCTCATCTCTGTAACTAGAAATGTTTCTATCTTACAGTAACCATAGTAATTACCATAGGTATATAATGTGATAGACTACTCTTGTACCTCGGAGATCCCAAGAGACACAAAGAAACATCAAGGTATAGGGAGCACTTAGCACTGTCTCCCAGTTTGTATTGGTAAGAACTGCTTAGGGTAACTGTGATTTTATCCTTTTTGGTAGTAATAAACAAGTTTATTACTCTTATGCAACGTGCCTGTGATTACTTGCATTCCCAATATTGCCAAGGAACCTGAAAGTGAGGTTTAGACCACCTGACAGTATCTTTATGACTTTGTGATTTGTTCTTGTTAAATTTGTATTAGAGTGATTTCTAGTACAACAGTCTGTCACTAACTGCTTATATGGACACATAATTTGGTCAGGTGAATTGGTTTAATGTTTTACCCATGGCCATTCACTGTGTTGTTTTAACTCTGTAACTAGTGTTTTGTACTATTGTCCTGGGTCTTGACCCCGAGGTCACATCTGGAATCGAGCAGCACTGCTCAGTATGCCTTCCTGGTTAAACTTGTAAATAAATAAATGATACTGGTATCATGCTGAAGATTCAATAACAATGAAAGTCCAACTGAGAAATGTTTCAGACCCTCAGAATACATGTCACGAGTCTGATAGTAACACAGCAGTATTCAGTTCTTTTGGTAGGCAAAAAGTTTCAGTTGTCCTAATCTCTCTCTCACAGCCACCTGGTAGTTGTTTCCACCAGTACCTGACCTCAGAGAGGTTGAATAGTCTTCAGAAGTTGCTCAGAAAGGGTTCCACCTTTTAATGCTGGTGAGTTCCAGCACCGGGTAATTAGGGCGCCAATCAGCAATGTCGCTGATCACTTTTATTGAGCCAACCACACCCCACCTCCTACTTCAGGATTCCAACTCTGAGGGGGGCAGACTTTGGGAAGGGGGTGATGAATTTGGCATTTGGCACCCTGATTGCCTGGCACCATGATGCTGTTGCTGAGAGTGCCGTATGGGCTAAGAAAGACATTAATATGTTTTTCTTCCTTTCATCTCGTCTCCCTGCAGGTTTTTGTTCCTACACCAGCTCAATAGGACACAGCACAGCCAGCAGTAATGTAACAATAAGTATCAGTATGATTTGTTTGGTTTATTTTGTTATCTGTTATTTTTTGTTCTCCTTTTTCACAGCTACACAGTGCTGTGCTGCATTGCTCGAAAGGACACAAAATAGTTTCTTTTATGGGGAGTCCACACAATGGCTCTGGGTTGTTACCATTGTGGCTAAGTGAGGCAAAATAATTTCAATTTTTTTTCACATGTGACAGGAGGTGATGAAGTACAGGACAGGGACTGAACAATGCTTATTCTGGGTGGCTACTACGGTCATAGTGGCTGACTGAGACAAAATACAGTAATTTCTTTTTTTTCACATGTGACAGTTGATGTAGTATAGGAAGGGGACTGAACAACACCTATACTGGGTGACCACCACTACCACAGTGGCCGAATGAGGCAAAATAATTTCTCTTTTTTTCTTCACAGGTGACGGGTCTGGTAGCAGATGGTACTTGGCCTCACAGACGACAAAAGTCCTTCAAGTTGCTCAGAAACACATTAACATGTTTTTCCTTCTTTCCTTTTGTCTTCTTGCAGGTTTCAATGTCTGCTCTTACGCAGTTCACAGGGACACACCACAGCACAGCCAGCAGCACTAATGTAACGGTAAGCATCAGTATGATTTTTTTTTTGTTTGTTTGTTTTTTTTTTCTGTTATTTTTTGTTCTCTTTTTTCACAGGTACACAATGTTATGCTGCAGTGACCAAAGGGACACAAAATAGTTTTATATGGGCTGCCACCACTGTGCCAAGTGAGGCAAAATTATTTCTCTTTTTCCTTCATCGTAATAGCTGGCATATTAGGACATGATGAATTCAACAACGTACACCATGCAGCCACCACAACAGTGTCCACTTATTTGAGTGTATTCTAAATAATATATTCTTGTATTCACAGGTCACCTCAGCTGTGCTGCTGTCTCCTCCTGATCATTCAGACCAGCATTCTAGCCATCACCATCTTCCTCCACCCAGACAACATGCAACATGCAACAGACAGATGCTGAAAACTGAAATAAGACCAACAGAAAACAATTACTATGACTTCTGCAAAATGTTTCAGACTGAACCCCCTCCAAAAAATAACCCATACATATCTTCCTGTGGTTGGAAAATGTGCCAAATTCCAACAGATCAAAGATAAGACAGGAAGATGATGTCATCATCATCAACTATAACTGAAAATGGAAACTGTATGAAGAAATGGTTACACAGTCACAGCACCCCTGCTGCCCAAAAAAATAACTTATACTTACCTTCTAGTGGTTGGAAAATGTGCTTAATTCCAAGGTAAAAGATACAGACTGGAACATGATGTCATTATCAACAACCATACCTGAAAATAGAAAAACAATAAGAAGAAATGGTTAGACAGTAAACAGCACACCCTTAAAAAAAATGAAAGATTAAAAATACTTACCTGTGGTAGTCTGTAATTAGAGCCACACCAGGCACCAGTTATCTGTTACACTAGCAGCATGACAACCAAACCTGAAAATGGAAACACAATAAGAAGAAATGGTTAGACAGTAAACAACACCCCCTTAAAAAAATTGAAAGACAAAAACATACTTATTTGCTAGTCTATGATTACAGCCACACCAGATACCAGCTATCAGTCACACCAGCAGCACATAGCAGCAGCACAGCAACTTCTCCTTTTGACATCATTTTTCCAAGAGACAAGAATGATAGCCAACTTCTCTTTCTCGAGCAGCTTTTCGCCAAAATTTATTCAACAACCACAGCAGCAGCAGCACCAACAGCAGAGCACCTTCTCATTGAGATTTCTCATTTAAACATGATGACAATTTTAACACAGCATAGCAAAGTTTTCCTTCTCACCCACTTCTTTCCCAGATTTATACAACAGCAGCTCCAGCTTTTTTGGGGGGGAGGGGAGCAACGCAGCACCATGTAATGTAGAATCAAGTAGAAACATACATTTTCATGTAGTTTTTCACATTATAATTCTAGGAGTTTCTGTAGTACTTAAACTACTGCTCTGCATTAACAGAGTAATACAGTGCAGTAACTGATAACATTTATATCTTGTAGTTGGCAGTACTTCTGTGTACTAAAGTGCTTGGAAGCAGACTGTCTGAGAGGGCCAGTACTAAGCCGCTCAGCCTGACATTTATTAGGGGTGGGAGAACTCATTGAAGTTCTGACTCTTACTATGGTCTGATCACTACACCTTGTGGTTCAATTTTAGTGCCCACCTGAAGGCCTACCCCTGTGGAGATGGTCAAGTATCGCCCTTTACAAGATGTTACCCCTGAAGGCCTTATGGCGGTACTTGACCTATCATCTATTCCGGTTGCAAACAGCGACCCAGAGGACCTCGTGGTGGCCTATAAAATGGTCATTGTGGTGGCCATGGATGTCATTGCTCCTGTCCATGTTCATCCTTTCTCCTTCACCCTCGGCTCCCATGGTTTGATGGGACCTTGCGAGAGATGCAGCAACAAGGACGAATGTTAGAGCATTGCTGGTGGAAATCTGCCCTTGATGCCAACCACCTTAGGTTGATGGATCATTATCAAGCCTATCAATCTGCAATCACCCATAAGAAGGCAGGGTTCCTGTCTGGGGAGATTGCAGTCACTCAGAACTGACCAGCTCAGCTTTTCCAAACTGTGGACAGGCTGTGCAACCTAGCTTATCTACAAATTCAGAGAGCATTTTCGCAAATAGAGTGCGATGAACTTGCTCTGTTCTTTGCAACTAAGGTGGCCGACATCAGGCAGCCCTCCAGCCAGCACACTCTATGGGTGCTGCTGATGACCAGTGGTGGCCACTAGCCTCCAGCTTTCCTGGAGTACCATTGACCACCCAGAGTTCATGGATGTTATGAGGATTGTCCAGGGTGTGCCCCATGACTGTAGTTTGGACCCAGGACCAACTTCCCTGATTTGGGGTTTGTATTGATTCCATTGGTCCAGTCCTTGCATGGATAGTTTGGTGCTCCTTGGAAACAGGTGAATTTCTTAGCTCCCTGCAGGAGGCGGTGGTAACACCCCTCCTGAAGAAAGCTTCTTTGGACCCAAACTGCCATGCGAACTTCAGACCAGTCTCTAATCTTCCCTTTTTTGGGAAGGTGGTTGAGATGGTGGTGGCCATACAGCTGAAGAGCCATTTGACCATCCATGACATCTATGAACCCCTCCAGTCCGGTTTCTGAAAGAGGCATAGTACTGAAACAACGCTGGTTCAGGAGCTCAATGATATCCTGATGGCTAGAGAGTGGAAGAACCATTCCATCTTGGTCCTTCTTGATCTCTCATCAGTGTTTGACACTATGGACCATGGAGTTCTGCTTAGTCATCTGAGGTTCATGTGTGGCCTGTTGGGTACAGTCCTCAGGTGGTTTACTTCTTTCCTCACCAGAAGAACTCAGAATGTTATGTCAGGGATTTATTCTTTGGGCCCAATCCCTCTGTCTTGTGGGGTTCCTCAGGGATCAGTGCTGTCCCCCATGTTGTTCGCAGTGTATATGCTGCCCCTCAGAGGCATTGTAAGGAGGTATGGGCTGAGGTTTCACTGCTATGCTGATGCTATCTAGCTCTACCTTTCTTTTGCACCCAACCAGAATGGAGCTCTCTCAGTCTTTAATAACTGCCTGGTAGAAATCCAGGAGTAGATGGATTTCAAGTTAGTTGAAGTTGAACTCAGGAAAGACTGAAGTGCTGGTTGTGGGTGCAGGATGCCGAATAAGGGAGTCGGAGGTAGGTTCATCCTCGGGCCTTTTCCTTTGGGGTTTATCACTCCTGACCTCTGAACAGATGCGAAACCTGGGGGTAATCTTTGATGAAGGGCTGACCCTGCATTCGCAGGTGTCAGCCATCATGAAGACCTCTTTCTACCACCTAAGGAATATCGCCAGGATTAAGCACCTTGTTCCGTCATGTGACCTTCCCACACTGGTGTACGCCTTTGTGTCCTCCCACTTGCATTATTGCAACTCCCTGTATCTAGGGCTATCAGGGGTAGAAATCCGCCATTTGCAGCTAGTGCAGAATGCAACAGCTCGGATTTTGACAGGAACCTCTCAGTTCTGCCATATTTCTCCTTGCTGCATGGTCTGCACTGGCTGCCAGTACAATAGCAGATCACCTTTAAAGTCGATCTTCTGACTTATAAAGCCCTACATGGACAGGGCCCAGACTACCTGAAAGAGCTTCTGGTACCTTACTGCCCTGGGTGATCACTCCGCTCAGGTGGCGAGGGGTTGCTAGAGATTCCATGAGTTTGTTTAAAATCTTCTGGGGCCCAGGAATTTATATATATTTTTTTCCATTCAACTTTTATTAAAGTTTACAATACAGAGAATGAATCCACAAGACATTTGACATGAGGAAGCTGTAATTGCTATTCAAAGTTATACTGATTCGTCCTCTCCCTGCCCACCGCCCCTCCCCCCACTTATCCCCGAACCCAAGTGCAGCATCATACCAACCAAACTACATCATGCATTGCAATGAGCGTACATTTCAAGCTTGTAAAGAGTACAGAGTTTGAAGAGAGACCCATATCCTATTAAACTTGTTAAGTTTATTAGAAAGGCTTCATATGGTTCTCTCCATTCTGAGATTAGCAAGAAGCTCATGGAGCCACTCAAGGTAGGACAAATTGTCAGAATCTTTCCAATGTCTGAGGACCACCTTTAACGGACATGGAAATTAATGCCATATAATATTTCCTACACCATACAGAAATACCAGAAAAATCCCCCAAAAGACATACTTCCGGTGTAAACAAATCTGAGAGCCCCAACAGTGGATCAACTTTTTGTTTAATGGTGGTCCAAAGTAAAGCAACTCTGCAGCATTTCCAAAAAATATGAAGAAGGTCCCCAGGGTGAAACTTACATCTAGTACAGATCGGAGAGGGCACCACACCCAACTTGGCCAACTTCTGCGTGGTATAGTAAATATTGTGCAAAATTTTAGATTGCATTAATCTAAGTCTGTCCTGCAGTAAAAATTTGTGACAGTTATGCCAGAGTTGAGGCCAATCTAATTCCTTCTCTGGAAAAAAGGAAGACCAATATGTAACTGAGGCAAGGTTATCAGGGTATTCCCATGCAAATAAGATGATAAATATCTTTGACACCGCATGGGGCAATCCAGCCAACTCTGCAAGAGTGGCCTGAAAACTAATATGGGAAGCAGGGGGCAGAGTATTTCCAAAAACTTTTAACACAAGGTGCCGAAGCTGGAAAATCTTAAAGATATTTATCCCAGGTATCGTAAGCTTATGCATAATTTCCACTGAGGAGCACCATTGTCTGTCAACCGTAATAAAGTCTTTCAGCTGACAATTTGCTAACGGAAGGAGCCAATTAAGTGGTAGGGGCTTGTTATCTAATTGTAGACTAAGATTGCCATTTATTGGCTGAGACAAGTCCTTAACATTATCATATTTGAAAAACGCACACAGTTGAGCATGGGCAATAATCAGTACTGCAATGGGAGAATTACGCAATGCTGCCGGGAGAGATCCTACTTTGGTGTACAGCAACGCACCAGGAAGGAGTCAATGCTTTTTAATAGTGGCTAACTCCACTCTAAGCCAGGCCGGGACGTAGGAGGAGTGTGCTAGTAGCTGCTCAGCTGTCAGCCACCTGAGATATTTGTTAACCTGGCTGGCCCAATAATACAGTCCTATGTGAGGAAGTCTTAAGCCCCCTTTCCTTTAGGAGCAGCCAGTTTGAGAGAACGCATTCTAGATTTTTTATACCCCCATATAAAATTAGAAAACATACTATGGATTTTTTTAAACCAGGACAATGGAAGGCCAATATTTAACATATTAAGGGGATAGAAGAGGCGGGGAAAAACATTCATTTTAATTAAATTAATCCTACCCCACAGGGAAAGAGGAAGAAGCGTCCACCTGCAGAGATCTTGGTCTTTTCTTTGAGCCAACAGATACAAATTTAACTGTTTAAGCTGGTTACATAATGTGTCAGAATAATTCCAAGATATTTAATGGAATAAGACTGCCAGGCAAGCCCAAAGTAATGATTTCTTGCTTATAAACCCTATGATTAAGAGGAAAGCCCGAGGTTTTCCCAATATTAAGTTTATAATTCGAAACCTTGCTAAACCCTTCTATTATGTTAAGAATAGGGGGGATAGATGTAGCTGGATTAGTTATTTGCAAAAGAAGGTCATCTGCATACACAGCAACCTTAACCACCTGCCCATTTAAAGATATACCTAGAATATCCTGGGCTTTGGTTAACCCCCCGAATAAGGGGCTCTAAATATATATTGAAAAGCAGGGGGGACAAGGGACACCCTTGCCTAGTTCCCACGTGTAATTTAATCGGACTGGAAAACAATCCATTACAAGAGATTCTAGCAGAGGGTAATAGATATAATGAACAAATCCAGCTCAGGAATTGCTTGGGGATACCAAATGCCTCCATTGTTACAAATAAGTAATTCCAGTAGACCCTGTCAAAGGCCTTCTCGGTGTCCAGGGAGACCAAAGTCATTGGTGTAGCAGCATCCCCCGAAGCTGAGAAGATGTGCGCCAGGGTTCGCAAGTGGTCTACTGATGATCTTCCCCTCATGAAACCAACCTGCTCTTCCCCTATTATGCAAGGAAGAACCGTACTCAGACGATCAGCCAATAATTTGGCTAAAATTTTAATATGGTGATTGATTAAGGAAATGGGTCTATAACTTGAGACCAGATCCTGTGGCTTATCTGGTTTGAGCAATAAAACAATCAGAGCTTCAAAAAGAAAAGGATCGGACCCTTGACCAGAAAGAATAAATTGGAAAAGTGACAATAAAATAGGGGTTAGTTGCTTGGAAAATACTTTATAAAAATTGGCGGAAAATCCGTCAGGACCAGGAGTTTTATCGGACAGCAAAGATTTAATTACCATAGTTATTTCATCCTCAGAAATAGGAGATATTAATGCAGCTTGTTGAGAGTTAGTAATGGAGGGTAGTTGCAAATCTCCCAAATATTTTTGCAAGTCCTCCTCAGAAGGGGTATTTACCATGGGACCATATAAATCCCGAAAATAACAAGTGAATACATCAAGTATCTCTGAAGGTGAAGTTTTAGGGGGGCCCCCTTCTAAAGAATGAACGGCTCCAATAAATCTAGCTGATTATTGTTGTTTAACACGCATTGCCAACAACCGCCAGCCTTCTCCTCTTGGTCTGTATAGACTGCGTTTGTTTTAAAATAGCAAACTCTGCTTGCTCCCTTAACAAATTAAGATAAGCGCCCTTACTTTAAATCCTGCTTAAAGGTTTCCGAGGAGGTAGGGGAAAGACAGGATTCAGTATCCCTAATTTGGGACAGAAGACAAGAAGTTTTATTTTCCTGTTCCTTTTTCCTTTTCGAAGTTAAGCCAATTAAAATCCCCCTCAAGAACACCTTAAGAGCGCTCCATTCCACATCGGGTCATCGTGTGGAATTGATATTTATAGCCATAAACTGTTGTATTTGGGATGTTATATAATCAATCTTATCAGGTTCCTTAAGAATTTGATTATTCAACTTCCATCTGCCCCCCTTTTTAGGTAAAGAGGACAGGGAAATTCGACATACTACCACTGAATGATCCGAAAGTGGGCCTGAGGCAATACTAGAATCTAAAACCCCGGACAAAAGTGTTTGAGAAATGAAAATGTAGCTGATCCGTGAGGAAGTGGCGTGGACTTGTGAAACAAAAGTGTATTCCCACATTTTGGGGTGAAGTACACGCCATATGTCACAGAGCCCTGCAGAGTCTGCTAAGTCCCTGAACGATCTTTGGGCAGGAGAAAGGCCCTGACGAGAATGGCCCGACCTGTCTAGCGATGCATCGAATACCAAATTGAAATCACCCCCTATAATCATGGGGATACCCAAAAAGGGAGTGAGAACTTCCAATATTTTCATAAAGAAATTCGGAGTATCAGTATTGGGACCATAGATGCTACCCAGTACAATATCCAAGGTATACAATCTCCCCTTCACAAACAAAAACTTCCCGGAAGGATCAGAAATACATTGGATAGGTCTAAAAGGAAGCGATCTATGTAGAAGGATCATGACCCCCTCCTACTTTGGGTATTACCCTGTGCAGCGAATATCTGGCCCACCTGTTGTCTTCTCAACTTATCTGCTTCGTCATTAATTAAGTGCTTTTGTAAAAGATAACTTCAGCTTTTAGATGACTAAGATATTTCAAAATCTTATATTGTTTAGTCTTGTGCCTAGCCCCTTTAACATTCCAAGTGGTAATCTGAAGATTGCTAGCCATTATCCATTAAAACCCTAGATAACCTCATAGAGTTTCTCCTGTACTCATATGCAGCTTTCTTGCCACACTTTGTAAAACTTCTGCTGCGCTTGACCACCCACCACCCACCTCCACCCCTACTCACCCAAACCCCAATAACAAACCCCCCCAAAAATCAGCCCCAATATCCTACGATAAACCCCAATCCCCTCCCACTCTCCCACCCCTTATTCTCATGGTACATGATGAACAGCTCACCTAAACATCTCCTTACCACCCCATCCCCCCACCTTTTATAACTAGATTAACTGCGCTATTATACCATCTATGTCTATCGTTAATCAAACAGTGCGAAAATACAATTAAACAGTAATTGTCCATATACAAAACATCTCAAGGCACCAACATATAAGAATGAGAAGCCCTCAAACCTGCCAAAGGGAGGGAAATTAAATAATAAAGGAGGGTGCCCCCCCCCACCCTAGAAACGAGTTCCATCTTTCCCTTTCAGATCAACGGGAAAAAGGAGAGGGTCATGAAAGAGATTAACCTGTGACTTCTGCTAAAACAATAAATTCCATTTGTGTTAAAACTAAACAAATAAGGCTTGTTTAAGCAGCCCACTCAAGTCGTAGTTTCATTATGCCCTTGAGTATACGAAGAGTAAAGTTTTTAGACATATATCCCCCTGAAGATAACAACACAAAAAATAGATTTATCACTATCAGAAGCCTTTCCCTGCAGATGAACATTAACTGTATAACATTTAACAAACTACAGTCTCCGGTGCCATCTAATGGTGAAAGATCCAAACTGCATGATCGAGATATATCTTAAATGCCAGTGCTTTCTTGAAAGAGAGAGCTATTTAGTTCGTCGTTTCAACTTCTCATTAACAGATCAAAATTAACTTGAAGCAGCAGGTGGCGGCAAGATCAAGAAACAGCTCAGCTTCCTGGCTGCACCATTTATTTGAGCAAGACTCGAGACCTCGGGAGCTGAGAGGCAATAACGGCTGGTCAGTCACAAGTTTCTTTAATTTAGGGACCCGGCTGACATACGTTTAATTACTGTGGTGAATTTCCAAGGCAGACTTTACAACTAGCCCCCTTGACACTTGTAGGATGAAGGAAACGAAAGGAGGCACATACAACATTAGAAGCAAGCAAACTAAGCTCCCACCATTCACAAGCCTGTGAAGGAGGATTCAAAATCAGATATTGAGCATTATAACTATGGCTCCCATCCAAACATTTCCAGCTCCTGACTCAAGGAGCCCGAAACAAATCTGGGAATGCTGACTTAAGACCAGCAGCCGCCGACTCTGCATTTTCATATGTTATCCAAGAGCCAGCAACTAACACTTGAAATCTGGCTGGATAGTTCATTTTAAATTTGATTGCTGCAGCTATTAGCTTCGTGGCTATAGGATGATAGGTGGCTCATTTCTGGCACACTGAGAGAGGTAGATCCTGTACTACCCTCAGTTTAATTCCTTCCCACATGAGTTCCTTCATTTCTTGAACTTTAGACATAAAATGCTGTTTCTCTTGAAAATTCAAAAAACGGAAAATAAAGGTTCTGGGGGCAGCTCCTTGCGATTGCATTGGTCGCAACGCTCTATGGGCTCATTAACTAATGTATTCAGAGCCAAAAGGGGTAGGACCAGCAACTCTCTCTATGAATTTTTTAGTAAACTTAACCAGGTCTGTGCCTTCTTCCTGTTCAGGTAAACCTATTATCACCACATTATTGTGGGGACTACGACCCTCAAGGTCCTCTATCTTACTTTCCATCCTGGTTAGTCGTTGCCTCACCACCACCAGCTTGGGTCAAGTTGCTCTTGCTTGCACTCTAGTGAGTATATGCGGGCTTCATTATCTGATGTCCTCTGTGAGAGGGATTCCAGGACACTGGAAATACTTTTAATTTCTCCCGCGATGCTCTGAATTTCCACTTTAAAAGGGTGAAACTCCTCCAAAAATTTAGCGAGGATGAGAGGTTCTGACTCGGCATTCCTGACACCAGCAGTCTGCATCTGAAGCACAGTAGAGGCCTTAGGCTTCTTCGGGGCCTTCTCGGGAGTTGCAGGAGGGGTATGCTTTGGGGGATTTTTCTTCATTTCCGTTTCCATCCAGCACCTATCGGGTAAGCACCGATTGGTAAGAAGACTTACACCATTTGCTGAGTAATTAACAACTTCTCTAAACGAGTTTAATCTATGTAAAAATTGATGGGGGCAGGAGCTCATAAAGGAGAGTGCTACTCTGTGGACTGCATCACGTGACTCTGGGCCCAGGCATTTATGCATGTGGCCCCTTCTCTTTAGAATTCTCTACCCCACCAGTTACGGGAGTGCACGACCTTGGAGGGATTTAAACGAGCCCTGAAAACCCATCTTGGCACCAAGCATTTGGCGACTGACTGGTGGCATTTATTTTAATTTTAGAAGCTTGTTCAGTTGTTTGTTATATTAACTAAGCTGCTGCAGTATGTGGTAAGTTTTTAAACCTTGTTCGCGCCTTTGGTTTTGGAAAGGTGCCATAAAATAACGCTTTATTGTCTTATTATTATTATTAAATAAGAACTGGAACGTGATGAAGTCCTGATTTATCCTGATTTGTTCTTATTTATTGAGCAATATTTGAAAAATGTGAAACAATGCATAAAGTGGCCTAAGTCACTCACATATGACACAGAGACCCAAAGGAAATAATGTAATGTATTATTTGTATAAAAATTAAAGTAAACCTGCTAAATAAAAAAAGCAATCTGTCACTACTAGCCCCTTCATGGCTAGCCTATAATGATGGCATATCATGCTCGGGCCCATGACATGAGTATGCTGGGAGAGAGGGGGAGAGAGACAGACAGACAGATGCAAATACCTACAGTATATCATAGCACCACCAAGCACTGCAGGCACCGCCATGCAGCTAAGATTTCTTTTTTTATTAGTGGTGCTGTGTGGGTATTTTTTTGATGGATGTTCCAGTCAGAGCTGAACAAGCCAAAGAATTGGATAGGAATGATCAAATGAGCAGCACTAAGAGAGCCCACCTACTCTACTTATGTGAATGATGCAACTGCTTTGTGTGTCCCAGTGTACTGTGATATGTGGTACACTCCCTGGTCCAAGAGGTTGTAATGTTTTCTAGTACTATGATTACTTTTACTGAATCTGATCGACATGCTGAATCCTTAAAGAAGAAAAATGAAAGACATAGTGATCACCACCCAGGCAAGTAGCCAGTCACACATTGCTTTGGTGAAGTGTAGAGCAGTCATAAAAAAGTTTGCCACTGCCACCTGATGACACACAACACAACACAACACAATGACATCCTTCCTAGTTCTACAATTGCTTGCTGCCAGCCACTGCCAAGTAATTTAAGTATCACAAATAAAATACAGTAATGTAATAATTTCAGCCCAGTTACTGTAAGTGAGATGTAACCAGGCTAGCATACCACACGCGTGCACACACACACACACACACACACACACACACACACTAAAGAAATAATATGAATTTCAATTTAGCAGCATTTTTTTCAGTGAAGTATTTGTAGCCAAATATTGGGGATGTGAGAAATATACAAAGTATTCAGTTTCTGAACTTTCAGGCATCTGCTAAGCCATGACTATATGAAAATTAAATCAGTACAGTCAGGACTCAGGATCAGTTGCTGAGGGCAAAAAAAGTGACAAGTAGTTGTAAGGAGTAAGACTGGAGTAAGGACAAAAAGTGAAAAATAAGTAGTAGTAGTGACTCATGCGGGCAAAAACTGATAGTAGTAGTAATAGTAGTAGTAGTAGTAGTAGTAGTAGTAGTAGACAGCAGTACCCTACCTTCCAGATAAGATAGTGGTACCAGGTACCACCAAGTACTTTTGTGACATGAAACGCAGTTGCTTGCTGTATTTGGACTCTGAACCTACTCATGTTATTTGTCTTGCTATTCTGTGCAGCTCATGTGATCATAGTGGCCTGGCCTAGTTCATCCTGACCTGACTTGTTGCAATTAATTGCTACCTCAAATAGTAGACCATATTCACAAAAGATTTGCACAACAGGCACAAATTCTTGAAAGTGTTTTGTGCTTATGGCCTGCTCGGAGCAGTCAGTTAATGTTCTGGTCATGTATCATATTTGAAATTAAAGTGAGGAATGTTGTCTTTGAGAAACATGAGGTGCTCAGCATTTTCTGGTGTCAAACGGGATCATGTGTCAATAATGACATTATCAGATGAACTGAACAATCGTTCTGAACAGACACTAGTCAGAGGGCAATTCATGTACTTCATTGCAATGTTTACTAAAGCAGGCCACATATTTTGTTTGGAGTTCCAGTATTTCAAAGGATGAACATTCCAGTGATTTTGGGCTCTGTCAGGTAAATTATAACAATGGTCTATGCTGAGGCTGTGTTACAAGAGGCAGATGAAGATGTTACAATAACATCTGTTAAGTTACTCCAGAGACATGAATCTGAACCAAGTGACTGTGGGGCAGTGCTATCATGCATGGCTGGTGGTGAGGAAGAAGATTCTGCTGCAGTGGCTGAGGAGGAAGAGGGAGAAAATGACACAACAGTAGAGGATAGGCCACCTGCTGCTGTGCTGTTGTGTTGTGAAGAAGATTCTGAATGTGGTCATGCTGTTGTACTCTGTTCCTTGACAGCACACGCCTCGTCAATTATTTCTTGTTTGTTTCGCTCAAAACAAGTGTCATCATTATCACTCGATAGTTGCTTCAATTTGTATTGTGGGTCCAAGATTGTTGCTTTAATGTAGTAATCAGAATGAAGCATCTTACATACTTTGTCATCTTCAACTTTTTTGATCATACATCTCATTAGATCCTGTTGTATTCTGGAAGGCAACCTGCATGTGTCAGAAACACTGGCAGCCTGAGTGATCATGGAACCACTTGTTTCTCTAACTTTTCCCTAATCAGATTCAACCTGAATTTTAAAAATTTTTTATTAGGGGTATCACCTGACTCAGAGTTGCTGTGTTTGCACTAACCTCCCTGGTGATTTCTTCAAATGGCTGGAGCAGTACAATGAGAAACTCCAGCATGGGGCAATGTGGGGAGTGATATAGACATCTGTATCACCAGTTTCATTTTCTAAGGTATACTGTCTGACAGCTTTCTTTTGTTCCAGCAGCCTTTGGTACATATAAAAGGTTGAATTCCATCGAGTAGAAATGTCTTGATCGGTCTGTGCAAAGGTAAACTGTGTTCCTGCTGTATTTTTTCAAACAAGTGACGGGCTTTGCTTGAGTGATTGAAATGAGTGCATATTCTTTTACCAGTGCTAATAACAGCTTTAATTTCCCTGTCATCATCGAGAAGACCATGAAGTATTAAATTTAAGCAATGTGCAAAGCAGCAGATGTGAACAAAGCCTCCCTCCTCCAAGGCCTTCCTTATGT
This sequence comes from Neoceratodus forsteri, assembly GCA_016271365.2. NCBI lineage: Eukaryota > Metazoa > Chordata > Ceratodontiformes > Ceratodontidae > Neoceratodus > Neoceratodus forsteri. The sequence goes on from CM028137.1 coordinate 266,607,836, forward strand.
TGGACCCATTATCTGCAATGTAAAGCTAACTGACAGTCCCTGTGAAGTGAACCATTGCTGTACTGGTTTTTGGAGCTTTTCATTGATGTTGTATGAGGTATGTTCAGATGGAAAATAAAACATTCTTAGAACAGCAAACTGTGATGCTTCATTGTCCTCACTCCCACGTGAATTATCGAAACATGCCCAATGGGCAATGACAGAGATGAACGGTTCAGACTGACAACCTGTCCAGATACCTGTTGTGATATACACCACCGTCCCAACAGCACTGCACAAGACGTGCCTTAATTTTTTACATACGACATTATAAAGATCAGTAATCCCTGTTGCTGAGAAGTATTTCCACCATGGTATACTATATCAAGGTTTGTGGTACTCAAGCAGTCACCTGAATTCTATATGTTCAACTACATTATATGGTAGCAAATCATCAGCTATCATTTTGGAAATTTTTTTGGTTATTGTAACAGCAACAGGGTGAGTCGAGGCATATTTGGCCTTATGCTCACATGATTCTGAAATGGTAACCTGTCTCCTTGAAGGAGGAGGGCTTTTAAACACATGCTTGTGACTTTCAGTAACAGTCAGAGGAGTCCTTTGAATGGCAGCAACTGGTGGTTGAGGTGTAGTGCTGCAGGGGCTGCCACTGCTTTCATCTATGGGCATTACCCCCAAGTGTAGTGAGCTTACATTATCATTTTCTCTTCAAGACTCAAAATCGACCTTCTAACAATCACTAACGTTATGACATCTGTCTAGGTGCATTTTCAGTGATGAAATTCCCAGTGCTCCTTTCCTTTTACTCCTGATGATTGGCCATTTACAAATAGCGCATGTTCCTATCAACTCATAGGAAGCGCTAATGGAAAAGTATGACCAAACAAAAGATGATATTTTTTTTTTTTTTTTCGCAGGAAGGCATGACACTTCAGTCATCTTTTCAGGATCCCCCCCACTGTTTTGTCCTGGGTCTGTTCCTGTTCTGGTTTATTCCCACTGCCCCCCTCCTCCACAATCAAAAAATGTCTGCCTATTCCTTCCTCATCTGCAATTTCCATCCCCTCCAGTATTTTTTTTTATTTTATTTATTTAGTACTAGGATTACAAATACCTTTGAACCATTGGTTCATTTACAAAAGTTCCGCGTCAACGTGAGAAGTATAAACAAACCTAGGGATCAAATAAAAGAGAAATTCATTCAGTTAATAACTGATAATCATAAAACACTGACAGCAACAATTACACATAAAGTTGGTTCAGGTTGCATGTAATGGCTACAGAAAACATTGAGAGAATTGGCATCATATGCAAAAACAGTAGGTATAATATGTCCAAGTAATATACAGTCTTTCGGTACAGGTAGCATAGTCCTAAATTACAGGGAGAACATAATCAAGAATATGTACAACAAGGTTAGAGAAGGAGAGCAGAATAGCCAGGGGTTTGATGAACACCACAGATGGTGTGCAGCGTAGAGGGAGAACAAGGAGGAGGAAATGCTGTCAAGACTGTGGCATTGTCATGAAGTGCTAAACAACAGAAGTGCTGTGGCAAGGGGGGAGAAGGGGAAGGGGAAGGAGTGCCAGAAAGGACCAAGGGTAAAGCAGTGAGGGTGCGGGTGGTATGTCACATGGAGGGGAGGTATGGAGGGAGAAGGAGGGAGAGGGGGAGTGGAGGAGTGTGGCAAATGGAGGAGGGTATTCAGGGAAGTGAAAAGTATTTTGGCCAAGGGTAATGCAGGGAGGGTAAGCAGTAGGGTGAGAGAGGAGAGGGATAGGAGTGGAGGACCAGGTGGTTAGAGGAGGGAGGGGAATGAGGTGGGCAGGAGGGGGAGAGTGATCTAGTGGGCAGCAGGGACCTGAGGAGAGAGCGGGTGACCCATAGGCCCAGGGGGTGCAGTCACACTTGTTGAGATTAGTGAGGTGCTGACATAGTTTGTGCTTGTATGGGCCAAGTTTAAACCTTCTGCTGCCTGACCATTCTCTTCATCTTCTTTATTATCATCAGTATTACCCTCATCAGGTTCAACCTCAGAAGAATCGGATGAGGGACTGGCAGTAACATAGTATGCAATTGTTCCCTACTATTGGGTGCGTCTGCAGGTGGTACCCACCACGTCTTAAGTTTTTTTAACTACATAACTTTTTTTTTTTTACTTGGGACTGATGATCATGATCTGAGACATTCACCTTTTTTGGATTCAAGCATTCACTTGGAAGACTAAACCTTATTAGATGTGAAAAAAATCCCTTTTTGGGGTTTGATTTTGTTTTCTCTTTTTAGGCTGATTCCCTGTCTTTTGCAGTGCCACTGCCTACCTGAGAACAAGAAAGTGCCTCATCAACATTTTGATCCATTTTGGAATAAAAGATCCCTCTAACGTGAAAAGTGATGTCCTTCTGATGACTCCCACCCACACAGACCAGGGACAAATTTACTGTCGTGACTCATGACTGTACACAGCACACCAACATCACAGCAGTCCATCACCACTTCCTTCCAAGATTGCCAGACTGACTCTTATAAAACTTACTGTTGAGTGAAAGTGACCAAATTCAGCAACTGTTAAATGTGCCTCAGAATTTGAATTGGAGATGCAGACACATCTGGTGCATTAGCCACATGCAGCACTGTCCTACACTAGGGGTTGGTTAATGCTTATACGTAATGTAAGTTTGTAACGTGATATACTATGAAACTAATGATAATAAGGAATAATGGGGAATGAGTGATGATGATGATGACACTTGTGTGTAGTGCTTGTGCTTTACTTGTGTTGTACTGTAAACACTAAGCCTGCTACAGCTCACCGTCGTATTATCCAGCAGCACAGGTCAGACACATTAACTTGTATGTTGTTTGAACAGTATTTTTTTTAATACATGAAATAATGATTGAATGTAAGAGATAATGATCGTTATTTGTGATTGGATTATACACACAGCCGCATTGAGGCCAGGGAAAAAAAAATATTTGGGATATCTGGGATGTCACATTTGTTGCGGGCCACCGTGCAGTCTCTTTCCCTCTCCCCTCTTTACGTCACAAATAGTTTGCTACCCTACTGCCCTTGCTATGTACACACAACCACACTGAAGCCAGGAAAAAAAAATTGGGATTTCTGGGATGACACATTTTATTATGGGCCAACCTGCAGCCTCTTTCCCTCTCCTCTCTTTATGTCACAAATATTTATTTTGCCACCCTACTGCCAAGAAAAAATAAACTTTCATTTGGGATTTTCTGTAACTGATATCACTAGGCCACCATTACTCTCTCCCCTGGCTCTGGAATGGCATAAGTCAGATTTTGCATGCTTGCACTTTTTGTACACACAGCTACACTGTCTGAGGCCAAGAAAAAAAAAAACTTCCATTTGGGATTTTCTGTAACTGTAATCTCTGGGATTCCCCCCCCCCCCAAGTACTCTGGATCTGGAATGGCACAAATCAGATTTTGCCAGCCTGCACTTTTTGTACACACAGCTACTGTCTGAAGCCAAGAAAAAGTTTCATTTGTGATTTTCTGTAACTGTAATCTCTGGGATTCCCCCAGTACTCTAAAGTCTGGATCTGGAATGGCACAAGTCAGATTTTGCCAGCCTGTCCTTTTCATACACACAACTACACTGTCTGAGGCTAAGGAAAAAAAAAACTTTCATTTGGGATTTTCTATAACTATAATCTCTGGGCCACCATGACCTGTACTCGCTCCTCTCTGGATCTGGAATAGCACAAGTCAGATTTTGCCAGTGGCCAGCCTGCACTCTTTGTAAACACAGGTACTAATTTCTGAGGCCGAGAAAAAGTTTCATTTTGGATTTTCTGTAATCATTCATGAGCCCCCCCATACTCCTGACACTCCCTCCCACCATCAACTGACCAACTTCACCCACCCCATGTCCTCCACGATCAGGAATCTCTCCCCCTTCCTCCCCTAACTGTAGTTATTTTGTGTCTGGCAGTTCACCTCTCTCTCCAGTCTCTCCATCTCTAGTATCTCTTTCTTTTGCTGTGATCTTCTTACTTCTGGGCTGTGTGGCACACTCACCAGCCTTATATACTGGTGAGTGCATCACGTGACCTTCTGTTGCCTGATTGGATGCCACCATCTGCCTGTATGTCCTGATGACATCTCCCAGGTAACAGACAACAAAATTGCAGGAATGGCATCTCCTCAGACGCGGAACCAGACTTCTACAGTGAAGTCCATATTTATCCGGGTCCGTGGATTGTGGGTTCCATTCGGGGGTTCTGTTCTCCCACGGAACAGTCTGCCCACCCCTAATGTTTATTCTGGTAGATTAGAAAAATCTCACAAAAGATAGTCAGAATTGGAAACAGAAGGAAAGGAAATGCGTGAAGTCATAGAGAGGAGACAGGACAGGAGACACAGTATCAGAAAAAGAAACATTGATAGAAAAGAATATTTCTTATTGTTTTTCCTTTTTGTGTTTTATTTATATTTTTTGGAAGGTAGAAACAAAACTGATAGGAAACACTGCACAGAGGTAAGAGTAGAAGACTACAAGAACATAAAAGGAAATAAACAGATTAGGGATATGGAGGGTTGTGGCAAGAGGAAAAGAGAGCCAAACCAGCCATCACTGCTTCCCTTGCTGCTGGTTGTGGAGCACCTGCGCCACCATCTCCTTCAGTTCTGCAACCTGATGGCAGAGCTCCCTCACCTCTCTGCAGAGCTCAATCACTTCCTGTCAGGTGGATCTGGAAGGAGCAGCAGACAATCTCTCACTATTAGGTGGCACCCTTCCCCCTGCAATACCAGACTGCTGGTCTGTCTCGGAGTGCTAATCCTTTCCCTCACCTTCTCCTCACCACCACCACATTGCTTACACAGTTGCTTCAACATTTCAACACCTGCTGTACCCCTCTGACCACTTTTGCTTTTAAATGATTGGCCCACTCTTTTGGGTGCCTCCCCAGCAAGTACGTGTGCTGACCACCTGTGTGAATAGGGGTGCCAGGTTTCCCACGGCATACAACAATGCGGCACAATTTGCACTTTGCCACACTGTTGTCATTAGGGTTCTTCTCAAAAAAGTTGCATAAGAAGGCCTTTGCCAGCTGCTTCTGAGGGGAGGAGCTGGATGGTCCTGGGTGCTGCTGCTGGTCGTCCTCCTCCTCATCCTGCTACACACGTGCTGGTGGTGGTGTCATGTCTTCGAACAGTTAGGGATGGGGCCAGTGATGGTGGTGGTGGTGCCATCACCTCCTCACCTCGCTGGTACTGGGGATCCCATACTGTTGGGGGGGGTGCTGCTTCTACTCCTAAACAAAGTAATTTTTGAACTGGAACCCTGGATGTTTACCCGTGGCTGACTGCACCCCCTTCTCCTGGTCAATCTTTCCCTCTCTGCCTCTCTCTCTCTCTCTGTCCCTCTCCCATTCATTTTAAACAACAAAACAAGAGTAAAACAAGGGAAAAAAGGAAAACAAAACCAGAGAAAAAACACAGAAATAACTCTTTAAATTAACTCTGCTGAAATCACTAAACTCACTAAATACTAGTAAACAATATCAGAAGGCAGACAAAGGAAAATTAAAGCAAAAAGAAAGCTATAAAAATATTTTTTATGTGATATTTAAAATACTCCTTCCACTCCAGAGGCTCACACGCACATTGCAAAAGTGAAACTAGCACAGTGTATCGTGTGACCTGCAGAAAGTGTACAAGAGATCTTTCCATCTGACAGAAAATGAACAGCTTAAGAGCTGACTTCACAAAAGGCTTTTAAAGGAAAAGTTACCAGGAAAGTAGCATGTAAAGTTAGTGGTGAACTTACCAGCAAAATTACCATCGGAGTCATACAGTCGAATTCGGAGGCAAGCTGCCAGACTTCGTGAATTGCTAGACAAATGCAAAGCCGGCAACTTCCCTGGAACTTTGCCAGTGAATTAAAACATTGTTGTATCTCTGAATATGATGTATGCCTCTATAAAATAATAGGAGAAAAACTGGAAGAAAGCCAGTGATGGGTGCATCTACAGATGCATATGTTACTGCTGGGTATCCAGGTATCTGTGGTTGAACAGGAAGGTTGCTGCATTCTCCTAGACAATCCAGCTATAAAAAGAAATAAAGAGAGAAAGCATTAGAGAGTGGCCTTGCAAGATAACAGATGCAAATATTGCATTACTGAAAGCAGCAAACATTGATCTATAGACTGCGGGGGGGGCAGGGATCCATAAACTAAATTAAGTAACAAGTGAATTGCTAACTAGCTCATTATTATTATTATGATTATTATTTTCATTTTGAGGTGTTAGTATATTCTTCACTTAGTGACACTGGTGACAAATGTTTATACTTCAGGTGCGGGGGGAGCTGTAGGTGATGGTATACCTGGGTACCAATGATCTGATAAACCAAGCTATGGAGATGATAAAGCAGAACTTTTGCAGCCTGGCCAACTGACTGAAGGCACATTCGGCCTCCCTGGCCTTTTTTGAGGTCCTGCATTAGAGGGGCAGGGAGAGAAAGAATAAAGAAGGAGGATATATAGGAGTTTGATTGGTGGCCAAGAGGTTGCTGTCAGGAAAATGGTTACCACTTTGTGGGGGACTGGGTGGACTTCTGGGACAAGAGGCTTTTCAAGGGTGCCAGCCTTCACCTGGCAAAAGAGGGGGTTATTGTGCTCGGCCAGAAGTTTGACATCTTTGTGGGACAGTTTGAACTGACTGCAGGGGAAACAGAGTTGAAGGAACCAAGGTGGTAGCAGACTGGAAGTAGTACCTAGCTAGTTCTCCCCCTATTCTGGGGGCTTCTTGAGGCACTCAAATTACACAAGGTGAGGTCCAAATTTGGCTGGGGAGAGGTCCAAGGAGGGTGGATCTCACAACCTGCAAACAATATGAAAAGAAGTTGACCAGGGAGGAATAAGGAGAAAGGACAAGTAAATAGCTAAAGGGGATCAAGGTTATCTGGAAGGGGGTCAGCCTCATTGACAGAAGTCTAGGTAATAAAATCAGCGAGCTCCAGATGATGATGCAGACACTAAAATGGACTTCATGGCTATCACTGAGACTTAGGCATCAGAAAACAACATCTGGGGCCTGACAGTCCCAGGCTATACCATGTTTAGGAGGGATAAAGAAAAGGTAATGTGGGAGTTATAGCTCTCCATGTTAGGGATAGCATTGAGGCTGTGGAGGATGGACACATCTGGGGAAGTAATGGGGAGCCAGAGATATTGTGGGTGCAGCTCACAGCAGCCTCAGGCAAGAAAACATTGCCAGGGGTGATCTATAGACTGACAGAACAGGCAGAATAGAGAGATAAGGAAGTTGTGTAAGAACTAGTAAGGGGAGTGGCAAAAGAAGAGGTGGAGGTGGCCGACCTGAACCGGGATGTTCCAGCTTCAAGGATCACCAGACATCAGGACCTGCTGGATACAGTCCAGATAGGCAGACAGTAGGTATGGAGACTACAAACACAGCAAACAGTCGGTGCCTGTAGAAAGGGTTGCCTACGCACAACATGCAACACTGTTCCACTCAAAATCCATGGCACTCAAGGTGAAGCAGATTCCTACAGTGAGTCGCAACAAATAAACTTTTTTTCCAAAATGGCAGTGATAGGCTAGCACTCACAAGCTGGTTATAGCCACAAGCTGTTACCACTATCCCAACGCTTCAACTCATACTGAGTCTTCCTCAGGGGGTGTGGTTCAAAATTTCAGATGGTGCCTAAATAGTTAAAGTCATGCATATTCAATTGATTCATTAAAATAAAGTGCATATCAAAACAAACCCCCATCAGTCTGTGCTCCTACTATACACATAGTATTTTTCTATAACAGTATGTACATATTTTTCAAGTTACCTATAGCCCAGCTGCCCACCCTGGAGTGTCAGTGTTGAATGTGTGTTCAGTTCTGCTGGTGCCATTGTGCGTGACAGGTGCGCTAACCTGTGACCGAAAAATGCTGAAATTCTAACATTCATCAAAATGAATCAGGCCCATGTTCAACATAAGACAATGACATCCATGTTCATACCACATCATGACAGTGGATCTTCCAAGGACAATGAAGAGCAAGGTGTATTTGGAACTAGAAAGAGGAAATTGTCTACTACTACTACTACCACTACCATCAAGGTTGATGGCTTATTAGAAGACTGAAAATTCCCATCTGGTTACAACTCCAGTGTGGAAGACTGTGAGGGCTGCTTCCTGGAAGATGTTGATGAATGAAAAAAAATATGATTTTGGTTTTCCCTCCTTTCCCTGCTCTCAGTGTAATCCTTTATAGAATGTTTCATGATTTTCTGTTATTTTCATTCTTTTTACTGTTCCCCCTCTCAGATTGTTGTCCTGCTGTTTCCTTTTGCCTAATTGATTGCATGCCTCCTCCATCACCACCACAATGAGATGTCATTACAGAACAGACAATGCCTGCTCTAGCCAGCAACACTCTTCATCACCTTGTATACAGTATGCACTCATTCAGAGCTCAGTCGTCAGCCAGCCGTGGTGGTGAGTGGAGGGCTGTGCTGGTTGCCAACTGGGGATCGAGATGGGGGAGCTGGTGGTGGGTCACTTCCTGACAGGGTGGGGGGTTGGGTGCACTAGACCACCAGGGATATGCTCATGCTTATTTCATGGTATGGTGATAAGTGAGGCGGGAGGGACCACAAGACTACCAGGAAATTTTAAGAACATAAATAATGAGATGGCAAGTGGCAATTGGGGAGGGGGGAGGGACAACTAAACTACCAGGTTATTTATTTATTTTTTGGGATGTCGATTGGAGAATGGGGGAGGGGGAGAGACCACTGGACTACCAGGGAATTAATTTCTTTTTATGGAGATTGTGACCAGAGAACGAGGAGGGGGAGAGACACTGGACTACAAGGAAATAATTTATTTGTTATCAATGGAACAACAATCAGAGATCATGGAGGTGATGGAGCCACTGGACTACCAGATATTTTTTCTACATATAGAGAGGGTGATCAGAAAATGAGTAGGGACCTCTGGACTACCAGAGAATATTTTTTTTTATCAGTAGGACAGCAATCAGTGATTGGGGATGGGGGAGGGACCACTGGTGTACCAGTGATTTTTTTTTTGCACATGGGTACAGAGCACAGAACTACCAGGTCAACATTATAAATTTTCAAGGCACAGACAGTAATGGGGGCATGGGGGGGTGCCACTAGACACTAGGGAAACAATTTGGCCAGCATTGGGAGGGTGGTGGATGCCACTACACACCAGAGAAACTACATGAATGGTGATTGAAGGATGAAGGGTGCCACTAGAGACCAGGGAAAGGATTTTCCATGATGAAAAGAGGATCCTTTTTCATGATTTGTTAAGGAAAAATAATCTTTATTTATATCACAAGTCATGAAAAAAAATGTATAATCTGGAAAGAAAATGCAAGGGCATTTCTTCAACAGATAAGTGCAAAATCTAGCTGAGGGGGTTCTGATAATCAAGCTACATGTGTTGGTTTTTACTCAACACATACTTGTTTTGAATTATTTGATTTTGTTGCCCTCGCTAAATGTACAACAAAATGGCGGCAGCATGAAAAAAAGATTTCCCATTTGCGACACAGTGTGACCTGTTTGCAAAAAAGGATGACCCACCCTTTGCAGCAAAGGATCCTTTGTCAAGGCTCATATCTAACTGGAGAGTAAAATATCCATAGGAAATAATGGGAAACTTTAAAATTTATAATAACTGTGGAACAGATTAATATTTTTTCACCAACTCTCCAGAAGGCACATCTGTGACCCAAGACCTTTCTACCCTAAATATGCAGACCAAAATTCCACACCATTTTTGTGCAACGGTGTGACAAAGAATAAAAAAATTCCTGGCAATGTTCACATTTTTTTACACTCTGTAACTCTGCACACACACAACTGACCGGAATAACACTTAGAACATGAAGAGATCTTTGGTCCCTTATGGACCATGCACAATTTCATGCAGTTTGGTTAAACAGCTGCAAAGTTATTAAAGTGCAGACTTTTGAGTTTAACATAGAAGTGACTGTTAAACCTTGACTACAAAAAACTAGGCTAATGCAGATATTAGGGTTGAAGAATGTAAAGTGCACAAAGTAGGGAAATGAAAAAACATTAGGGATTTGGTTCTCTGGAGTATTGGCGAATGAATGGTGGGGTCTTCCTTAGAAACATAGAAACATAGAAGTAGATGACAGATAAGGACAGCAATGCCCATCCAGTCTGCCCATTTCTTTTTCTACCTCATGAATGTGCCATAGGCCTTTGCTCTCTCAATGGCCTATCTATTCATAATCATCTGTATTGCTCCCTTATGCCTATCCCATGCCTGTTTGAAGCCCTGCACTGTATTCATACCCACCACTTCCTGAGGCAGGCAGTTCCATGTATCCACCACCCTTTCTGTGTAAAAGAACTTCCTCACATTACCCCTCAATCGGCCTCCCTCTAATCTCATGCTGTGTCCTCTTGTCCTGCAATTTTTCTTATATTGAAACATGTTAGACTCTTTCACCTTGTTAATGCCCTTAAGGTGTTTGAATGTTTCAATCATATCACCTCTCTCCCTCCTTTGCTCTAGGGTACACATATTGAGTTCTGTAAATCTGTCCTCATATGTTTTCTGATGCAGTCCCTGCACCATTTTGGTTGCCCTTATCTGAACTGCCTCAATTTGGTTAATGTCCTTTTGAAGGTGTTGCCTCCAGTACTGCATGCAGCGTTAGGGTTGTTAACTAAATACTTCCCCCAACCCCCCAGCAAATGCCTCCTGCCGAAGCACAAGGTACAGTTCTAAGCTAATGCCTCATAATGATACAGTATGGACAAATCAATCTGTTGTAGCTTTCCTCACATAGGGCCCTGCAGACCATGCGTGAATACATCACATCTGAGCTTGTTTGCTCAGGGGAGTGGGTGGGCATTTGGGTTGACAACCCCAAGGAAGACTCCACCATTCATTCACCGATACTCCAGAGAACCAACTCCCTAATATTTTTTTCATTTCCCTGCTTTGTGCATTTTGCTTTCTTCAACCCTAATGTCTGCATTAATGTAGTTTTTTGCAATGAAGTTCCCTTCTTTTCCTAAACATGGAATTGTATCCTTATTAAGGGACCTGCGCAAATTGAGAGAAATACAATGTTGGAGCAAGTCCTGACCCAATGCATGAACCCAGCAGGCCTTGGTGTGCATGTCAGTACCTTGGATTGGGACTGGATGCAGAACTTCTCATCTGCCTGCTGAAATGCAGTTTTGTTAGCTGAAACGCAGTTTGCTGTTTGGACTTACATAAAGGGGTTTCATTTTATGTGCCCTTACATGTGCTGATAGGTTTTTTGGCTAATAGTTTCAGTGAAGCTGCATGATCTGCATGGTAAAACCCCAGCTTGCATTGTTCATAGAGATTGTGGTTTCTCGCCAAAATACAATTCAAATTTTTTTTCTCTCTCTCACTTCTCTGGCCAAAAAGTTATACAGCTTGCTGTATGAACCACCTTTAAAATAATTTATTTCAAGTAGCTCTAAGTGCTGTCTGTGTCTTGGCGCTAAGCCTCCTGTTAAAAAATATGACTTTAATTTAATCTGAAGCCTGATAGAAGTAGTGCCTTAATTCAATTTCTCTTAACACCAGTAACACAATTGGTCAAGGACCCCTGTTAAAAAATATGACTTTAACTTAATCTGAAGCCTGACAGAAGTACTGCCTTAATTCAATGTCTCTTAACACCAGTAACGCAGTTGGTCAGGTTTTGCCACCAACACAGAGTTAATTTAAAACTGTAGTTCACTCTGACTAAAACTGTGCCTGTTTAAAACCAAATAGGGAGAGAAAGCAGAGTAATAGCCTGTGCTCCAGTTTCGTGCAGGTGACTCCCTTGCAATTTAAATGTTTCAGCTGGCTCTCCCCCAAGCCTCCTTCCTGATATAACTCTGTACTCTCTCCTTTTCCTTCTCCACAGCTGGCCGAGTGAGGTTGCGAGGGTCCTGAAGCTGCCCTCCCCCCACGCCGAAACACTGCAGGTACAGACTGACAACCGAAAGCCTAGGATGGAGACTGGGTGCAGAACTTCGCAGCTGCCTGCTGAAATGCAGTTTTGTTAGCCCCGCCGGCGCTGGGTGCCAGCTGCCCCACTGCCCCCACCACCACCCTTAGCAAACATACTATTATATAGTGAAGCTCACGTGATTGGTAATAACCAATCGGCCCACTTTCCCACTTGCAGCCTATACTCTCTCACCACTAGTGGTCACCATCCCATCCTTCTCTAAATCTATCCCTAAAACAACATGTATATCTACCTGAAGATGCTTGTCGCTGTTACCACACTGCTCCCTTTCTCTACACTGCCCCCTTCCACTCCCCCAGTCGAAAAGCCACAAATATGGGACCACAAAGTCTGGCTCCCTGCTTGCCCACTTATTGTGCCCACCTTCCAAGCTCTGACTACCGTGATCAAGCATGTACCTGCTATACCTCCAAACTACACGGCACTGCCTCCCTGACCCACAGGGGATCTCACCCCCTCACGCCCTCTGTACATCCCTCACTCAGCCCCCATCCCTCACTACCCCCAGCACTACTAGCCCATCTCGTAGACACCCTGCCTATGCCAGTCAGACCCTCCAAAAACTGCATTTCTCCTCACTCCCATCACCTTGTACCCAAGCTTCTATGGAAAGTTTTTCTCCATATCGCCCTCCTCCTCCTCCTACTGTCAGGCAATGTGCATCCTAATCCAGGGCTACATACTCCTGCTGCTACAACCAAGGGCAAGCAAGTCTGCCTATTACTAGCTTCCATCAATATCTGTAGCCTTCTAAGTAAATTCACTCCTCTTCAGGGCTGCATCACTCAACACGCCCCTGACATCCTGGCATTATCAGAGACCTAGCTCTCGAAAAACATCCTGATGCCTCTGTTACCCTCAGTAGCTACACCATCTTTCGAGCAGACAGACTAAGCAAATGGGGGGGGGGGGTTGGTTGTGCCATCTACGTCAAAACCATGCTGCAAGCTCTCCAGGTCTCTCTGCCCCCACCGACTCATGGTGCCCAATCCACTACCATCAAGATCACACTTGGCAAACAGGGTACAACACTATACGTTATGGCATTCTACATCCCCCCACTAACCAAAAGCCTGCTTTTTACTCTATACTTTCCAGCATCACCCATCTCTCTCACAATAGTGAACTAAATATAATGGGAGATTTCAACATGAATTGGCTATCCACCATATCTGCCACCTACAAAGACACCGTTCTAGCCTATGACCTCACTCAGATGGTCCTTTCCCCCACCAGACTTGACCCCAGAACAGGGTCCTCCACCCTTATTAACCTCATCTTCACCAATCACCTCAATAACCTCATCCAGTTTAAAGTACTTCCTGATGCACTAAGTGGCCACTCCCCTGTCACCTGCTGGTGGTCAATAATTCCCTTCTAGCCTCCCTAAAGTTACAGTCCAAAGACACCTCAAAAAAGGGTCCCTCTCCCGCCTCAAATCGTACCTTGTCTCATGTGATTGGGTCACCCATCCATAATGCTCACTCTGTTGACACTGCCCTCCTCTCCTTTATCACCACCTTTAATGCTGCCTGTGACATCTTTGCCCCATTCTCAAAGCATATATTAAAAAACAAGGACACCCCCTGGATCTCACAGTCCCTTCTTAATCTGATGCACCATAGAGACAACATCTGGCATAGGGGCCAGGACACCCAGCTACTCCGGGACAGGCAAATCCATAGAGAGGCCAGAAAAAATGTACCTAGGCTGTTCGGCTAGCCAAGGCCACTTACTACAAGGATGCCTTCACCTCCACATGGGGCTCAGGGAAAAAATCCTGGAGCAATTTAAAAGAGCTGAGTGGGAAAACCATTTACCCAGCACCCCTGCAGATTCTAGTGGATGGTGCCCTCACCCAGGACACCACTGCCATATCCAATGCCCTTAATACCACCTTCTCAGACCTCAGTCACATCCTCTCACACAACTTCTTTGACCCAATTCCTAATGGCCCCATAAACACCTCTGCCACTACTGCCCCCCACCCTTCCATCTAAGAATCATCTCTTGCAGAGAGGCTAAACGCTACCTCACCAAAGCTTCGATAAACGTACGCTATAGCAGTGACTCTATTGACCTCAAAATGCTCAGGCTAACTCTGGATGTAACCCTGCCACATCTTACCAAAATTCTTAACTGGTCACTATGCCTCTGCCAGTTCCCCATGCCATGGAAAAGAGGTATAATTAACCCCATACTGAAGAGTGGTGACCCCACCTCCACCAGCAATTACTGACCCATCTCGATCCTACCCTCCCCTCAAAGACACTCAAAAAAATTGTGTCGGACCAGCTCACCAACTACCTAACCAAATATTCACTGCTCTGCCATGAACAACACAGGTTCCGGGGGCCAAAGCACCACCACCACCACTGCCCTCCTGGAATTTACCTCATACATTCATGAGGCCCTGTACCAGGGGTCCATAGTAGGAGCAATCTACATTGACCTGACCAAAGCCTTCGATACTGTCAGTCACGTACTTCTGCTCCATGCCCTTTCCTCCCAACATTTCTCCCTGAAGCAACCTCCTGGTTTAAGAACTATCTCTCTGGCCAGTCACAACAGGTTAAAATTATTACCACCCTTTCCTCTGAAAGATCAGTCCAATCGAGTGTCTCCCAAGGGTCCATTCTCAGCCCTCTGCTCCTCATCCTTTTCCTAAATTCCCTCCCTCAATCATGCAATGGGAAGCTCTTCCTCTACGCAGATGATGCAGTACTGCTCTGCAAACACCCCTACCCTGACTCCCTACAATCAACCCTACAGGGCTTTTTTACTGAAATAGAATTCTGGTTCTATGAGCATCGCCTAGTACTCAACTACAACAAGACCAAATTGATGATCTTTGCCCACCACCAAAGCCCACTCAGTAGTGCTCCACTACACATCTCAAACTCCCAGGGTCTCCTTCTTGAACAGGTCTCTAACTTCAAATATCTAGGTGTAACTCTGGACACCTCCCTTACCTACCACACACACATCCAACACCTCTCCTCTGCTGTAAACACCAGATTGGGGATCCTATAGAGACATAAGCATTGCTTACCCACTCAGGCTTTACATCTCACCATAACTGCCTCTGTCCTATCTTTAGTTGACTATGGCAGAACGATTTATGGATCGGCTGACCAAATGACCCTATGCAGCATCAACATAGCTCTCAATAAAGCCTGTAGATTGGTCACTGGGAGTGATAGAGACACCCACACATGTGAGCTTTACAAAAGTGCAGACTGGCTCACCTTTGAAGGCAGACTTAAGTACCACACCACAATCCAAGCCAAAAAAAAACTTATGAATCTAGCACCCAAAGGCCTCTGCCCCCTCATCCAGACAGTCCCATTCAGAAGGGCCTCAAGATGCACCACTGGCACCTCTCTCCCAGTCCCCCACTGTAGGACCTCCCTAAGACAAAGGTCTTTCTGATACCGAGCTCCCCTCTGGCTAAATAGCCTACCAGCCTCTATCTCCCTAGCCCCCAGTCTTGGCCAATTTAAAACAGACCTTAAGAACCTCTTCCTTGTTTCAGTTACCTGTGACTGCAACCTTAACACCTCCACTATCCCCAAAACACAAAAGGAAGCCTAATGCTAGCAGTCAATATAGCGCCAGTGAATGTAGAAAATCCGTAATGGTAGGGATAAAATGGTCTAACCTTACTCCTTGATGGCTTCATCAGGTCCCTCAATCATAATGTATATAAAAATCAACTCAGGGTTCAGTTAGGACCCCCCGAACCTGTAATCTACCTTGTGGTTGCAGCAAAGACCAAAAATCCACTTCAGTATCCTAGATGCAATGTATATACTGTGCCTATGTATAATGCTAGTAAATATTATGTTTGTGCTTTCTGTACTGATGTGGAGCCTTTGCAAAGGAGTCTTTGGCTCAAAGGATTGTAATTCTAGTTCTCTTCAATAAATAAATAAATAAATAATGTAGAACTCTCCCTAACCCACCATAGGGTGTTGCATCTGTGCCAAAACACTTCTCCATCCCTGCCAAGACTCAGGCTCGTGCTGCATGCTGCAGCACCTTCCTTATCAGCCTTGTCCTATTAAACTGGCTCACTGAGTTCACACCTGAATTCTGCTCACTGGCACAGTAGGGCAACCTGGTCCCCAGTGGTGCAACTACATCCCTGCAAACAATGTAACGTCATAAATTCTTTGTTTTTTAATATTTTGACTCCATACTTGCAACATAGTCTTCTTATGTCCCCACATTATGAACCCAGTAGGTGAAAATGTTCAAATCCCAACTGAAAAGCCATTCCATGCCACAGGTGCAAAAACAAATTTCAGCCAGGATGTACAATATGACAGCTGTAATATTCACTAGATGTTGTGAAAAAATGACTATGTTGAAAGTTTTGGGTCAAAATATTGAAAACTACCAAAGTTATACACATGCATAGAACAATTTCAATGTACAGTCATAACTTGGTCATTTTAAATAATTTTTTCACCAAATTTTCAACATCGTCTTTTTGTACCCTACCTCATGAACACTTTTGGTGAAATTATGTTAATCAGGCCCAAAAGGTGATTTCATGCAGCGACTGCAAAATCACTTTCAGGGCCCGATTCATGAAATTTCACTGACAGTGTTCATGAGGTAGGAGTCCCAAAAAGACAATGTTAAAAATTTTTGACAAAACTCCAAAAAATGGCCAAATTATGAACATAAGTTCAAAATACTGTTGAAATACATTAAACGGCACTTACCTGTATGCCTCAGTTCATGGTTTGGTATGGAAGAGAGCAGATGTGTTTCGGTCTACAGAGGATGAATGTTCAACTTCAGCTGGTAAGTAGAGGGTAAGGGGGTTGTGGGTGCTAAGTGGGAGGGTTAGAACAGGGTGATGGGGAAGGCAGTGATGATGAGGGACAGTGTTCTTTATTTCAGGTTAAAAAAGACATGTGACTTTTTTTTTCAGAAATACAGTCTATGGAGTATTGGCAAATCAATGGCGAGTCTTCCTTGGGGTTGCCAAACCAAATGCCCACCCCTCCCCCTAGCCCATAGCCTCCTCTCTGAAGTACACAGTAGAGCTCCAAGCTAGTGCCTTGTAATGGCACAGTATGGCCAACTTCATCTGTAATAGCTTTCTTCATGTAGGGCCCTGCAGGCCCTGCTTGAGGACATCACATCTGAGCTCATTTGCTCAGGGAAGGGGATAGACATTAGGGTTGACAACCCCATGGAAGACCCCACCACTGATTTACCAATACTGTGAAGACCCAAATCCCTAATGGTTTTTCATTTCCCTGCTTTGTGCGCTCTGCATTATTTAACCCTAATGTCTGCATTAACATAGTGGAATTGTATCCTCATTTGTTCAGGCCCCAAATCAGAGAAATACAATACTGAAGACAGTCCTGACCCAATGCACTGGCCCAGCAGGGAGCGTTTTATTTATTTCAGGTTCAAAATAATGTATGTGGTGGGACTGTTTTTTTTTTTCAGGTACCAAAACTATTAATAAAGCTAACTCAGGACACTGGGGGTTGGCTCCCCAGTGTCCCACACTGTTGAGAGAGTATGTAAGCGGACACAGCGATTGGGCCCCCCGATGTCATTAATTATAATGAAAACAAAAGGGTCGGGGTTGGGACATACAGTAAAGGAAAAAATATGAAATATATCTACATTGGGAGACTAGCAATGGGCTTCCCAGTGTCCCACACTGCTATGGGGGTTTGTAAATGCCAACATGGGGACTGGGCCCCCAATGTCAGCAACTGTACTTTGAAACAATGGGCTAAGGGGGGTTCTATAGTTATAACAGATAGTGCCAGGTTTCATAATAGGAAACAGGTGTCGTATACTGGAACTAACTGTAATCAAGTAAAACACACAATGCACATTACAAACCTGTCAGTTGCTTATACTAAAGCAGCTGGTTTACTGTAAGCAGATGACATGTTTTTAAGGTGCACTGTGTCTCTTACTTGATTTAAGTTACTACCACTGTACAGCACCTGTTTCATATACTGCAACATTAAGTTAGTATACCACTATATGGAGGGGGAGAGAGAAAGAAAGCTATGAAAACTCTCTGTCCCAGAACAGGCTGACCCAATTGTATATTTGTTCTCTTTCATACCTGTTCTCTACATGCCTGTGACTGAGTGTCTGGTGCATGTGGATCGTACACAGTATTGCCATCAATCTGGGGATTGTTATGTGTGTCATATCATATACTGTGATATTCTGCTATAATAAACACCACAGTATATGATAGGACACATAAAATATGACAACAGTACATCAGGCTTTTGCAGTAATTCAGTTGTAGAATCTTGATTTTTTTTAAACTGTGCATGCTCAGAAATGGAAAATGTTTCTTAAATAATTTAAAAATGACTTACCAGTTGGACATACAAACCAGAAACACATGTACCTTGGGCCAAACTCTATCAAACCTGAAAGTTTCAGGTTTCAAATCCTCATATTTCTTTCAGTTATCAGGGGCAAAATAAGTATTAAAATTTTTTAAAATGGTGATTTTTACATTTTATGCACCTCTGTAACCCTGTCCCAACAGATCTGATCTACATGAAATTTTTAGGGTTAAGAGATACTGGCACAAAGGCTGTGCTTTCCAAATTTCATGTAAATCGGTTGAATAAAGGCAAAGCTATTAAGGTGTACAAATTAGAGGTTAACATTAAAATGCTTCATCAACCATAATATACAGCACTAATGTACCTGTATAATATATATATATTCTTCGCAAAAAACTATGTTAATGCAGAGATTAGGTTTGTAGAACACAAAACACACAAAGAAAGGAAATGAAAAACATTAGAGATTTTGGTCTCCAGAGTATTGGTGAATTAGTACTGGGGGTCTTATGCCCACCCTCTCTCCCAGCCCATAGTTTCATGTCCAAAGCACAAGATACAGCTCCAACCTAGTGCCTCATAGTGACACAATAAGGTCAACATAATCTGTCAGCACTTTCTTCATGCAGGGCCCAACGGGTCCTGCATGAAGACATCATATTTGACCTCATCTGATCAGGGGAGGGGGTGGGCATTAGGGTTGACAACCCCAAGTAAGTCCCCACCACTAATTTGCCAATACTTCATAGACCCAAATCCTTAATGTTTTTCATTTCCCTTCATTGTGCGCTTTGTGTTCTACAAGCCTAATGTCTGCATTAATGCAGATTTTTTGCAAAGAATTTCCATTCTTTTTCTGATAGCGGAATTTTATCCTCACTTGTGCAGGTCCCAAAGGAACCTGCACAAAATAAGATAAACACAATATTGGAGACAATCCTGACCCAGCGCATTGACCCAGCAGGCTCCAGCACACATGTCAATATCTTGTGGGTGAGGTTCCCTGGCATTTGTACCAAAACACTGCTCTATCTCTACCCAGACCAGGGCTGGTGCAGCATGCAGGAGCACCTTACCAATTAGCCTTGTCCCAATAAACTGATTCACTGAGTTCACATCTGAACTCAGCTCACTGGCATGGTAAAACAGTGTGTTCCCCAGTGGTGCAACAGACATCCCTGCAAACAATATTACTTCATAAATTATTTGTTTTAGTAATATTTTGATCCCAGACTTTCAACAGTCTTCTTATGACCCCATCTCATAAATCCCGTAGGCGAAAACTTTCAAATCCATGCCAAAATGCCATTCCACACCATAGGTGTGAAAACACATTTTTGACAGGATGTGAAAAATGACAGCTGAACTGTTCATGAGATGGCATGAAAAAATGGCTATGCTGAAAATATGTAATCAAAATATTGAAAATTACCAAAGTTGTGCCCGTGCATAGAACAAGTTCAACGAACACATGTAACAGCCATTTTTTGGAATTTTTTCACCAAATTTTCAACATGGCCTTTTGGGGCTCCACCTCATGAACACAGGTGTGAAATTTCATTATTCAGTCCCGAAAGGTGATTTTGTGCAGCTACCGAGAAATCACCTTCCAGTCCCAAGTAACGAGATAACAGTGCCAGTGTTCATGAAGTGGGGTCCCAAAAAAGGCCATGTTGAAAATATGGTGAAAACATTCCAAAAAGTGGCAAAATTATGAACATAAGTTTAAAATGCTATTGAAATTCATTATTTTCCACTTAGCTTTATTCCTCAGGTCATAGTTCAGTTTTGAAGAGTGCAGACACATATTGGTCCACAGAAGATGGCAGCATATGACCTCTGGTAGTAAGTATAGGGTAAGGGAGTAGGTGGGGTGTGGGGTGGTGGGTGCTTAGTGGAATGGTTGGGATGGGGAGGGTGACAGCGGTGATGATGAGGGACAGTTTTCTTTTTTTCAGGTTTAAAAAAACTAAGACATCAAGGGATTTTTTTTCAGGAAATGCACTTAAGCCATTTCAGGACACTGGGGTTGGCTCCTCAGTGCCCACATTGGTTCAGGGGGGACTTGTAAATGCCAAAGCAGGGATTGGGCTCCTGAGGTCAGCAAGTACATTAAAAGAAGGGGCTGTGGGGGTATCCACTACTGGGGTGGGAATCCAGTGTTGGAGTATACTAAAAATAAATAAATTAAAAAACAAATAAATACACTGCCACCAGGGATTGGGGCCCCCAGTGTGCAGATAACAGTTTAAGTAAGGCACAGAAGACTCAGGATGGTGGGGCTACAATGACAGTAGCCCCATCCCTGACCTATGAGTCACAACACAGCAGGGGTTGCACTACATGACACAGCTGTTGTTTGCTAGTAAATGACAGCTGTGTCATGTAGTGCAACCTGCAGTTAAATGCCATGGAAATATATTATATTCATAGTTTCATAGTTTTATACAAATTCAGGAGGCTTACCCTATTTATGAATTTGCCATCCAAGGATGGTTTTAATTTTCTATAAAATCACATTTTTTATTACCCATGAATTTGTCCAGTGTACTCTTAAATATTTCCATAGTTTTGCTCTCTACAATTGAAACTGGTAATGTGTTCCAAAAGTTAACAATTCTCTGTGTATACCATTGATGTCTTTTTTTGGTTTTACAGTGTACACCTTTTAATTTCATGGTATGAGATCTGGTGTGCAAGATACCTGATTTTCTTACAATACCAAGATTCTCTAAAAGTCCCTCTTTAATGAAAGCCTTAGTAAGCAAAGATACCCCCTAAGTTGCCTATATTGTATAGAGTATAGACCAAGTGACCTCAGTCTATCACCATATGACTTATTAGTCATACCCTGAATTTTTTTAGTCATTCTCCTCTGTACTCCCTCCAATTGTTTCCTACTTTGAATTGTTAAGGGTGTACAAAAAGGGGCACAATACTCTAGATGAGATCTCACCAAACTAGTATACAAAGGCAGAATAACCTGAGGTAATCTACTTTTAATATTCTTCCAGATGCAACCCATGACTCTCTGACATGTCTTTACTTTAAAGATAGTATCATTCTCAAAATTTAACTTATTATCTATATTAATCCCCAAATCTTTTTCATTTTCTGTCATTTGTATTTGTTCTTTGTTTAATATATATATACATTTTTTTTGGTTGTTATGACCCAAGTGCATAACTTTACATTTCTGTTCGTTAAATTTCATTTTATAATTAGTAGCCCAAATTTCCAAATTACCCAGTTCAGCTTGCAATAGGCTGATATTTTCAGTAGTATTAACAACACAGCCTATTTTGCAATCGTCCACATATTTAGAGATCCAGATATTGTCAGATGTTTGCAACGATGATGTCAGAATGTTAAATAAAGCAGGCCCCAAAACAGAGCCATGGGGGACACCACTTGTAACACTCACCCATGATGACATGGCTCCTTTAACAGTTGTTTTTTGTCTACGGTTATATAACCATGAATCTGTCCAATTCATTATTTTATATGGAAATTTTTATGTGATTAAATGTTCAATCAAAATTTTATGAGAGACACGATCGAAAGCCTTGGCTAAGTCCAGATACACTATGTCCACTGGTAGACCCTTGTCTAATGCTGCACTTACATTTTCAAAAAAGCTAAGTTTGTTCGTAAGGCGTGATCTACCGTTTGTAAAACCATGCTGAGTCTTGTCTTGTAATTTGTTATAGGAAATATAATCTTCCATTCTTCATAGAATTAATTTTTCAAAAATTTTTCCGATAACAGATGTTAAGCTTATAGGCCGAAAGTTAGACACCACAGATTTTAGACCTGTTTTATAAATATGGACTACTACAGCTTCTTTCCATACAGAAACGCATTCTCCAGTTTCAAGGGATAAATTAAACAATTTTCTAAGCGGTCCTAATATTTGTAAAGCAATTTATTTAAAAAAAAAAATGGGATGTATTCCATCTGGTCCAGCTGATGACGTAGTTTTTAACTTTTGTATTTCAGTTAAAATTTATTTTTCTGTAATAAGTTCTACATTAACCAGATTTGGATTAGCTATATCCTTATTTAAGTATTCCTTGTGAGTTATTATGTAACACTCACCCATGATGACATGGCTCCTTTAACAGTTTTAACAGATATTATGAAAGTATTTATTAAATTCTTCTGCCATTTCAGATTCTTTTGTTAGAATTCCAGAATCTGTTTGTAATGGTCCAATAATTGCTTTAGAGCCTTTTAAGGAACCGATATAATTATAAAACTTTTTTTTATTATCTAATGTATCAGTTGCCAATTTGATTTCCATATTTTTTTTTGCTTTCCTTATTTCTAATTTGACTTGATTTGTACATTTTTTGTAGTGATGCCATTTATCTTGAGATGGATGAATTTTATATTTCTTATATTTTCAATGTTTTTTGGTAATCAAACTCTTAATTTTATTATTCCACCAGAGGGGAGATCTATATCTTTTTTTGTATTTTGTTCTATTTGGTACCCATTTGTCCAAACAATATGTAAACTTGGATGAAATACAGTTCCAGATTTGATGTACATTAAGATTCTCACATTCCTGATTCCAGTCCCAAGAGTTCAGATATTCTTTAATTTATATAAAATTAGCTCGTCTATAATCCTTAGTTATAGTTATTCCCTTAGTCTCTATAACTCTCGTCTGTATAAAAGATTGGATCATATTATGATTACTATTACCCAAGGGTTCTAATATTCTAACATCATGAACTAAAGTTCCCATATTGGTCAGCACAATGTCAAGGATGTTATCATTTCTTGTACCATATTGAATTATTTGTTCTAAATTTTGATTAATCGTTATGTCAAGGAATTCTCTTTCAGTGTTGCCCTTCCACGTGTGCTTACTCCAATCTATATTGGGAAAATTGAAGTCACCCATAAGTATATAATTTGATTTTGGGTCCAAATTATTAATAGATTTTATAAAATTAATATTCTGTTCCTTATTTAAATTAGGTGATCTGTAAGCCAAGCAAATACACAACTTAAATGATGGTAAAAGGATTTCTGTCCATATTATTTCACTATCAATATTTATCTGGATGTTGGAATTATTACAAAGAAATGTGTATTCTTCGGAAATATATAATACAATCCCCCTTCCGAGTTTGTCTTTCCGTTTTTTAATTATTTTATTAAACCCTGGTATATCAATGTTCCAACTATCATCCTGAAACCAGGTTTCAGTAACCACACAAATAGAGATATTCTCTTTGTGCATTATGTATTTTAATTCTTCGATTTTATGTGTCAAGCTTCTGGCATTAAGTAGTAATATTTTTATATCACTAATATTGGAAAGTGGGGATTAGGTATTATTGGCTAGAACAGTGGTATTCAAAGGAAGAGTGGTAATGTTTCTATGTGTTGATTGGTTGTTATTACCAAATAACTCACCCCCCGATACTAGTTTAAATATATATCTTGAAAGCGAGTAAAATGCAACCCTAATGTATCATTTCCTTTATTACTTAGATGTAATCCATCATAAAGGTATAAATCATCATAAAGATAGCAATCTTCCCGATGAGGTATGCAGAGAATCTCCTGTTTTAGTGTCCAGGATCTCAACCAGTTATTAAATTTATGTATTTTTTGATTAATTCTTAGATTAGGTTTTGGAATGGGCAATACTTCTGAGATAATAACATCACATCCCAAATTGAGCAATATGTTGACTAGAGCAACTATGTCTTTTTCAATCTCCAAAAGAGAATCTTTGAACATATTATTAGTACCCACATGTGTTAGTACGAGGGGATTTGGGCCCAGATCTCGGACCATTGTTTTACTCATGCGTGTTAGAGCCGCAATTTTCGCCCCGCTAAAAGCAGATAAAGTTCGATGTGTTTTATCTGGATTACAAATAGTCCTGTCTAGTTTTTTGATCGTGGAATCCCCTATTACCAGTAAATTTCTATGGTGTAGCTGTATATTGTTAACAGATTCCATGTTAACGAGAAGTCCACTATTACAGTGTTTGATATCGTGCTTTGTGGTGAAATCTTTACTACCAGTATTTGTGTCTAATAGAGTAAAAGCCTCTGAGATATCGTTTTTTTACTAATTGATGTGTAGAAATATTTTCTGAGTCTGTGTCTAATGCTTGTAGCATAGAAAATCTATTTGTAAGAGGAATGTCGAATGTTGTGGCATGCCTACCTTTTTTAGCTGGTTTTGTATATTGTATATTGTACCACTCTTCATCTCTATCGTAAGGTAAATCTTCCTCTCTAATTCTTTTATTATTATTTTTTTGTGTGTTAGATTCGGGCTCGATAAAGTTAAATGTATCTGGAACATGGGATTGAGGGTTAGGTGAAATACCAACATGATTGTGTAAGGGTGCAGTCATGGAGATTGGAGTAGAAGACTCATTATTCAATGTATTTAACTTAGTTCCCAGTCTATCGGCCATATTTCTTTGGCTATTTTCAAAATGTAATAGCCTCTCCGTAAAGGAATTTAACTCATTTATTAACTCCACATTATGAATGCATTTATTACATTCAAAGTGATCTATTGGATCTACCTGGGTTATTAAATACATCAAGCAATTCCTACATCTAGCAAGGTATGCACCCACATGTAATGAAATATGATTTGCCATAATTTTATCGTTATGTGCTTTAACTCAATTACAGTCCTATGTTTTTATTCCTCAGTACTTGCTTACAACACATATCAATTTTAAGTACAAATATATAACAATGGATGATAATCCATCAACAAAGGATACATAGGCTGAAATTACCTTGTTATGAAGACCCAGGGACCAAGTTAATATCTACTAGGGATCTTGCATCTCCCCACACTCCTCAAACATGCCTAACACGTGCTGACGCACGAGTCTTTGCGCGCTGCTACATACGCTCACCCTGCTCGCCGCAGGGTGCTGTATTTATCTGATAAATTACCCTGGAAGTGCTCTGAGGGTCATGCTACGTTCCTAACTCAAAAGGTTCTATTAATGTTTTAAATTGCAGTCAAAATCTACAGAATCTAGCAAGAGGGCTTTAGTTTGTCCCAGGAAACACTGGAATTATTGTAGACTGCAAAATTAGAAATGAGCTGTACACGGAGAACAGCTCCTCTACCTGTTGCTAGAGCAACAGGGCTCCTGAGAAGCTACAGAGATGTTACAAACTCGCAATAGCGAGTAAGGACAGTTTAAAACATAAATTCCAACACAGAGTACATATAACATCAAGGTATATCTGAGCAATAAAAGAATAAAATGTCTCAGTAGTTTCTCACAGCAGTTATGGGCTAGTGCTCACCGCAGGGTGCTGTATTTATCTGATAAATTACCCCAGAAGTGCTCTGAGGGTTGCGCTATGTTCCTAACTCAAAAGGTTCTATTAATGTTTTAAATTGCTGTCAAAATGTACAGAATCTAGCAAGAGGGCTTTAGTTTGTCCCAGAGAACGCTGGAATTATTGGAGACTGCAAAATTAGAAATGAGCTGTACACGGAGAACAGCTCCTCTACCTGTTGCTATAGCAACAGGGCTCCTGAGACGGTACAGAGACGTTACAAACTCGCAATAGCGAGTAAGGACAGTTTAAAACATAAATTCCAACACAGAGTATATATAACATCAAGGTATATCTGAGCAATAAAAGAATAAAATCTCTCAGTAGTTTCTCACAGCAGTTATATGGCACTTTCCTTTATTCTTCAGTTCACGGTTCAGTTTTGAAGAGTGCAGACATGTCTCAATCCACAGAAGATGACAGCGTATGACCTCCAGTGATAAGTATAGGGTAAGGAGGGGTGGGGTGGTTGGTGCTCAGTGAGAGTGTAGAGATGGGGAAGGGGATGACGACAGATGATTTTGTTTTTTTCAGGTTAAAAAAAGACATCACAGGACAGTGTTTTTTTCCTCAGGAAATATTAAAGCTAATTTGGGATAATGGGGGTGGGCTCCCCAGTGTCCCACATTGCTGGGGGTGGAGAATTGTAAATGATAAAACTGGGATTGTGCCCCCCAATGTCAGCTAGCATAATTAAAAGAAAGGGTTTTGGGGGAATACAACACTGGGAGCAGGCATCCTGGTGTTGAAGTAAACAAAAAATAAATAGATAAACAAATAAATACACTGCCACCAGGGACTGGGACCCCCGGTGTGCAGATAACAGTTTAAGTAAGGCAGAGCACAGTCAGGATGGTGGGGAGCAATGCAGTAGCCTTGTCACTGACAAAGGAGTCATGACAGCAAGAGGGGTTGCTATGGGACATAGCTGTCATTTATTAGTAAATGGCAGCTGTGTCATAGAGTGCAACCAGCTGTTGTCACCAAAAATACAGCTATCAATGGAATGTAGATTCTTTGACCTGTCCATGCTCGCAAATGGAACTTTTTCCTAAATAATTTAAAAAGTACAAAACTGTGAGAGGTAAAATGCACAAAAGCACTTACCTTGGGACAAACTCTAATTAAACCTGAAAGTTTGGATTGGAAGGTAGCAGATGTTGTATCGCTTCATAAATTGTGGTTGGGGTGGATAAGGAGCAACCAAGGAACTACTGGCCTATCAGTCTAACCTCTATAGTAAGGAAGCTAATGGAGTCAGTCATCAAAGAGGACCTCAGAGACTACCTGGAGAGCAACAGGCTTCAGGACAGTAAACAGCATGGTTTCATGGCAGGAAGATCTTGTCAGACTAACCTGATAGTTTTCTTTGAGTGGGTGACAATGGAATTAGACAGTGACCATGCTTTGGATCTGCTGTACTTTGACTTCAGCAAAACGTTTGACTCAGTACCTCACAAACAATTGCTCATGAAGATGGATGACCAGGGTGTCACTAAACCCATGGTGAACTGGGTGGGTAACTGGCTAGAGGGAAGGCAATGAGGAGTGGTGATCAATGGAGTTAAATCAGAGAAGAAGGAAGTTATGAGTGGGGTTCCACATGGATAGGTCCTGGGTCTGGTCATCTTCAACATGTTCATTAGTGATATTGGAAAAGAAATCCAGGACAGGTTGTGTCTCTTCACAGATGACACAAAACTATGTGGGAGGGTGGATAGTGATGAGGGAGTAAAGGAAGTGCAGAGAGACCTATAAAAGCTAGACGGGTAGTCAAAGGTCTGGCAGTTAAAATTCAATGCTAGAATGTGCAAGGTAATGCACCTAGGGAAAAAGAACCTCAAGACAGAGTACTGGATGGGAGGAGAGAGAGAGAGAGAGAGAGACTTAGCACTACAGCAGAGGAATGGGATCTGGGAGTTATCATTAGCAACTTACTTAAGCAATTGAGTCAGTGCAACAAGGCATATAGCAAGGCTAACTGGATGCTGGGATCTATCAGAAGGGGTAGTGATAGTAGATGAAAGGAGGTAATACTTCCCCATTACAGATCCCTGGTGAGGCCTCACCTAGAGTACTTCACCCAGTTCTGGAGTCCTCACCTCAGAAAGGATAAGGATAGGTTGGAGACAGTGCAGCACAGAGTAACAAAAATGATTTAGGGCCAACAGGGCAGATCCTGTGAGGAGCACATCAAGGCACCAAATATGTACTCCCTGGAGACTAGAAGGGAGAGGGGATATAGGATAGTGACCTTCAAGTTCATTAAAGGAATTAACAAAGTGAACTGTGGGGAACTATTTAGCATGAATACCAATTCACGGTCACGTGGACTTGAATGGAAATTAACAGGAAGTAGGTTCAGGAAAGTTGTGAGGAAGTACTACTTTGTAGAAAGGGTGGTAGAAACTTGGAACAGTCTGTCAGCTGAAGCGATGGGTGTGAAAACAGTCCGGGGATTCAAGCAAGGCTGGGACATAAGAAGGGAATAGTGGTTACCGGGAGCTAGAGGATCAAGGAGCAGAATAGAGAGAGGACAGGGACTGGGAGGTTTAGTACCCTTGAGGAACAGTAGTTTCCAGGGATTCTAGGGAATTTGGGCAAACTGGATGGACTTCTGGTCTTTTTCTGCCATCATTGTCTATGTTTCTATGTATATTTTTTCAGTTATTGGAGAGCAAAAAAAGAGTCTTAAAAACAGACTTTCATGTTATTTGCACCTCGGTAACTTTGCCACCACTGAAACAATCTACATGAAATTTTCATGATCAAGAGATCCTAGCACAACGGTTGTGATTTCCAAAGATTATGTAAATTGGTGGAATGGGGGTGAAGCTATTAAGGAGCACAAATTGAGGTTTAGCATTAAAGTGCCTCCTCAACCCTAGTATACAGACATGGTAGTGCCTGTATAATGACATGCTTTCTATGAGGTTTTACAATCATATCCTTTGGAATTCTGTCTCTCTAATACAAAACAATTTGTCTCTTGCTCCACCTTATACACACCTCCTTGGTGACATCATCAGTTCTATGGTATAATAAGAATAGCTTCCCTATGGTCAAGATCCTCTTTATCCTCCCAGGTAAGTACAGGGAACATGCTTTACTGAGGGTTGCTAGGCCCAGCACATTGTTTTAACATTTGTTTTTCATTTTTAGGTAAGAAAACACTGAAGATTTATTTATACATTACTTATATATTTACTGCCCCTGCTTACCAATGCTTTGCTTAAAATGAATTATTTTTACTTTTCTTGCTTTGTTTCTTGTTGCCTCTACAGATACACCTAAGTATTTCAGTAAACAGAGGCAGCATGTATGGGGGAGTTATGATATATATATAACTGTACAAAAGCTAGCTTCTCATAAAGTAAGCTTAGCTTTTGTTTGTCTGGCATGGCTACTACTATTGTGGCCACATGAAAAGTAAAAAAAAAAAAGAGAACAAACCAAAAGAAAATACCAACAGTGAAGCAAATCCTCTTTTCTTTCAGTCCCCTGAAAGATTTTAGTTTTCTCTAAGCTCCAGCCTACACCAGGCAGCCATGCCTTCAAATGCATTTGTTGTAGTTTTTTTATTTCCTGTGTTTTTTTGTTCGGCTTGGGGTTTACCTCTCCAGGAAAGGAGGAAAAAAAGGATAAAGTAAGTAAACAGAGGAAGACGGAGAAAGGTAGGGGTGACACAAACCTGGGGTTGATTAAGTCCCAGACCATAAATGAAATGGGAATGTTACTGCAGTAGCCTTACATCAGAAAAGATTAGCTAAAAGAGAAAGGGAAGAGAGTAAAGAATATTATCAGGGGCAGGAGCCCTCACCCTGCAACATACCCCCTATCCAAGAGGGAATTATTCATTTAACTTATATAACTTTCAGACTGGTTTCCAATAGCCTACCATTTGTCAGGCTTATATAAATCTTGTGCAATGAGGAAAAGAATTAGAGAAGTACTCACCCAACCCTCTCTTACGGGCTCCATTCCAGGGACACATATTAATTTATATTTTAAGTGAAGAGAGTGCAGAAAATTAACAGGGGCAGGGGCCTTCACTCTGCCACAAGGTAGTCAAATGGGTGCAAGTCATGACCATCCAGATTACCACCGGTATGGGGACTGAAGCTATGAGGACAGGCCATAACGTATTCATCTTAGAGAAAAGGAGGCCGAGGGGGACAAGATCTGTCTTCTGCATAGCAAATGGTATTTAAAGATTAAGCATACAAAGTTGCTTGATCTGGTGTCCTCTGCAAGGATGTGGGGACATGCCTAGAAAATCAGAGGTGGTAAATTTATGGATAATGTTGAGAGGAGCTTCACCTCCCAGAGGATGGAGAACCAATGAACCAATCCACCACCACAGACAGTTGATATGAAAACAGTACTGGCTTTCATTTTTAGCATGGGAAATGTTCTGCTTACTCAGGGAACTACAGGGTCCTCTGGGTAGTAAAGTGTGTAGGGAAATCCCATTAAATTAGTTCATGTCTGCAAAACATATTTATTCATTCCTACTTATGAAGCAGATGTGGGACATTGGGCATATTGTACACAGCATCCTCTCTGATCTTTAATTATTATGCTGCCATGTCATGTGGCTTCAACAAATATTTTTAGAAAAAAGGTTTATTGCAGAGGCAGCACATCTGTCTACATTATCCTGTCCTTGTCATAGTATTTTGCAGGGTGCTAATAAAATCTGCACTTCAAATGTATATTATAATCCAGCAACACAAAAATATTTCTGGCATGCATCTCCCAAGGCACGGGGTCAAAATGTCACACGGCAGAATGCTGTGCAACTTAATTGCGTTGCATGATTTTTAGTTTTCTTTTGTTCTGTGGGGTGCTTTGCCTCCCACACCTCCCCATTATGGGGGCTGCACCACCATGAGACCCTCCACTTAGGATTCTAACTGGGCCTGGGGTCCAATGACTGAGAGTGCACAGGTCCAGGTTTCGTATAATGCCATAATATGCTATTAAGCCGTATGATATTATAACCCGGTAGGATCTCTCCCCAACCACTTGCATACCATACAGACATCAGTAGACATTAGCTATGTGGCCTTGTGTTCTACTATACATCACCAAAAAGACTTCTTACACAGGAGGATTTATCTTTCTTCTAGGTGGCAGGAGGGTTTGGAGACAACACTGGAGAAAAAACACCAAGTACAAAAGAAGCCTCAAGGTTCTCATTTAAGATGTTTAGTGGTGATCTGTTTGTTTGTTTTTTGTTATGAAGTAATTAATATTTGTGGATTTATTATTCTACTATATCTGGCTTTTTCTTCAAATGTGAGACTTCTTACACAGGAGGATTTCTCTTTCTTCTTGGTGGTAGGATGGGGTGGAGACAACATTGGACAAAAAATACCAAGTACAAAAGAAGACTTTGGGCTCTATTTTAAGATGTTTAGTGGCTATCTGTTTTTTGCACATCTAATAATTAATATTTGTAGTTTTTACTTTTTATTTCTCTACAGTAGTTGACTTTTTCTTTAAATGTGGGGCTATAAGACTACCTTGGTTGCATGGCAGCAGGGCAGTGGGTTGTCATCTGGGAGACCTGGTTTAGTGTGTGGTCCCCAGAATCTAAACTTGGATCTGTCAGGGGATCACATGCACTGCAGAAGGGAGAGGCCCAGCTTTTTGGAAGGGATGGGTCAAACCTCACAATGTTTGTGCATCCCCTGTCGGCTATAGTCACAGCACTATTGGTGTTGATTGTGAATCTTGCTGCTCAGCCAACCTCCCTGCTGGAGAAAGTGTGCAGCCAGGCAACCTCATCATTTGGGTGGGTGGCAAGGGGAACTAGAGTGCCAAAACGGAAAACATATTTGCCAAAAATAAATGTGGAAATATATTTAGTCCCAGAAAAATATTAGAGAATGAATATACCATACATTCAAGCCCTGTGGTCATTCACAGGAAGTGCAGTAACTCAATAAATGCTCATTGTCTGTCTTATAAGGGTATGGCAGAGTGGATTTAGTTGGGCCATGACTGCAATATGAGCCAGGAGACTGTGGCTTTATAGGTGTATTATTCTCCAATGTTGTCTCAGTGAAAACTTCCAAATGTTTTTTCTGCATGTGAGCTGGTCTGTCAGATGTAATAGACTACTTCATTACTTCAGTGCTTTACCACCACCCCCAACCAAAATCATCTGTTTTGCTTTGGCTTTACTTCATAGTATGCCACATGTTTGATACCCTGCTATTCTGTTTGAGAGTAGGCCTCTACATTAGTACAATGTTGTCCAGAGAAGAACAGAAATGGACAAAGCCCTCTGCTGAGCTATCATCTTATATCTAGCCAGCTTCAGACTGATCACAAATCAGTACTAATTAATGTTCCATGGATGATGCTTGGATTGACAGTAAGCCTAAGATGTTTCAGTTTCAGCAGATGGCTGGCCATAAAATTCTTTGTGAACTAAAATTTGTCTTGAACAATAAAATAAAGCAGACACATGCTACCTGGTTTTCAAATTTCATCTAAAACGACAATATCTAAACATCTACATTGTTTTCTGAAATCCTAAGAATATTTTATGTAATTGCTTTAGTTTGAAGAGAAATTCACTGCAAGACCTGAATCTGGTCCCCATCTGATAAAAAAAGTTCCTTTGATATTTTAGCAAGAATGACAAATCCTCAGTACATATGGAAAATCTACAGTATTAACAGAAAAATAAACCTCAGTGCAAAATTCACAGGGGTAAAACTTATACCAAAAAGTGCATTGACAGTAATGTTGAGCCTTAAAGAATTACAGTACAGCACATAATCCCCAGTGTAATGCATTATGGTCAATTTATGCACATTACTGCAGAGAAACATAGTATAGCTAGGCTGTAAGTAAGTCTATAAGACATTGGAAGTTGCCATGAACAATCTTCAAATGCTGAAACACTTAAAGCTTTTTGCAGACTATAGGGTGTAACATCCGGTATGAAAGTAATATGAATTAGGCTTTTTCTCAGTTTTGTTTTCTTAACAGTACCTTGCAAATTATAAACGTGGGCAAAGACTCACTCACTCAAACATGTTTGTCTAAGAGTGTTATGTTTTCTTTCAGCATAACAGTTCACCATCTGTCCCTTTATTGTTTGAAGGACTAGCCATTTCATCAGGGTTGGGATCGTGTGTTCATTTTGTTAATGCAGAGCCTCACAGATTGTTTTAAAATTCGTATGTATTTCATAGTAACATATATCTCCTAATAGTAGCCACCCTCTGAAAGAAACTTTCCTCCAATTAAAGTTGCAGCTTCTTCTAACACTTTGTAATAGAAATGGCCTAATTGAAACCGTGGTTTATATAAGAGAGTGACATAGTACACACCATGTGGAACTGGCATAATGTGTGCTATGCATGATGCCAATGTGCTGCAGAAAATGGGTGCATTGGCATCATTTCATGTGAATGCCATTGAGCAGTCTGTGAAGCTTTCACTAATGGGTGCAAAACAGTTATGCGCCTGATGCCCCAGCCAAGTGGACAGCAACATACATGGGGCAGGCAGGGGGCATGCTAGAGGGTGTGCCAGTGCTAAAGCGGCATTCACTATTGTTGGAAGTACAGGCCACTGGGGCACAGATGAATGTGCCCATTATGCCAGGGAAGACCCTGCTGTAATGGCACTATACACCTAGCCCCTGGCACAAAGGACACCGCCTGAACCCAGCAGCAGCATGGACATCCCCCCACACACTCCAGGACATCTGCCTCAGTCCCGGCCATATGGGATATGCTCCCCACAGGAGAGTCATCCTGCCCAGGTCTCGAGAGGCAGTCGACCCCCCGCCACACATACACATCATTGTCCTGGTTCCTGCCATCTTTAGTCACCCACCCAACCCCATCACTGTGCAGAACCCTCCATGCCACACATCAGTGCCCAACCCCCTTTCCGCGTCTGTGCCCCATCCCCAAGGTAAATGAACCCCCCTCGTCTGGTGCCCCATGGGGGATGGCCTGACACATCACCCATCATCCCAGCCCCCCATTCCTGGCACCCTTGCCCCACGTTGGTGTACAGTGGTCCCCCACCCCCATGGCACTGACAACAGGCACCATCCTGACCCCCATAGTACCCGCTGGTGCCATGGCACAGGACAGCCAGCGGCACAGCCCACCTCACACCTCCACAGCCGCTGGCCATCCAAGTGATACTGGGAGTGTGATCCAATCAGTGCAAATACATTGTGTTATGTTTTCTTAACATGAACAGGGTTTAATGAAATCTACAGTAGTCTCATGAAAATTTATTAACATCTAGTATAATCTCCAAGCCAATTTTCTTTAGACATCAGTATTTGTCACATGATGAAAGTGGGCGTCAATCTGGTCCCAGTGATTATCAATGGAAACTTTATTAAATATTTTTTTGCCAAAGAAAAAAGCTATTTACTACAAGGTGGTCAGATTTGCCACTTCAATGGACCCAAGTTCCCAGCACTGTGCCTGTCTCGAGTAGCTCAGTTGGTTATAACAGGAGCATATTGCCCAACTTGCATTAGCTAACTTTATGTATAAGATTCTGCTTCAAATTTTCACTGGGTTGCTAACTCCTGCCAACCTCCCATACTTCCATTCAACTGTGAACAATTCTCTCATGATCCCTTTCATGCAGATAGGCATGGGGCAGATCAGATATCTTTCTGCTACAGGGCAGCTGCCTTTCTGTGGAATTCAATATCTTCTCTTGTCAGATTGTCCTCCTGCACAAAAACATTTGTGCTTACAGTGAAGGGCCATCTGTTAAACCTTAATGCTTCCTCATGTGCATTGTAACTATAGCCTTTTTTCTACCTAAACCCATTTGGATGGTCCTGCTAAGTAATCATCTAGCATAACGTGTGTCGTTTTTATGTTTACACTAGTTTGAAATACATTTTGTTTATCATTGACTGCATGTGCCCACATATGTATATTCCCTTTTAGCACTATGTAAATTGAACAACTGCTTTTCCCCTTGTACCTTAATATAACATAGTAATCATTGTCATTGGCTTCTGTCCACTGATCTGTATCCAATTTTATTAATGATCTGTCTCCTTTTTATGTTTGCTTGTGTGCATGCACAAGAAACATGATGTGACAGCTTAGGAGAGAAGCAGGTTGTGGAGTCGCGGCAGTGTTACAGCCAAGGGAGGCACTGCATTAGGGGGCTTGGCAATGGTGGACCAATGGAGGCACAGTGTGGTGATGACACTGGTCTCCAAAAGTGCACTTACTTCTAACGTTTTTGCCACAGCAATCAGGGGCTGCTGCATCATTGTAGCATCAGTCATTGTGCTGCAATGAGGGAGCGACCCATCATTGCAGGGCGGAATGTTAACTAGCGTAATACTGTTTGTTTACATGGTGGGTGGCTTGCCGCCATGTTCACAAACAGTAATATGCTGCCCCCATGCTGAGGGGCTGCCCAATCCCCCTCGGAAGCAAGTACCCCCCTCAGTTGGTCTTTGTTTGCTGACGGGGCCCCAATCCCCACCGGCTTCAGTCTTGCATGTCCTGTCTGCCGATGGGGGAGCTCACTCCCCATCGGCATGATCTAACCCAACCCCCCCATTTTCTTGTGTGCCTACGGGGGTGCCTAATACCCATTGGCATGATTCCCCCTCCGTTCTTGTTGTGCTGACGGGGGGTGCCCAATCCCCCACTGGCTACAGGTCCCCCCCAAACAAAACAGTCTTTTGGTGTGCTGGGAGCCCACCCCAGTGTACCAAATGCCCCCGCGAAGTAGAAAACCATCCCACGTTGTCTTTTTTTTCCCCTGTGGAGAAAAAACTATCCCTCACAGACTCTCAGACCCCTCCTCCCGCAACCAGCACCCACCCACTGTGCACCCTGCCTCCCCACACCCCCCTCACCCCATACTTACATCCGGAGTCTGGCATGACGATCTTCAGTGGACCGGGAACACGTCTGCATTCTTCAAAGCCAACCGCGAACTAAAGAAATGCCGGTAAGCTGTATAATGGGATAGATAGGGTTTTTTCAACTTTGCTGGATATTTCAGGTATTTTTTGGAAGTTTGGCACCAAATTTTCAACATGGGGTTTTTGGGACCCCTCCTCATGAATTCTGTCACTGTCATGGCGTTAATCGGGCCTGAAGTGTGATTTCGCGGTCACTGTGTGAAATCACCTTTTGGGACCAACTAATGAAATGACAGTGCCAGTGTTCATGAGGTGGGCTCTCAAAAAGCCTACGTTGCAAATTTGGTGAAAAAATTCCTAGAAATGACTGTTTTACGAGCATGCATTGCACAGTTCTTACGCAGGCTCGTAAGTCAGCGAATTTGTAACATTTGCACTCCAGATTTTCAACATTGCCATTTTATCACACCTAGCTGTCATTTTTCACATCTCACTCAAAATGTGTTTCCGTGCATGTAGTGCATAATGGCACAGTCGGTGTGTGAAATCAATGTTTGGGTCAGATTAAGAAAATCACAGTGACACTGCTCAAGAACAGACGTCTTAAAATTGCTATGTTGAAAATTTGGTGAAAAAAATTCCTAAAAATGACTGTTTTATGAGCGTGCATTGCGCAGTTCCTACACACGCTCGTAAGTGCATGAATTTTTAATATTTGCAGTCCAGATTTTCAACATTGCCATTTTTTCCACACTTCCTTATGAGCAGTACAGCTGTCATTTTTCACATCTCGCCAAAATGTGTTTCCAGCGCATGTAGCACAATGGCACAGTTGGTGTGCAAAATCAATGTTTGGGACAGATTAAGAAAATCACAGTGACACTGTTCATGAGCAGAGGTCTTAAAATGGCTATGTTGAAAATTTGGTGAAAACATTCCTAAAAATTACTGTTTTACGAACATGCGTTGCACAGGTCCTACACACGCTTATAAGTGCGCACATTTTTAATATTTGCACTCCAGATTTTCAGCAATGCCATTTTACCACACCTCCTTATGAGCAGTCCAGTTTTAATCTTGCACATCTTGCACACAATGTGTTTCTGTGCATGTAGCGCACAATGGCGCAGTAGGTCTGCGACATCAATGTTTGGGGCACATTACAAAAATCACAGTGACACTGTTCTTTAGCGGAGGTCATAAAATGTCTATGTTGAAAATGTGGTGAGAAAAGCCCATAAAATGACTGTGATACAAGTGTGCATTGAGCAGTTTCTGTGCACGCTCGTACCTTCACATATTTGCAATATTTTCACTCCAGATTGTCAACACTGCCATTTGTCTGCACCTCCTTAAGAGCAGTACAGCTGTCATTTGTCACATCCCGGCACAAATGTGTTTTTGCACTTGCGGTGCAGACTAGCGCGGTTGTTGTGGGAAATCCATGTTTGGGACACATTAGGAAAATCACACTGACACTGTTCACTAGCAGAGGTCCTAAAATGGGTATGTTGAAAATCCGGTGACAAACGTCCATGAAATGACTGTGTTACGAGTGTGCATTGTGCAGTTTCCGTGCATGCTCGTAACTTCACACATTTGCAATATTTTCATGCCATATTGTCAACATTGCCATTTTTCCACACCTCCTTATGAACATTGTAGCTGTCATTTTGCACATCCAGGCCAAAATGTGTTTTCGCATTTCCAGCAAGCACACAATAGCGCGGTCGCTGTGGGAAATCACAGTTTGAGACACATTACAAAAATCACAGTGACACTGTTCATTAGCAGAAGTCCTAAAATGCCTATGTTGAAAATTTGGTGATGAAAGTCCATAAAGTGACTGTGTTACGAGCATGTGTTGTGCAGTTTCCATGTACGCTTGTAACTTTGTACATTTGTAATATTTTCACTCCGGATTTTCAACATTGCCATTTTTCCACACCTCCTTATGAACAGTATAACTGTCATTTTTCACATCTTGGTCAAAATGTGTTTTTGCAGTTCTAGTGTAGACTACCATGGTTGCTGTGGGACATCAGTGTTCAGGACACAGAAACAAAATCACAGTGATGCTGTTCATGAGCACAAGTCATTAAATGCCTCTGGTGATGAAACTCCATAAAATGGCTGTGCTATGCGCATGCATTGCACAGTTTCCACGTATGCTCGGAACTGCAAGCACTGTTAATATTCCCACTACACATTTTCAACACTACCATCTCCTCATACCTCCCTATGGATGGTTCAGCTGTCATTCTTCACATCCTGCCTGATCTGTGTTTTCGTACATGTGGTGCAGAATGGCACTGTCACTGTTGGTAGTCACTTTTCGGGACACATTGACAAAATCACACTGCCAATGTTCATGAGAAGAGGTCCCAAATGCTTTCATGAGGCGGGCTCACAAAAAGGCCATGTTCAAAATTTGTACTGTGAATACCAACAAACACCCGAGGCATTAGGGTTTCTAACCATAATGTCCTACTCTGTACAGATGGACAGGCATTGGGGTGTGCCTTTGGATTGCCAACTGTACTGCTCATGCCATCCCACCCCCCCCCCACCACTGACAGTCATCGAGGTGTACCTTGGACTCTTCGTCCCAAGACTTCACACCATTCTCCTATGCTGCACCCATTTCAACATATGTCCTTTTGGAATGGGCTGACTGTAAAGCCAAACACCCTAAGGCACAGGTCAACACATCTCACTGACTGTAGAATAGGGTGAGGAGACATGACTTGACCATCATGGGTGATGACCCAAAAACTTACGCCACATCCTTTCCATCTCTACAGCATGGAGGTACAGTTCATGTTAAGTACACTACTTCACTGCCATTCCTATTCTGCATCTGTCTAACTCCTGCTTTTCTAATGCTAATACCAGCAAGCAAACATTCAGCATTGACAAATGCTTGTTTTAACTGATTGTTATGTACTTATTGTACCTGGTCATGCCTGAAATAAAATGTGCTTTCACCCATGCATCTACATAATCAACAATGAATAAATACAAATAAATACACTTATATTAGATGTCTATCCCTTCAGGTATGGATAACTCTTGCACACCACTATGGAGTCTGTAGATTAGATGATTTCTGGATTCCATTCAATAATTATTGTGAATAAACTGGCAAAAGCAAATCAAATGTGTTCATTGCTAATTTGTAAACACACAGTCCTGCATCTGGAAATATATTTACCTTTCTAAGCAGATAAACATAAGTAAAATGTATTTTTTTACACAGGTAATGATATCTACAGAAATTGTCCTTAATTGCTGTGACACATTCACATTTCCTTACAAAAATAGTACAAGTAAGTACAAGCTGTAATTATTTGTATGCAATATCAACTAAACATATATTAGACAATAGTTTTAAAAGCAGCAACAGAATGTGTTGCAATCAAATATTGATGCATAGGTTCAGAAGGTTTTGATTTCATGACTAAAACACTGACAAGAATAGTTTGTCAGAAACTTTGTTTTAATCTTTCTTGCTGTTTACTGCTTACATTTTGAGGACAGTGGTTTTTCAAGATCTAGCCTCATTGATCGTCAAGATAAGCCTTCCATATTTATAACATCTAAGACTGATAACACTCAGTTTTCTTTCACATTCCTAAATGGATATGATAATAATGTATGTCTCAGCAAATCTTTTAAGAAAAAGGGATAATCCAGATTTATCAGTGTTGTAAAACAATTGTATCAGTCATAGTCTTTCTTGCCTAGTCCTAAGGGGACCTAGTTTAATTTTACTATACAGTGCATTTGGCAGTGGTGTATGGTAAGCAGACTTTGTAATACAAATCTAGCTATCTCATTATAAGTTACATGCAGTTTGATCAATTCAAGTATACAAGTGTGCCTTTATAGTTAAAGAGCTGCAACACCTCAATGAAAACTTTGAGAAACATAGTATTTATGTACAATTCAGCATGTACTTCATATATCTGGTACAGATTTCTCCTCCCCATTATTTATTATTTAGGCAATTTGCATTAATAAATACTATTTATCCCTTAGACTTCAAATACCTTTATAGCTTGCTGCATACTTGAAGTCATAATCCTCTGTTATGACATCATAATCTGTTGCCATGGGAGTAACTATTTATTTATTTATTTAAATTTTGGTGACCGGGTAGGCCCACTGAGACAGAAACAGTCCTTTTTTCAGGGGGGACCTGAATTAATTACATGCATCTATAAACATAACGAAATACATACATGTCATTTCACAATTAACAGTCAATATAGACATACTGACCCAATCAAGGATACAATAACAGGTTAATTACAATCAATATCAATAGGAGTAGAAGTACTGTTATACACAAGACAATCACAATCAGACTGATGTCCCAATCAGGTTAGATCGGCAGCAGGGAGTCTGGTAGACTCAGCGGTAGCAGCTGCAGAGGCTCAGATCCAACAGGTGGGCTTTAAGACCCTTCTTGAAGCCCCCAAGAGAGGTACATTCCTGGAGACTACTAGGGAGACCATTCCAGATAGGAGGGATGAAGGCAGCATAGAATCGGAGTCCTAGGGAAGTCCTAACACTAGGGACATGGAGAAGCTGGCAGCCAGAGGATCTTAGTGTTCTCCCATTCTTTTTGGGAGCTAGTTTGTTAATTAGGCGAGGCGTGGTGCCATTTTGCTGCAGCTTAAATGCAAGGCAGAGTGTTGGATATGATAATCTGCCATCTAGAGAAGGCCACCTAAGAGATAATAGTACATTGCAGTGATGCTCCCATGGTGACACCCCTGCGGCGAAGCACCCTATCCTATGATACAGTATTTTTAGCCTTTGCATTTAAGAACTTCTTACAGATTGTAGTAAAGGGGCCCCATATAGCAAGATTGGAAGGAGTATACCAATGGAAGCCTTGAGTTTGGATTCACGAGTGAGGAAAGGGCTGAGGTGATATAATAGACCTAACTTTTGGTTGAGTTTCTTGGTCAAATGGTCGATGTGGCTTTTAAAGGAGCAGTCATGGTCTAAGTATACACCTAGGTATTTGATACATCTATCACTTCAATTTTTTGAGCCATTGGAAAGAGCTGGGGACAATAAATGTAAAAGCGCTGGGCCTAGGCTTTTAGGGCCAAATAGCATGACTTTGGTCTTTTTACTATTTAGAACTAATTTATTAGCAAGAAACCAATTCTCAAGTAGACCAAGGTCTTGACTAAGAAGGTTGTTTATTTGAACAGTGTCTCAGGAGGGCCTATAAAGCACGGCATCATCTGCATATAAGGTCACCTTGGCCCCTCCACAATGTTGAGGCAAATCATTAATAAATAGGGAAAATAGGAGAGGTCCCAGTATTGAACCCTGGGGCACGCCATCTATGATAGGGCATTTGTTGAATGTAGCGCCATGCCATTTGACAATTTGTGATCTGCCATTAAGGTAGTCTGTGAACCGTTGAGTAGGCAGATGATCAAGACCAAGAGATGTTAGTTTAGTGATAAGCTGCTGCTGATTTACCAAGTCAAATGCCTTGGTGAGGTCTATAAAGATCACACCAGTTGAAAGGCCATCATCTAGAGCTGTGAAGATATCCCCAGTAAGGCTAATCAGGGCTGTGTTGGTACCATGAGTTTTCTAAAACCATGTTGTCGTTCAGTTAATAAATTGTACCGTTCAACATATTCCTGGACCTGCTGGTATACAATCCTCTCTAACACTTTACTTAGAGTGCAGAGGATGGATATCAGTCTGTAATTGTCAACAAGCTCAATATCCCCACCTTTAGGGATAGGAGTGACCAAGGCAACTTTCCACACAGTGGGGATTTTGCCTTCAAGCAGGGATCTGTTTAGGAGCCAAGTAACTGGAGTGGCAATAACGTGGGCTGCGATTCTGATGAGTCTGGACTCCAACTTGTCAAACCCAGCAGAACCAGAGGATTTGATTTGTTTTAATAATTTTTGGACTTCAGATTTAGTTGCAAGTTTGAAGTGAAAATTAGAGTAAGGGATTTCCTATGATGTCACAAGCAGAGCAACGAAAAGGGCTGTTTGTTTACTGCTATGTACACTGTAATTTTCCATGTATTTACTCCATAGAGGTATATCACAGAAGGCAGCAGCAGAAAGTTTGCAGGAGATAGTTGAGAATAGCTATTTGCAAGAGAGCCTTGGTAACTAGAGGTAATCAGATTTTTTATATGAAGTAATTGAATTCAATATTTAAAACAGGGTAGAATATTTTCATAGTAAAATAATTAAAATTTGTGCACCATTTGTTGACATGATCCAGCCCTACAAAGCGCATGCTTGGCATTCTGTTTGTACTATCTCCTTTTCTTATTTAGGAGTTGCAACAGATGGACTGTGCATTTGATATACTAAGTCATTTTACCAGAAGTTTAAGGTAGCTAAATTAGCAGCTAAATTAAAATTACAGTAAGCTCATGGTTCTCCTGTAGGGTTGAAGTTTTGCGGAGGACTTTTATCTGAGGAAAGTCTAGGAATGATAGAAAGTAAACACGTATCATCAGGAGGAAAACAGTCACATATTACAGTTTATAGCTTTCAGTTTGCAGCCCTCAGCAGCATTGGACTTTTAACAATTATAAAGACTGACTGTGGAAAGTAAGTGTCTTCACCTTAATTGTGGAGAACAAAAAGCGAGGGAGAAACTATATTAAGACCTTAAAATATTCAGTCTGCATGGTAGTTGGAGCTGAATGAAAGGGTGATCCATGCTCCTTATTTGGTCAAACTATTACTAAATTGAAAATAAGTACCAAGAATTGCAGTCTGTGGCATCCTCATTGTAGGTCTGAACAAAGAAGTCTAACCTCAACGAGCTGTCTTTGTCAAGCCAAAGAACTGTCTTGGGACTTACATAAGTATTTTAGATGTGCAAGATGTTGAGTGTCCTGGTCTGTGGACACAGTATTTAGTATACCAATGTTAACAATATGTTAGTGTGCACTAATGTTGTTACTATTGTCCTGGAATGCAGTGTTAAATGTCAAAGGTTTGTACTCTCCCGGGTCATGCCTGAAAATAAGCAAACGTCTGTCTAATACACCTTACTCAGTAAACAAAAACTAAATAAATTAAAAATA
Organism: Neoceratodus forsteri; assembly: GCA_016271365.2. Classification (NCBI taxonomy): domain Eukaryota; kingdom Metazoa; phylum Chordata; order Ceratodontiformes; family Ceratodontidae; genus Neoceratodus; species Neoceratodus forsteri. Next base: position 266,650,608 of record CM028137.1, read on the forward strand.
AACAAAGGATCAGCCCTCCATGTAACTTTTTGAATTAATCTGGGCCCTGGCACTCTAGCAGATTTGCATTTTTCGCTGATCTTGATATTGTCTATGTTAGAATTTGACTTTATGTGCATTGACTTGCATTAATAGTTAATTATTTTTAGTAAATCAGCACTAAACATAGAAACATAGACTTTGACAGCAGATAAGGACCACTTGGCCAACCCAGTCTGCCCATTTCCCTACTTATTGGATAAGCTACAGATCCTAGTTAACCAGCAGTCTACTTCTACCTACCCCCACAAGAATTGCCTTATGTCTGTCCCATGCATTCTTGAATTCCCCCACAGTTTTTGACCCCATGACCTCCTCAGGAAGGCCATTCCATGTGTCCATCACCCTCTCTGTGAAAAAATACTTCCTCACATTTTCCCCGAGCTGTCTCTCCTCTATCTTCAAATTGTGTTCCCTTGTTCTTGCACATCTCTTTTTATGAAAGATGCTACCCTCTTGGACTTTGTTGATTCCCTTGAGGTACTTGAAAGTTTCTATCATGTCCCCACTCTCCCTCCTTTCCTCAAGGGTATCATATTAAGCTCCTTTAGTCTTTCTTAATATGGCTTGTGTTTCAGACCCTGTCTATGTCATTGCAGAGATGGGGTCTACAGAACTGCATGCAGTACTCCAGATGGGGTGTCACCAACTGTTTATACAGAGGAATAACAACTTCCTGTTTTCTACTGGTGATGCTTCTCCCTGTAAATCCCAGTGTCCCCCCAGCCATCTTTACTGCCTTCTCACATTGCTTGCTCACCTTTGGGTCAACTGATATGACTACCCCCAGGTCCCTTTACATTTTTGTTGTTGTTAATACCTCCCCCCACCCCATTGTGTACTCTTCCCCTGGGTTTTTTGTTTCCCAGGTGCATTACTTTGCACTTCGTTGCATTGATTCTATGCTGCCATACTATTGACCATTCCTCCAACCATGCCAAGTCCCTTCTCATCCTTTCCACCCCCCCTTGTATATCAACCCTGTTGAAGAGCTTTGTGTCATCTGCAAAGACGCAACCTTTTCTTCTAGTCCTTCTGCAACGTGTCAGTGTCAGTGGCTCAGTAGGTAGCACACTCGCCTCTGAGGCCGGGAGATCAGAGGGCTGTGGGTTCAGTTCCCACATCTGGCACTTGGGTTAATATCCCAGTACTGACACTGTAATGCAGCATGAGAGGGGTGCTGCACTTCTGAGGTGCCGTCTTTCGGATGAGATGTTAAACCGAGGTCCCATCTGCCTGGATTGGTGGTAGTTCAGGTGGATGTTAAAGATCCCATGGCACTTATCGAAAAGAGTAGGGGAATTTCCCCGGTGTCCTGGCCAAATTTCCCTCATTCACTAAAAATACCACCAACAGCTTAATCTGGTTCAAGGTCAATTGGCATTCATCTGTATCCCCCTCCCCCGGGTCATGCCTGAAAATAGGCAGGATTTGTCTAGTGCACTTACCCGGTCAACAAAAGCTAAATAAATAAAAATAAATAAATAAATAAAAACGTCACTTAAAAAGACATTAAAAAGGACTGGACCCAGCACTGAACACTGTGATACCACACTAGTACCCCCTCCCATTCTTCAGAGTGGACTCAGTTTACTGTTACCTTCTGTGCCCTATTGTCCTGCCAATTTTTTACTGGGGTTACCACCCTGGGACCTACTCCCAGGCTGTCTAATTTGTTTACTAATCCTTTGTGTTGAACTGTGTTAAATGCCTTGCTAATGTCTGGGTAGGCTATGTCCACAGCCCCTCCCTGGTCTACTACTTTGGTCACCCAGTCAAAAAAATCTATTACAGTTGTCTGACATGACCTTCCCACTGTGAATCCATGATGCCTTGGGTCCTGTGCTTCCCTAGCCTCTAGGTACTCAACAATTCATTCTTTTAGAAGTGCTTCCATCATTTTCCCTACCACTGAGGTCAAGCTAACAGGTCTGTAGTTTCCTGTCTCTGCTTTGCTTCCAGTTTTGTGAAGGGGAATCACATCCACCTTCCTACAGTCCTTAGGTACCACACCATCCTCCCATGATTTATTAAAAAGGGTAGTCAGTGGTGTCACTAGTTGTGCCTTTAGTCCTTTTATAATTTTGGGATGAATCCCATCAGGCAGCATTGCTTTGTCCACCTGCAGTTTTAGGAGTTCTTTCAGAACCCTATCTTCTGTGAATCGACTTGTATAGACACCCCTACCAGAGTGCTTCTATTGATTGGATTAGGTACCTCTTCCTCCTCTTTTTTTGTGAATACTGAGCAGAAGTAGTTGTTCAGTATCACTGCTTTTTCACGGTCCCTCTCTGCCAACCCACCCTCCCCTTTATTAGGCCTCACGATGCCTCCCTTGGTCTTTCTTCGCTCCCTAATGTACCTATAAAAGGTTTTATCCGTCTTCTTAACTGAGTTGGCTATCTTTTCCTCAGTTTGGGCCTTTGCTATTCTGACTGTCTTTCCCAGTTCCTTCTGTTTAACTGGTACAGGTCTCTGTTCTGCTCCTTCTGCGTTTTCTTATGCTTCCTGAATGATGTCTTTTTCTCCCTAACCTTCCCCGCCACCTCTTTTGAGAACCATAGTGTTTTTTTCATTCATTTTGATTTGTTTATTTGCTTCACACAAAGGCTTGTTGCCCCTGTGATGGCAGTTTTGATGTGTCCCCATTGTTCCTCCACCCCTCCTTCTTGCCTGTTCACTAGTGCTTTTCTGAGGCACTCTCCCATTTTGACAATGTCAGCCTTCTTAAAGTCCAGTATCCTCACTTTTGTATGGCTTGACTCTGCAGCTGTGTTTATGATGAACCGCAGTGTTTCGTGGTCACTTGTTCCCAGATGGCTACCCACTTCTAGATCGGAGATCCTCTCTCTGTCCCCTTTTGAAAGTACCAGGTCTAAGACTGCTCCCTCCTGAGTGGGTTCCAACACTAGCTGTCTGAGGCATTCGCCCTGTAGGACATTGAGAATGACCTTGCTTTTCGATGCAGCTGCAGCAAAACTGCTCCAGTTAACATCTGGCATATTCAGGTCCCCCATCAAAAATATCTCCCCTTTTTCTGCCATCCTAAGGATGCCTTCTATCGTTTCCTTGTCCATTTCCTCCTCCTGAGACTGTGGTCTGTATACAACCCCTGTGTTGATTGTGTTGCCATTTCTGGTCTCCAGGGTGACCCACAGTGCCTCCTCTCCTCCCTGTTTATACCTTAATTCCATTGCTTCCATCCCTTCCCTACTAAGAAGTAAAAAGGATAAGTCAGACAAATAGTATTATACAGTATATAACTCTATACAACTCTATATTTGTCTGGTGCAATTTGTTTCTATCCTTGCTGAACTATCTCTGCTATTGGTGAGGCCACACCTTGAGTACTGCATGCAGTTTTGGAGGCCATACTTAAAGAGGGACATTAAACTCCTGGAGAAGGTCCAGAGGAGGGCAACCAAAATGATTTGGGGCTTGGGGGACAGGACCTATGAGGAGAGGCTCGAAGAGCTAAATATGTACACATTGGAAGAGAGAAGGGACCCAGGGACATGATAGAGGTCTTCAAGTACATGAAGAGGTAAATAGGGAGGAACAGTCAGGGTGCTTCAAAGGAAGGAGGAGGGACCACTAGAGGTCATGGGTGGAAGCTGGAGGGAAGATTCAGGGGAGAAAGGAGGTGGTGCTACTTCACTGAGAGGGTGGTGGAGCCATGGAATGCACTGCCTAGGGGGCTGGTGGAGGCAGAGACGGTGGAGGGGTTCAAGAGGGGCTGGGACAGGTACAGGGGAAGGGTTCTGGAAGCAAAATCCAATGCAGCAAGAATATCCGGAACCGGGAAGGGAGAAACCAGAGAAGGCGAGGGGGGCAGCAAGGTCAGCACCCAGGGTGGGGGCTGACCAATCGAGCAGACTCGAAAGACCGTTAGGCCTATTCTGCTGGCATTTTAGTATGTTAGTATTTAAGGGAATTGCATTTACAGTATTATTTGCTATCATTAAGCAACATTATTAACATATACACATAGAAGATGTCATATGCACCTACAAAGAAAAAAAAGTAAATGCTCCCCCTTACTTGGCAATTCCCTGCAAAATACTAAAAGGAAAAGAAGAAAAAATACTTATTGTAGAATAAAACAGACCAAAATGACTGATTATATAATGTTACTTAATGTATTAGACATGGACAGCATCTCTAATTTGAAACTAAAAACCGACAGTGCACTGCCAGTTTTGTTTAATATTGATATAATGGATGGAAGTAACTTAGAGAAATCTCCTAATTTGCCTTTTTCCCTTAATTTATTAGTAGCAAATGTGGAAAGGGAAGATTGTTAATAAGGGAACTGCTGATGAGAACTTATTGGAGAATATTATTTTTACTTTTCCTGGAGAAAATAGCTTCAGGGGATCTGAGACAGCTCCCAAAAATTTCAGTCAAAGTAAGATCCTTATGGTTCCCAAAAATAAAATAAAGGAGGTTCTGCAGGATCTACGACAAACAATAAATGATCTTAAGGGAATTGAAGGATAATATCAGGCATGTTTAAAACTGAGTGAGCATTATGAATAAGCTTCAGGATACTGCAACAAAGTGTACTGAACAAAATGCAAACCACCTGTATTTCCCCTCCTATCTGAGTGAGGAGTTGATCAGCTTATTAAAAAAAAATACATATTGCCAATTTTATGTTACTGGAGCAGCTGGTTATTATTAGAAGTGACATCAAGACCACAAGGGAACGTATTGCTGTTAATGGGGCAGGACTAGATGATATCAGTAGGAAACTTGATATTTTGGTACCCATAAAATAATTCTCTTCAGGGTTTATTGTTTCTTTTTCGAATTGTTTAACCAGGTGAGACACACTAAGCTGAAAGCAGGGTCCCTTGATATTACTTACTTTTCATCTGCTGGTGTCAGACCTGATTTTAGCAGTTAATAGTCCAATACTGGCTAAAAAATGTTGGTAATTCCAGACAGAAAAAGGAAAAAAAACAGAGAAATCAAAGCAAGGCACAAAAAGGGGCAGTAAAAAGTAATTTGAATACCCAGGACAGTCTTGACTGTCCTGACAATCCAGTTTTAGCACAGTGAATTACCAAAGATAAAAGCATCAACTATGAGAATCTCAGGACAAGCAAGTTCTAACTGATGAGCTTAGATTGCAATTTACTAACTTAGAGAATGAGTTTGAAAAATGAAATAAACAGTGTAGTAGTGCTCAGCAAAAGTTGTGTATTACGCCTGAATGGAACTTTCATGAATGTTTGCCAACTTTCAAGGAATTTTCCAGTCTTCTGCCTTTGGTGGATTGGAAATCTTCCAAATGTGTTTGGTGAATTTTCTCCCTGTTTGGCAGAATTTTCTTGCTGAACTACAAAATAATACACATGAACTGCAGAACTAATCCACAATTCATGTAATTATTCCACAGTTCAGATAGGGAAAAAGCTTACCTGTCTCTAGTGGCACCCCCACCCTCTAGTCGTGAGACCCCTAAAAGTTTCAAGTTTCCCTTGTGTCTAGCAGCACCCTCCCCAATTGCCAGTTCCTGAGAGTTTTAAAGAGCAAGTATTCACCTAAATGCTAGTGTTCTGTATTAGCTATGTTGGCATGATTTTAATAAATAACTGTTTAAAGCTGTTGCCCTGCTGTCTTTCTTTTTATCACTCAGTGTACCATATGGGCACAGTTCATATCAGCATTTCTGACTGCCTCACCTGTCTCAGATTGCATCAGAGAAAAACTGCTGGTTGAGATGTGCTGTCAGCCTGAGTCTGTGTGATGTCAGTTTCAGAAATCAGACTCAGGCAGGCAAGAGGTGATTCTGAATAGGGCTGGGAAGTCTTGTGATTGATCAGTACACACATTCCCAATCAGCATTCATAAATGACATCCTGTCAGTCAGTAATTTCTCACAGTTTAGCGCAAACCTTTTGAAGTCTTCCTGCATTCTTGAAATTGCCCTCTCGTTGGGTGATTGTCAATCACACAGACTGCCCAGATGCATTCAGAATTGCCTCATGCCATAATAATACTCCTAGACTGATACTCCCTCACTACCACAGTAGTAACTATAAATTGGATTTTATTTATTTATTTTATTTATTTAGCTTTTGTTGACCGGGTAAGTGCACTAGACAAATCCTGCCTATTTTCAGGCACGACGGGGAAGGGATACAGATGAATGCCAACTGACCTTGAACCAGATTAGTTGTTGGTGGTATTTTTAGTGAATGAGGGAAATTGCACAGGACACCGGGGAAATTCCCCTACTCTTTTCGATAAGTGCCATGGGATCTTTAACATCCACCTGAACTACCACCAATCCAGGCAGATGGGACCTCGGTTTAATGTCTCATCCGAAAGACGGCACCTCAGAAGTGCAGCACCCCCTCTTATGCTGCACTACAGTGTCAGTACTGGGATATTAACCCAAGTGCCAGATGTGGGAACTGAACCCACAGCCCTCTGATCTCCCGGCCTCAGAGGCGAGTGTGCTACCTACTGAGCCACTGACACTGACATATTGTTCTACAGATGTGATGTTAATGTGGTTATATAAGTGATGCAAGGAAAATAATTTTACCTTCTAAGTGTTGTTACCTTTTATTTTGTTATTCCTAGTTCTCTATGTTGCTTTTATTGTAGTTAGTGTATGTCAGGGACAGAGTAGTTGCTTTTTGTACAAGTGTTCTGTCCTGTCTGGTTACCTGTGGTTGTATTCATGAAAATATTTCAATAAACTATGATTTGAAAAAAAAGGAAAGTGGAAACAATAAAGCAACTGTGTAACTGCCAAAAGCAAACTTTTACACCTTTGAAACAAGTATTTAGAGACTAGGCTCGAATGGCTAATCTCCATTTGTTTAGTGCTCAAGAAGAAGTCATGGGAGAATACCTCCTTGCCTTCACAAAGCAGCTACTGGAACAATGTCTTGGTCTCCCAATGCTGGAGTATACAGGGTCAAACCAAGATGACGACTGAACCACTCTGACCATCCCAGGGCTATACTTAATATTTTGGCAGGGCAGTATGTTAAGAACCTTCTTTTGAACCAATCCTGGAAAAAAAGGACAGCTTCAAATGCCAGAAGGTGCTAATATCTACCTCTTTCCAGATGTCAGTTATGGCATGAGGCATGGTAGGAAGGGCTTTGAAGCAATACATGCTGGACTGAATACTCTGGGAGTTAGTCATGCTCTACAGTTTCCAGGCCATTTGAGAATTATATATGTGGGCAGAACTTACTCTTACATTGACCCCTTGGAGGTGGGTAAGAGACTTGAATCTATTAAACTAGACTTTAACCAGAAATCCAGAGGAAAGGATCCTGAAGAAGAGGGGGAAATCAAGTGATTGTATGTCATGTATGAAAAACATCATCTTTGATATTTCCTAATAATAACTGGCAATTTTCCTACACTTTAGAAATGCTTGTCTTTTCCATTATAAAGCTGTTGGATTTGAATGTTCCACCTAATGGTTGTAAAATGATGCTGGAGTTTCAGAACTGAGTTTAGGAGGAATCATACTGATAATCCTCTTGGTTATCTCCATGTGGTGAGTGGTGATTGAATGGGTATGTGAGGGAACTGAACACAACAAGATAGTCACTGCCTCATGACTCCTTGAAGCACACTAAATACTTGCACTGTCCCAATATCTCCCGCACAAAGCCAGCAACATAGGCTGACTGGTGCCTCATGGTAGAACTGGTATGTTTGATAAGAGAAACAAAAGCATTCTGCTATACTACTTATAGTATCTAATCAGGATATAGTATCCAGTTTAACCTCCGGATATGTATTTGGTATTTCTCTGGCTCTATCACCTGCAGTTTAACATGATTAATATCTATAGTTGTGAAGATTTACAAGCTGTAGTGGTTATACAGAAAAGTTTCTAATAATGTGCTGCATTCTTTTCTTCAGCAAATTGTTTGCATGGTTCATGGGGGGGGGGTCCAGTTAAGTGTGATCCTTTTAAAATGTGGTCAGGTTGTTATACACTGAACTTCAGGCAAGTCATGGACATACCATCACTTTGAGGTGATGTAATATGTGCAGATGGCACTACAGAAACTCTCAAGTCTTTCTTATTAGGCCATGGTAACAGCTGCACCAGCTAATTATAGTAATCATTTAGAAAAGTGTAATAAATGTGGTCGCAGGACCCATGAGTTAAAGTTTGATAAATGTGGGCAGAGGGCCCCTGTGTGATATGTCAAAGAATTAGTAGTACGAAGATCCTAAGTATAAAATCAAATGTCATTTACCCTGTACTTTGAACAAAGAAAGTTATTTACATTGTGTATTTGTATCAGAATAAAAATTTATTAAAAAAAAAAAAGAAATGCCTCTTGCCAGTCCAAGTGTGTTTTCTGGCACTGACATCACACAGATTTGGGCTGGCAGCACATCTCAACCAGCAGTTTTTTTCTCCTGTGGTCTGAGACATACGAGGCAGCCTGAAATGCTGAAATGACTTGTGCCCATATGGTACACTGAGTGACACAAAGAAAGACAGCAGGCAACAGTTTCAAGATGGACTATGGTAAAAATGTCTAGAATCAAAAAATTCAGAATTTGGATTAGTATAGCCCCAATCAGCCTCATGCCAAAAATGAGATCTCAGACTTACTTTGTTTAAAAGTACAAGTCATTCTACAATCCTAAATTTACTGCCTGTTCAAAAAAGCCAGTTTCAGAGAAGAGCTGCTGATCATGTCATCTCCTAAACTCACAGTCTAGTCTTCCCTGTCATCAAGCTTACATGACCTTTTTCTCTAAAGTTTAAAGATCATGTACAATGGTTTTCACAAGTAAAACAGGCAGCACCATTCAATAAACATTGCTTTAAAACTGTGTGTGTTTCAAGTTTTGTAACAAAGTTGACAAATTTGTAATTTTTGTGCCATTTTGTTATGGCCCTTTTTTCCAGGGTTGCTGTGTGCTGAGTCATAGTAGCACACTGCTGTAAGGTTTGCAGACTGGATAACTCTGATGTAGTGAAAGGCTGTGATCATTCATACTGGTCATTCAAAAGAGGTGATTTCTCAGGATGTTACTTCAATCAATCAATCAATCAATCAAAATCTTTATTTATTCAGGCGAACATCATTGAGCAAAGCTCATTTACAAGATGGACCTGAGTGGTCATACAAATGAGGATACAAGTATTATTACATAGACAAGAATAGCATAAACAGCAATACAATGACATGAATGATTATATACAACAATTTACATATATACAAGGAACAGTAGAACCATTTAGCCTGTAAGAAAAAAGGGGACAAAGGGTATAGCAGGCATAAAATATAAATTATAGGGTCTAACTAGTTTTTATGAGAATATAATAGGTGATTTGGAAGATAGAAATTGAATTAATATAATGGACTGAAAAAGGAAGGTGGGTTAGGTAGGGTAGGGGATTAGGCTTTATAAAAGCAATTGCAGAGCTCTGGAAAAGGGCGGAGAACAATCTTGAAAGATGCCAGAGGTAGTAGGCTATCTAGCTTCATGGATTTTTGGAGAGAGTTCCATGCAACTGCTAAGGTATAGCTGAAAGCAGCCCTCCCAAACCAGGTGCAGGCATTGGGGACCTTTAATATGATAGAGTTTACTGATCCTCAGAGTGTATGGCCTAGTTGTAATTTGGGTAAAGCAATCAGTGATATAGGTAGGTAGTTTGCCTGTTAACGCTTTGAATATCCAGATAGCAGCATTCCTATTTCTTCTGTGTTGTAATGATGTCCAGTTGACTGCCATATAAAGGAGCAATGATGGGTGCTGGAGGAAGGTCAGTAATAAATCTTATGGACCTGTGATACAGGGTGTCCAGTTTATGTAAGATATGCGTGAACAATGGCAGTAGAGAAAATCAGCATAATCAATGAGGGATAGGAATGAGGCCTGAATTAACCTTTTTTGAATCACTGTTTAGGTAATGTTTTATTCTAAAAAATAGTCAAGCCTCTGTCTTAGCTTTTAAGTAGCTCTTCAATATGGACAGAATAGTCAAGCCTGTTATCTATCCAGACTCCAAGGTATTTGAAGTTATCAACAAATTCCAGTTCTCTCCAAGTAAGGTGGATAATTGTAGGGTGGTGTATGCTGGGGTAGTGGTAGAGCAACTCTTTGTAGCAAGAACATAGCTTTTTGTTTTTTGGCATTTAGAATAGTTTTTGTCAAGTAGATTGTGCTGCAGAATGGAGAATTCAGATTGTAACAGTTCACAGGCTTTAGAAGGTGAGGATTGCTGACATATAATACAGTATCATCAGCAAACAGATGAATGTTAGATTGAGTGAGGTTGGCATCAATATTGTTTATATAAATGGCAAAGAGGATAGGGCCAAGAATAGAGCCTTGTGGTACACCCCTTAGCAGTGGTTTTGAGGTGGATAGGTAATTTCCATTTTAACCAGTTGTGACCTATCTGAAAGGTAATCCTTAAACCAGTTGAGTGATAGGAATCCAGGCCTAGTGAGTTAAGGAGGTGATTAATAAGTCATGATCCACTGTGTCAAAGGCTTTACTCAAATCCAGGAACACAGCACAGGTACAATTTTTCTTATCCAAGGCAGTCTGCCAATCGTTGGTTACCTTGGCTAAGGCAGTAATGGTGCTATGCTTTGATCTAAATCCAGATTGTGCAGAATTTAGAAGGTTGTTGTTATCCAGATAGTCCCTTAATTGAGAGTTTACTAGTTTTTCGAGCATCTTGCTTAAAAACAATTATCCTCTCTCCCTGTAAATGATGGTTCCCTACCACAAACTTTGGACTTCCTATTGCACTGGTGTGTAGGAGGCTCGAGGGAGCCAGCAACCAGTGAAATCACATGGAAGGTGGGGCTTCACCACTTTAAAATCCCACCATGCTCGCCAAGCATGAGCGTTGGTGCGAGTGTGAGTGGCACACCCTAGAGAAAACTTGCAGAGATTGTTAAAACTGGACACTTTGGTAAGTTGCCAAGTTGTGAAAATTTGCTTATAGAAGCTGCATTGGAGTAATTGGTATTCTTAGGAAGTGCCCAGCTAGATGTTTTTTTTTTTTAATTTAAATCCACCTGAGTTTTAAACAATGTTTTGCTTTTTAGACTATAAGCAGATAAAATAATACTTAAAAGGGATAAAATCTTTAGTAGTTTTATTTGTCCAATACTTTAATCTGAAATTTAATGGCAGTTATTAGATTTTGTAATTGACAGAGTCTTAAATAAGCAATTGTCTGTATATAATATAATTTTTGCCTATCTAGTTATTGGACAGTAAACCTAACTGGAGGTTGAATTAGTATTATTCCATTTATGTAAGGTTAATTTTGTAAGATGGTTTCTTAACCATGTATCTGAAAATAACAAACATCTTGTTAATCCTGGTGCTTGCTGTAAGTTTTTTGCAGAAATGTGTCCCCACAAAAGAAAACCTATTAAATTTGAGGACACAACTATCAGCAAACATAGGGTCTTACAAGTTAATTTCTCCAAACAACTTAAAAATTAAAGGGAAAAGAAACCCCTTTGCATTAATTAGAGAAGCTCTGGGGACAAGGACCATGAACTCTCAACATCTAGTACTGAAGCATCCAAGTAGGATATTGTGGGTCTGTTTAGTGCTTTATGGAGATATTGAAATGAATTCTGGCCCGGAAAATTATAATATCTCAATACACCATGACAATACAAGGAGTTTGATAAAAAAAATGGATCAATTTAGAGTATGGGTGGAGACAGTAAACTCTGACATAATCATTTTAACTGAGAAATGGTTAAACAAAAATACAGAAACACAAGAAATTGAACTAAATGAATACCTTCATTACAGATTAAATAGAAAAACATGGGGAAGTGGGGTGCTGATATATTTAAAACACAGTTGGGTCCCTCTGTAGGTGAGACAAAGAGCAGCCACAAGCTTCCTAATAGCAAGGAGGTGATTTAATAGAAGTACACTGAATTGAAGTCTTAATTGTGGGGCCTGTGTAAGGAAGTAGAAGTCAGAGTTTTGCTTCTCTGTTTTTGGGATTGACTTTTCTTAATGTAACTTCTGTTTGCCAGGGAGGAAATTTAGCTGGGATAATATTTGCAGTCATTTGTGACTAGACCTGTTACTTAAGCTCTATGAAATAGGTGTCTGATAAGAGGAGGAGCTGAAAGGGGCCTGAGGAACTGTGGAATTAAAAACAGGAGTTGTTTGTGGACTCTGCTGTAAGTGAAACAAAGAGCAATCATCAGCTTCCTTATAGCAAGGAGGTGATTTAATAGACATACACTGAATTGAATTCTTAATTTTGGGGCCTGTGTAAGTAAGTACGTAGAAGTCAATGTTTTGGTTCTCTATTTTTGGGGTTGGCTTTTCTTAGTGTAACTTTTATTTGCCAGGGAGGAAATTTAGCTGGGAGAATATTTGCAGTAATTTGTGACTAGACCTATTACTTAAACTCTGTGAAATAGGCGTCTGATAAGGGGAGCAGCTGAAAGGGACCTGAGGAAATGTGGAATTAAAAACAGGAGATGTTTGTGGACTCTATCTGCTGTTGGCGAGACAGAGAGCAGCCACCAGATCCCTTATAGCAGTGAGGTGATTTAAAAAGAAGTACACTAAATTGAATTCTTAATTTTTGGGCCTGTGTAAGTAAGTAAGTAGATATCAGTGTTTTGGTTCTCTGTTTTGGAGGTTGACTCTTCTTAGTGCAACTTTTATTAGTCAGGGAGGAAATTTAGCTGAGAGAATAGTTGCAGTCATTTGTGACTAGATCTGTTACTTAAACTCTGTGAAATAGGTGTCTGAAAGAAAGAAAGGCAATCACCAGGGTGGTGGGTCAGAGTTGTAGTTGATTATTTCTGTGGGTCACCCTGGACACAGGAAATGGCACCACAATCTGCACATAGGTTGTCTACAGACCCCCATCTCATGGAGAGGTAATGGACATGGAAATGATAGAAGGAATCCTTAGAATGGCAGAAAAAAGAGAAATATTGTTGATGGGGGTCCTGAATATGTCAAATGTTATCTAGAACACCTTTACTGCAGCCACATCCAAGAGCAGGGTTATTCTCAATGCCCTACAGGGAGCATGCCTCAGACAGCTGGTATTGTAACCCACTCGGGAGGGAGCAATCTTAGACCTGGTACTTTCAAATGGGGATGGAGATAGGATCTCAGATTTAGAAGTGGGTAGCCATCTGGGAACAAGTGAGCACCAAACAATGTGGTTCACAATAAACGCAGCTCTAGAGTCAAGCCATACAAAAGCAATGGTTTTGGACTTTAGGAAGGCTGACATTGTTAAAATGGGAGAGAGCCTCAAAAAAGCACTAGCAAACAGGCAGAAAGGAGGGGTGGAAGAACAATGGGGGAAAATCAAAACTGCCATCGCAGAGTCAACAAGCCTTTTTGTAAAGCAAATCAACAAAACAAAATGAAGGAAAAAGCCACTATGGTTCTCAAAAGAGGTGGCAGGGAAGGTTAATGAGAAAGGGATAGCATTCAGGAAATATAAGGAAACACAGAAGCAGCAGGACAGAGAACTATATCAGTTAAAGCAGAAGGAGGCAGGGATGGCTGTCAGAATAGCAAAGGCCAAAACTGGGGAAAAGATAGCCAACTCAGTTAAGGAGGGGGATAAAACCTTTTATAGGTATATCAGGGAGTGAAGAAAGATGAATGGAGGGATACTGAAGCTTAATAAAAGGGAGGGAATGTGGGAAAAGTGGGACAGTGAAAAAGCAGGGATACTGAACAAATGCTTCTGCTCAGTATTCACAAAAGAAGAGGGGGGAAGTACCTAAACCAAACCATAGAAACACTGTGGATGGGGGTGGGGCGCGATACAAGTCCATTCACAGAAGAAAGGGTTCAGAAAGAACTCTTAAAACTGAATGTGAACAAAGCAAAGGGGTGTGACGGGATTCAACCAAGAATTCTAAATGAACTAAGGGTGGAACTAGTGACACCACTGACTATCCTCTTTAACAAATCATGGGAGGATGGGGTGGTACCTGAGGTCTGGAGGAGATCAGATGTGATTCCACTTCATAAAAGTGGGAGCAAGGCAGAGGCAGGAAACTACAGACCTGTTAGTTTTACCTCAGTGGTAGGGAAAATGATGGAATCACTTCTGAAGGAAAGAATTGTTGAGTACCTAGAGGCCAATAGGGCACAGGACCCAAGGCAGCATGGATTTACAGTGGAAAGGTTGTGTCAGACAAATCTAATAGATTTCTTTTGCTAGTTGACCAGAGTAGTAGACCAGGGAGGGGCTATGGACTTGGTCTACCTAGACTTTAGCAAGGCATTTGACGCAGTCCCACACAAGAGATTAATATACACATTAGCCGGCCTTGGAGAGGGTCCCAAGGTAGTAGCCTGGGTAAAAAATTGTCTGGAATACAGGATGCAGAGGTTAATACTAAACGGAGTCCACTCTGAAGAAAGAGGAGTTACTAGCAGAGTACCACAGGGTTCAGTACTGGGACCAGTCCTCTTTAATGTCTTTATAAGTGACTTGACAGAGGGACTAGAAGGAAAAGTATGTCTCTTTGTAGATGACAAAAAGATCTGCAAGAGGGTCGATACAGAAGGTGGGGTGGAAATGATTAGAAGTGACTTGGCAAAGTTGAAGGAATGGTGAAATGTATGGCAGCTTAGAGTCAATGCAAAGAAGTGCAAAACAATGCACCTGGGAAACAAAAACCCAGGGAAAAGAGTACACAATGGGGGGGGGGGGTGAGATACTAACAACAACAAAAATGGAATGGGATCTGGGGGTAGTCATATCATATAACCTAAAGGTGGGCAAACAATGTGAGAAGGCAGTAAGGAGGCCTTGTGGGATACTGGGATGCACAGGGAGAGGCATCACCAGTACAAAACAGGAAGTTGTTATTCCTCTGTACAAACTGTTGATGAGACCCCATCTGGAGTACTGCGTGCAATTCTGGAGACCCCAACTCCACAAGGACATAGACATGATGGATTCTGTACAGAGGAGGACAACTAAAATGGTGCAGAGTCTGCACCAGAAGACCTACAAAAAGAGATTAATGGAGCTTAATATGTATATCCTTGAGGAAAGGAGTGAAAGGGGGGACATGATAGAAACATTCAAGTACCTCAAGGGAATCAACAAAGTCCAAGAGGGTAGCATCTTTCAGAAAAAAGAAATGTGCAAGAACAAGGGAGCACACTTTGAAGATGGGGGGATGGCTCAGAGGTAATGTGAGAAAGTATTTTTTCACAGAGAGGGTTGTGGATACATGGAACGGCCTTCCTGAGGAGGTAGGGGAGTCAAAAACAGTGGTGGAATTCAAGAATGCATGGGACAGACATAAGGCAATTCTAGTGGGGGGTAGGAGGAAGTAGGTTATTGGTTAACTATGTTCTGCAGCTTATCCATTTGGTAGGGAAATGGGAAGACTAGGTGGGCCAAGCGGTCCTTATCTGCCATCAAATTCTATGTTTCTGTGTTTCTCTACACCGTTATTTTCAGGTGTGTACGAAGGGATTGAATGTAAATTGATTCATCTTCAGGTACTGGATGTAGTATTTGGACCTGTGTATTCTCCTCCCAAAGTTAAACCAGCTGCATTCGAACCTTTCTCCCAACTTGCATCTGAGCATGTTAGAAAACAGAATTTGATTCTGGTGGGAGATTTTAATGAAGCTTGGAATGGGTAAGGAAAAAAAAAATTGAAGAAGCATTTTTAAATATACATTTAAAACAAATTATTGATACCCCTACATTAAAAAGTAGACTGATGGGATCTGGTAATATACTGGATTTGATTTTCATAACACCTTATATGGAATTAATAACGAATGAGGTGTGCCCACCAAACCTAGGTGACCATAGTGTTATTTCCTGTAAAATTAATTTAATAGGGAAAAAAACAACCGACCCTATCTCCCCCAAAATTATGAAGAGAAGCTTTGTGAAATATAGTCCTGCAATCTTTGTGAAAGAATTAAACATGGAGACCACGTGATGCAGCACGCCGAGTAGCAGCTCACTAGTTTAGCTCCCGTCACCTGGTGTGTTAAAAAGCTCTTTTTGAAGCATCCATTTCTTCTTAAGGCCGTTATCTGGGGGCTAACTATTTGATCAAGGACAGGAGAAGAGTCCGGTCAACGAAAATGGAGGCGGAGATGCATTTGGCACCCCCTAAACACACCCCGCCGGTATCCCCTGAGAAACAGAGCAAACGGCCTAAGGCTCAGCAAAGTCATGCCAGCAAGGTAGCAGCTAACAGCACCACTCCAGTGAGAGAACTCGGGGAAATCCCTCTAACGCTGGAACGGTTTCTTGCCGAGTTCACCCCGTTCAGGGAGGATGTTAAGTCCCTTACAACAAAGGTTAAACAGATGACCGCGGTACTGGAGGACTTAACCACAAGAATCACCGACAATGAAGCCCGTACTGTCTCATTGGAGAAAAAAGCAGACAGCATAAGGGAGGAGGTAGTAGAAAGCCGTCACAGGATCAAAAAACTAGAGGTCAAACTGCAGGATTTGGAAGGAAGGAGCCGCAGAAATAACGTGGTCTTTCTTGATATCCCAGAAAAAGAAGAAGGTCCAAATGCTATTAGCTTCATTCAAAAACTGGTGGAAAAACTAGCTGGCCCTTCTCCATTTGGTAAAGTCTACATGATAGAGCATGCACACAGAGCTCTCCAACCCATGCCACCACCTGGAGCCTTGCCCCGTCGGATAATATGCAGGTTCCTTAATTATCAAGAGAGCAATATTTACTGGGAAAGATAAAGGAGCTGCAAGAAATTAGATGGGAGGGTGTAAAATCAGAATAACGCAAGACCTCCTTGCTTCCGTTAGGCAACGTCGCACACAATTCCATCCAATTGTCTCAAAACTAATCGCTTCTGGTATAAAGTTCAAAATGGGATACCTTGCCAGGCTGCAAGTACTGCTGGATGGCTCCTGGGTTGCATTCGAGGAGGTGGAGGTGGCTAAAGCGGCCCTTCAGAAGTCCCTGCCTGACCTGTTTAGCAATCGCTGAGAGTAATTAAATGGGACTCTGGTAGCTGTGTCCTCCAATACAAGAAAGCTGAAAGTTAAGTAGTTGATCATGAAATCCCGATAATCGTCGTGTGGAAGATGGCCCCCCCCCCCATCTCGTCTCAGCTACAAGCTTCAGAATTCCAGTCTAGCCTTGGTGAAATCCTTTATATAAAGACTTTTACCCCAAAAAGGAGCCCTGAAACTTCGGACAGTGTACAATATTTGAAGGGCAGGAACTGTTTTCCAAGAGGTCTAGTTGGCATATGGGGAATTGCTACCAGTTTCTCCGAGCAAGTGGAAGTTGAGGTTGCGCTCTGCTGCCGCTAGAGGTCCCCGGAAGACAGAAGAAGAATGAATGGACATTATGTGGGGATGCATAGCGAGCCAAAATCTGGACTTCTTATAGCTCGGCTAGTTTGGCAGTGCGATCTATCTGACCTCTGGTCCTAACTCTTGTGTTTATTTCACAGTAGTTTTTAGTTGTTTCTTTATTGAAGACACTGATTGAGATGGTGTGCTCTGCCTCTAGACGTTATTAGGGGACAGTATGTTGGTTTAATAATAACCAGAGAAGCACTCTTTGTTTTTGTTTCATGCTACCCTGCGGATTAGGGATAGCTATTTGTTGATTTGAGCACATAGGATTTCGTTTTAAGGAGGATCACCTCCCAAGTGCCTTTGGGGGTCTCTTGATATATGTGTGTGGGCTTCCCTTTGAGTAAATGGGAATCAAACCTATGCATGAAGATAAAGTCCCCCCATCTTTAGAGCGATTTATCTTTCCCAAGGGGGTACAATAAGGCCATACAAACTGGCCAAGTAGTCGCAACTAAGTGCAGTTGTTCATTTTTAGGCCATATTGCAGTCACCCCCCTGATTAGGTACTGTTACACTAACAAACCTATAACCAAGTTTGCAGTTTATAATTAGTGTGGTTCACTTTTAATTGAAGGGACTAGTCAGTGTTGTTATCATGTTGGGGATTATCCCATCAAATGTGTATGGGGGTTTCCCCTGAAGTAAATATTTTGAACCTTCTAAAAGTTTTTGTATAGTTTTACAGTGACTCTTCTTGGAGTCAGGTGACGGGGCAGAACAACTGGGAGAGTAGTGAAAATTGGTTCTGCACAAAGTGGAAATAATAGAAGGGGGGGCAATTTGGGTCATCGATTTGGCAAAGATAGTATTCGCTATATGGTCTGAGGGAAGGGTTTAGGGGAGAAAATAAAGGGAATGCATAAGGGGCTGTGTGTAAGGGAGCTGGGGAGGGCACAGCACAGCACATACAGACTCCACCTCAATACTTCCGGTGGATTCCTTTTTGCATTTACACTACTATTGAATTGTATAGTTAAAGGTCAATGACTAAACCATTGAATGTTATAACATGGAATGTTAAAGGGGTTAGATCTAAAACTAAATAATATTCGATCTTAAAGCATTTAAACTTGGTTGCTGCAGAAATCATGTTTCTACAGGAAACGCATCTACTAGATGTTGAGGCCATTAAGTTGCGGAGGCTACAGGTGGGACAAGTCTTTTCAGCGGAGTGCTCCACAAATAGTGGCGGTACCATGATCTTGGTCTATAGGAAACTCCCCTTTACCTCAACACAAATAATAAAAGACCCCAAGGGTAGATTTATTTTCGTTATAGGTAACCTATATGCGAAAGAAATACTCCTGGGGAGTATTTACGGACCAAACCAGGATTCCCCTAGTTTTTTTACACAAATTATTACCACTTTACTTCCTTTCCTCTCAATTCTGATGATACTTGGTGGTGACTTTAACTTGGTGTATGACCCGATGGTAGATAAAACCGGGCACTCAAGGATGGGATTATCTCCGGCCCAACGTGCGTTTAGAGATTTACTAGACCAGGTTGGACTGTGTGATATTTGGAGGGTTTTACACCCCGGTGATAGGGAATATACCTTTATCTCCCCGGTCCATAAAACCTTGTCCAGAATAGATTACTTGCTTATCTCAAGGGCTTATATCCCACAAGTTATTGATTCCTCGATACAGCCGGGACCCCCATCAGATCATTCCCTCGTAAGCTGTCAACTGACTATAGATCCTCCGCGAAGAGGTGGAGGAAGATGGAAACTTAACGATCAACTCATTAAAGACCCTCATTTGGCTCGTACAGTACAGGACCATATAGATCAGCTTATTCAGTTTAATCAGGGCACAACCCGAAGGCCTGACATCCTCTGGTGTGCCTTTAAGGCTTACCTAAGGGGAGTATTTATTGAGTTAGCTTCTAGTAGGAAGAACACAAAGGAGCAGGAGATGTTCCAGCTGCTGCTTCAAATAAGGGCCATAGAAAAGGACCTGTCTCCTGCCACACCAGAACCCACATTTCAAAAGCTCATTAAATTAAGGGCGGCCTATCTTGAGATTCTCCAAGAAAAAGCAGAATACGCTATCTTAAAAACACAGGCCTCATTTACTGACCGGGGGAGAAAGCAGGACGCCTCTTGGCTCGTAGAATGAAACAAATAGAATCCTCTAGGTATACTGCTTCTATCCTATCTCAAACGGACAGAGTTCTGAAGACCGCCCGAATGACATAGTATTGGAATTCCTTTACTATTACACTGATCTATATGGCCCTATGCCAGACCTCCCAACCCAGATCAAGCTAGAAAGCTATCTTCAGGAAACCCCCTTGCCGAGTCTTACTGAAGACCAGCAGAGGGCATTAATTTCAGCTATTACAAGCAACGAGATATTTAAAGTAATAAGTACTTAACCCTTAAACAAAACCCCAGGGATAGATGGTTTTTCAGCTTACTTTTATCAAAGGTTTAAAACCTCCATCATCCCTTTGTTGCTTCCTTTATTCCAGTATATACTTTCTGGAGCTGAAGTAGATGCTTCTCTTTTTGAAGCACTAATTGTGCTTATTCCTAAGCCGGGCAAGGCACCTGAACTAGTCACAAATTACTGACCGATTTCCCTTCTGAACCAGGATGTTAAGATACTGGCCAAACTAATAGCTTGCCGACTTAACCTGATTCTCCCTTCCATTACTGGCCCCGAACAAGTGGGATTCATGAAAGGCAGATTTTCCTCCGACCACCTCCGCACCCTGGCTCATGTTTTCTCGGCGTCCAGAGACGTCCCATATCCTGCTGCTCTAATCTTTCTGGACACCAAGAAGGCATTTGACAGAGTTAACTGGCAATACTTATTCCAGACGCTGGAAGCCTTTAAATTTCCTAATGCCTTTCAGACCTGGATCAAATCCCTTTATAATTTTCCTACTGCAAGAATATCGGGCAACGGAGTTATTTCAGATCCATTTACCCTTTATTCTGGAACTAGGCAAGGTTGCCCTCTCTCTCCTTTATTGTTCAACATATATTTGGAGCCACTAATCCGTAGACTGCAGGCCTGTCCAGAGATACAAGGAATTCCGATTTACCCATGTGAGGTCAAGGTCTCCACTTACGCAGATGACCTTCTCCTCCAAGTTGCCAACTCCATTTCTTCCATCCCCGCAGTGTTAAAGATTATTAAATCCTTTAGTTCAGTCTCTAATTACAAACTAAATGTAAACAAAACAACTGTTTTCCCCCTTAACCACAAGCTCCACAAGGCGGATATCCTAGAAATGGGACTAGCCTGGAAACAGGACTCCCTCCGATATTTAGGTATCGAATTATCCAAACTTATGGGAAACACTATAAAACTGAATTTGGATTCCCTGCTACATGTGATCAAACAGGATCTCAGAAGATGGGCCTCCCTCCCAATTTCGATTTGGGGAAGAGTTAACCTGCTCAAAATGAATGTATTTCCACTGCTTTTCTATCCCCTGTCAATGCTTAATATTTGGCTCCCAGTATCGTGGTTCAAGAAGGTAAATAGTTTGTTTTTAGAGTTCGTCTGGGCATACAAGACTCCTAGGATTACGTTCCATAAATTAAGTGCACCTAAGTTGAGAGGTGGTTTGCGCTTACCTCACCTTGGGCTCTATTTCTGGGTGAGCCATATTAATAAATACCTGAGATGGACACTACCTGTATCAACGAGTTACACCCCGCCATGGTGCAAAATAGAGCGGGCCAGATCAACGTATGTGGCTTAGCACCAGAAGCCCGACTGCATATCAAAGAGAATCTCCTTCCCAGCAGGTTAAAAAATACCCCCATAGCATTATCACTTAGAGTTCACTCTCAACTGTGTCGTTTTCTTATATATGATAATAAAAGAGACACAAATCAACCCCTGTTTGGAAACCCCAATTTTAAGATCAGTGATAAATGTATCCCCTCTAACTGGTTACCTCAACTGAAGGATACCCCACTGAATTCCTTAATAGGGGATGATGACGCCTGGTTATCAGGCCAATGTATAATGCAAAAGTTTAAGATCCCTACTAAACATTTTTTTAGAGTCATCCAACTCAGACACCTGTTAATTAAAGTGTTTGGGCAAAAGCTATGCCCATGTACAGACCCTCCCTTAGTGCGGATTTGGCTCAATTGGCGGGCCAGCAGAAAGCGGTCTCCAAGATTTACGGTATTTTGTTTGATAGATCGTATCCAGACTGCTATGGTCCAACTCGTTACTGGTCTTCTCACTTCCCTGGCTACGACATTAATTGGGCAGATCTTTGGTTTAGTTGTCATAAATTCGTAACGCAAGACAGATTAAAGATGATGCAAATGTTTATTTTACACAATGTATATCTTTCCCCTGAGAAAATGTTTAAGTACGGTTTAACATCCTGTTCTCAATGTGTGAGATGCTTTAAACACGAGGGCTCCTTACTTCATATTTTTTGGACTTGTCCCAAAATAATTCCTCTCTGGACCACCATTCGAAATAAGATTGATCTCATTTTGGGAATAGAGGATTTATTTAATCCTGAAATATGCATCTTAGGTGACTTTTCAGGTATTAGTTTCCCTAATAAAAAATATTATATGGCCTTGATATCCCTGTCACTTAAGAAAGTAGTTCTAAGACACTGGAAAGATCAATCTGAAATCAAGTATGGGGAATGGCTATCTGAGCTCCTTGCAAATCTCAGAACAGAAAAGGCTATTGCAAGTTTAAATAATAGGTTGGATAGGTTCAAGAAAATATGGGACCCCTTATACACGTTACTCTCGATTTAGAGCTTCTCAGAGTGAGGACTTTACTATCTGAGGTACTTTATTATCATTGTGTTGTCTGTGCTGTGGGAATGGTAGGGAACAGGTTTTAATTCAAGACTGTACTAGTGGGGCGGGGAATGGGGATGTGGGTGGGGATGAGGGGAAGGGGGAGTGGACAGATCTAGACTAATGTACATTGTCTATGTGAATTGTATCTGTACTGGAAGATCTGTCATATATGGTAAAACTATTTATGAACTTTAAGCAGAAAAAAAGAAAGAACTAAACACTAAGGCCCAGATATTCAAAAGGGTTGCGCCATGCACAACAGGGTTGCGCATGCGCAAGTCCAAAATGCGCCATTCTGCGATATTCAGCAGGAGGCAGTTACGCCACTGGCAACAGGTTGTGCAAGAGAGCAATGCAAATGAATGCATGCTCAACAGGAGGGGGAGGATCCATGCATAACCTGCGCAACCCGATATTCAGTCGGGTTGCGCAGAGTTGTGCATGCACAACCCCCAACCTGCGCCCGCACAAGCTTGAGCCAAAAATAAAAGGCTTAAGTTGAGGGCCACCCACAGGTGAGCTGCTGCATTGCAGGCGCAACACAGCAGCTGCCATCTGGCTGGCCCCAACTCGGTCCCTGTGCCCCCCACCAGCCCGATCGCGGGCGTACAGGTACATGAACCCCCACACATCTCCACAGCCCGATGTCGGGCAGAACCGTACATGAACCCCCCACACATCTCCCACAGCCCGATCGTGGGCAGAACCTGTATGAACCCCCAGTGCCCGATCGCGGACAGAATGTAACCCTCCCCAATCCGAATAACTCCCTGGTGGTCCAGTGGACCGTAAAGCCCGATCGCGGGCAGAATGTCCAACACAACTCCCCCAAACATCTCCCTGGTGTCTAGTGTCCCCCCCACCCAGAAGCCCCTCCACCCCTCCCCGCGCCAGGGGCGACAGCATCCACCGCCTGCCGCCCCACCGCCCGCCGACTGACTGTCCGGTAGGGCTGCCGCATGTGGCAGATTTGTGAATGATCATTCACAAATCTGACTGTCATGTACGGTATGGGCTGCATGCCCATTGGCTGTAGCTCTGCACCATCGGGCGGCAGCCCCACCGGACAGTCAGTCAGTGGGGCGGGCAGCAGGCGGTGGATGCTGTCGCCCACCGCCGCGGGGAGCGGGTGAGGGGCTTGGGTGGGGGGACACTAGACACCAGGGGATGTGGGGAGTTGTGTTGTGACATTCTGCCCGCGATCGGGCTTTACGGTCCACTGGACCACCAGGGAGTTATTCGGGTTGGGGAGGGTTACATTCTGCCCGTGATCGGGCACTGGGGTTCATACAGGTTCTGCCCACGATCGGGCACTGGGGTTCATACAGGTTCTGCCCGCGATCGGGCACTGGGGGTTCATACAGGTTCTGCCCGCGATCGGGCTGTGGAGATGTGTGGGGGTGTCATAACTGTGATGCCCGCGATCGGGCTGCATTGTGCGTCGGTCCCCGACGGCTGCTGCCTGGCAGGGTGGCCAGGAGCAAGTCCTCGGGGATCGGCGCACCTACATGCAAATGGCATGCAAATGGGGCCATAAATAGATGCAAATGGCCCCCCCTGCGCCTTGCATAAATTATGGCCCCATCTGCATGTCACCTTTTGAATATCGGAAATTTGAGCATGGCGCAATGGTACTTGCGCCACCGCAAGTTTAATGCTCCAACTCTGGCAACTTGCGTACGAAGTTCCACTGCGCATCTTGCGCAAGTGTTGTGGCTGGGGGTATTCAAAGAGTTGCTCAACAGCGCACCCTTGAATATCACCCGCCACACCCCTGCGCAACTATTTTGAGCAGCGCAGGGGCTTGCGCCTCAGACTGGCGCAGTTTGAATATCTGGGCCTAAGTATATCAGAGAGTAGCATTAATTCCAGATATTGAACTGATAGTAGATGAATTTACTGAGACCTTTGTCAATGCTTGTGACAAATGTGCCCCATCAAGGGAGCAAAAAACCAAATCCCATCGCTTACTATGGTTAACTGAACCCATTAAGAAATTACTTAACGAGAAGGACAGATTATGGAAAGCTGCAAATAAGACTCTGGATAAAAAAAAAAATCTGGGAACAATGTAAATATGTTAGAAATAAAACAAAGACTGAAATTAGGAAATTAAAAGGGAAATGTTATAGACATAAGATTCAGAATACAACCAATCCAAAGCATTATTGGAATCTGATTAAAATTTTAGTTAACCCTGGGATGAGTCACAATAATATTAAAATGGTGGATAATGATACAAGTGTTACTCAAGTTAGGGCAGCAAACATTTTAAATAATTATTTTATTAATCTACCAGATTTAAACTGGAATAATAATTGTCATGTCTCATATTGTTTTGAAGACAGGACAGAAAAACAAATATGTCAAATGCTCCAAGCTTTAGATTAAAAAAAAAGAAATACCCCATTGGAGGTTATTAAGGAAATAAGCAAATTAAAAAATAACAAAGCAGGAGGCAAAGATAATACAGAGATACATTTTTGAAGGATTGTGCTGTAGTTGTAGGGCAGCCTCTAGTCAAACTGTTTAATTTGAGCCTAATTCAGGGGGAATTTCCAAAAAAATGGAAAATGGCTAAGACCATCCAAGGGAGGGGATGTTTCAAATCCATTAAACTACAGACCTATCACTCTTTTGCCAGAAATCTCAAAGTTAATTGAGTCTTTGGTTTGATCCATTCCCAGTTAATGGCATATCTTGATAAATGTAATAAATTAACTCCTGTTCTGCATGGATTTAGAAAGGGACCGTCCACGGAGACTGATCTCAAAGATTTTCTGGACCAACTAGCTTCCCCCGTGGGAGAGGAGTGATCTGTGGGTGCAGTCTTCATGGACATGTCAAAAGCTTTTGATTTAGTAAATGATCAACCATTGTTGGAATCCCTTGAAACTATTGGGGTTACAGACCAGCCATTATAATGGTTTTCCTCATACTTAAAAGAACACACTCTACTGGTTTCTATTGGTGGAATTAACTCAACCTTTGCCCCATGACAAGAGGTGTACCCCAGGGCTCAATTTTGGGCCTTCTAATGTTTTTGATTTACATGAATTCTCTTCCAAACTTTATAAAGTATTCCAACATCTTATTATACACAGATGATACTCTACTAATATCTAAAGGTGTTGATAAACAAGAAGCTGGAAAAAAACTTCACGCAGACTTTGATATTTTGCAACAGTGGTTTAGGTCAAAACATTTACTGATGAATATATAAAGAAAAATTCAAACCATGTTATTTAAATCTTCAAAGAGTAAAATCCCAAGTACTGAGAGTGCCTTACACATTAGTCCACAAATGGGCAGATTATAACCCAGGCACTAATTTATAAGTACATGGGTGTGGAGTTTGACCCAGTCCTCACTTTTAATCAACACATAGACAAAATAATAAAGAAGACAAATGTGAAACTAGGGGCTCTAAGAAGAATCTAATTTTGCCTGACTAAAACAGATCACTTATTAGTTTCAAATCAACTACTTATTCCAATATTGGATTATGGATGTCATATTTATAGCTTTTTCACCAAAAGATCTTTACACAAATTGGACATTTTGTATCATAAGATAGCCAGATTTGTCCGGTGATGTGAGCCCACTGTGCATTATTGTACTCTTTATCAAACATTATCCTGGAATTCGTTACAACAAAAAAGAGAGACAGCTTGGAATACTTTATTGTATAAAATTATGAAAACTGACATGCCAATGAAGCTTGTAAATCAATTAGAGTGGTCTAAACATAATTTCTGCTTGAGGAATACTAATACAAGCTTAATTGTCCCTAGGATATGAAATAATTATGGAAAACTTAAATACAAATACAGGGCTGCTAGTTCATGGAATAGTCTGCCCACTGGATTGAGAGCAACGGACTTATCAGTAAATGCATTTAGATTTAAAATTAAACAGGATTCTGCACACATCTGTCAGTGTTTTAAATAATTATATTCTTCTGCCTACCTGTAACTGATTGGTGTATGTTTCAGGATTAATTATGTCTTTGTATGTGAATTTGATTTGTTTTGAAACTTCTCTGATGATCTGCATTGCAACATTCTTAAAATACTCTACAGGATCACCATGAAAACTTGGCTTGCATAAGACCTATGGTGAAAACATTTGCTTGTCAAGTTCTTTGCCTGTATAAATAAAGATGTTTTTACTACTGCTACCTTCTAGAGGTGTTGCTGTTTTGAAACTTACTACAAGTTTCTAAGCAGTAGCCAGTCCAATGTTTTCTCCTTGGCAGGTTGTTATTTGATCTACATTTAATTTCAGGCTCATTTTTGTTGTTCTCTACATTAAAATGATCACTATACAACGGGTATGGAAATTCCTGCCTTCTGATTGGCTGACTGGAACCATTTACCCATTGTAAATCCTACAATATACCAGTGGCAAAAGGTGCCGGCCACCAGTCAGCCACATCAGGAACCCACTCACAAATCACTCCAACCATGCCGAAGCCAGCAGTAGGAAACATGGCAAGGGATGGCAAGATCCTTAGTCACAGAACTCCACAGTTCACAATACTGACCATTCCCAAAAACACATAAACTGATGCAAAGCCCACATCATGTTTAAAATACTTTTATAAAGTGTTTCTCCCATAATCCCTAGTCACCTCTTAATGTTGCCACCCAAAACTGTTTATGTGCTTACAGAGTGACAGCACACTGGCCGCAACAACAACACTAAAGCACCGCGAGCATCTTGGTCGGCTCCCACCATAACCCTTCAACAAATAAAATATTTTAACAGAGTCCAGAATCCTCAATTTAGGAAAGTGTTTCTCATTTAAAAATGAAGCCTAAGACATGAATAAATCACAGCTGAAAACCTGACCTGTGATACCGCACATGTGTCTATGCATATCGCTATGCCATGCCCAATATCATGGCTCAACTTTTTGGCCGTGACTTTTCAATGTTTTTTCCCATTGTTTTTTTTTAAAAAAAAGAAACAAAATGTGCTTCTCCGATGACTTCCTTATTATTTCACAGCTCTTCCACACATTCCATCTCTAGATAACCTCTGATAACCCTTATTTTTGTCTGATCAGGAAGATGACAGCTCCTCTGCAAGACAATAAACTGCCAGCAACTTCCGACAAACATGAAATACCAAAAAAACTAAAATTAGTACAATTACCAGTGAAATTAACCTTTGCTTTCAAGTATTATGTTCACTGTTCAACTCATCAATGTAAACCTGCTGGAGACGGGGCAGATAAAACTTAAAAAAAAAAGTCAATTCTAGAAAGCCTCCCACCTTGGCTACTGCTCCCTACCAAAATGGAGCTATTTTACATGGATGAGCAATAAACAACATAAAAAACATTTAAAATTAAAAAAAAAGCCTTTATTTAAAAAAATAAAAGGGACTATTAGAACCACAATATACCACTTAGATTAGATCGCGGCATGATTTACCACTTCTGGTGTGGTTTACTCATTTGACCTGCAGTCTCATGTCCAAACCACACCAAGCATGGTAAATCCTGCCATTATCCACACCCTGCCATGGTATATTGCTTAATTTTACCAGGGCTAACAATTCCATCCCTAGTAGGATTTAACATATATACGACTCCTATTAAAACTTATTGCAAAGCAGACACTGGCAAGCAGCAAATAAGCAGCCAACATTACAATACTAGTTGTCCTAACAGACACAGTAGAGTAACCCCCAAAATGGTGTCAGCAGCCTGAAGGCAAACTGACTCAACATCCAGCAACCCTGGAGAAATGGATCACACCAAAAAGGCATTAAAATATGAATTTGTCAACTTTCTTACAAAACCTGAAACACAGCTTTTACAGGAATGTTTTTTGAATGGTGCTGCTGGTTTTTCTTGTGAAAACCATTGCAGATGATATTTAAACTTTGGAGAAACAGGTCCTATAAGCTTGCTGACAGGAAGGACTAGGCTGTGAGTTCAGGTGATGACATCATCAGAAGATCTTCACTGAAACTGGCTTTCTTGAACAGGTAGTTAAATCAGGGTTACAAAATAACTCATAACTTTAAAATGAAGTAACGTAGAACCCTAACTTTTTGGTATGAGATTTACTGGGTTATGCTTATTATAATTCTGCAATGTAGTACTTTTGGCTGGCGTCCCTCTTTAAAACAGTTATTTATTAAAATCATACCAACATCATCAATACAGAACAAAAACACTTAGGTAACTGGTACCCATTCTTTAAACTGCTGAATGAACTTCTGCAGAGCTGACCTCTGATTGTGATAAATTCTGTGGAATTTTTTTTCCTGCAGTTTAATACATTAACCTGCACTTTGTATATTTATTCTGCTATTCTAAGGCAGAATTTCTATGAAAGTTTCCAAATGGTTTTCCAAACTTTTACAGAAATAAAAGTATGGCTTTCACACAAATTCCAATGGCAGAATTTCTTTTAACACCTCTACAGTGTGGGAAATCTCTCCAAATGTCTTGCCCCCTCAATTAGCTAAAAAACTTCAATGCAGCATCTTGAAATGCTTGAAAAGCTATTCCAGAGATGATGAAAGGAAAAACAAACTGTAAACTTGGATTTGCCTTAGATGAGACTAATAAGGCAGCAGTTGTTGGAATAATCAGTGGCTGTTCTAAGGAGAACATTTCTAGTTCTCTCCCTTTTTGAGGTTTACAGGCTATAACAATTGTTTTATTTTTCTGAGCCTGACCTTAAATGTCAGCTTATGAAATTAATCGGGGTAGATATGGATTTGGAAATTTATAATGATGATATAAAGGAGTTTAGGAAAGCTGTGCAGTACTCTGTTAATATAGCAGACATGCATTTCTTTTCCCCAGAAATTGCCAGTTATGTTTGGTACAATGGTGCTTCTTTAAAGAGTATAGGTATCCTTATTTCTTTCCCAAGCAGAAATGATTTTAATAGGATAACCAATACTGACAGTGGTGACTTTGAGACACCAGTGTATCTCAGTTTATTTGGTATACCATGAATGGCTACAGAAAATAAATTCAGATTGACTGGATCATTATGCAACTTTTTTCAAAATTGTTTACAAATACACTTATTTATTAAATTTATTTATTAAATTTTGGTGACTGGGTAGGCCCACTGAGCCCCGAAGGTCCCTTTTTCAGGGGCGACCTGGGATAACAATACAAGTTATAAGAATGAACAAGGACATAAGGAACATTTGAGGCATTGTGAGTTACATCATGAGGTGGTTACAGTAAAGAAAAATAGTGGATACAGGCATGGTTACAGGCATGGTAAAAGAAAAGCAGTGGATACAGGCATGGCTTACAGGCACGGTAAAAGAAAAGCAGTGCATGCAGGCATGGGTACAGGCATGGTTATCATCATGACATGTAAGCAATTGGTAGTACTTTGCATGTAGTTTATTCAGGGGTTACACATGGCCTCTGGTGAGCAGTCTGTATAAGGCAGGTAGTAGGAAGGTTAGGTTAGGAGATGGGAGTTGGAGAGGAGGGGAGTACCTTAGGAGCTTTAAGTGCCATGACAGTGGCATGCACTTGAGGTCAGCAGATGGGGCTTAAGCCTGGTGTGGAAGTTCATGAGTGAGGAGGAGGCCTGGACCTGGGAAGGGAGCTTGTTCCATTGGCAGGCTGCTTGGGAGGAAAAGGATCTTCCGCCAGCACTTGTCCTTACCCTAGAGACTTCTAATAGCATTCTATCTGAGGTCCTTAGGTTCCTTGGGTTGTGTTTGAGGGTTATGGTCCAGGCAATGCTTAGCGGAGCATGGGGTTTGAGAAGCTTATAGGCCTGGACAAGCAAGAGGTGTTGGAGGCGGGTGACCAATGTGGGCCAATGAAGATTGGCCAAAGTGTCACAGTGGTGATGTCTCGGGTGGTCTAAGGTTGCAAAATGAGCTATTTTATTATATAGGGTTTGCATCCTGGTAACCTCTTGTTTAGCCATGCCCTGTATAATAGGGGCTGCAAAGGTCAGGTTGGGTAGAAGTCGCTGGTAGCTATGGAGAGCCTGGCTTCAGGGATGAGTTGGTCCCTGAGTCGGTACAGGGTGCCAAGTTTCCAATGTAGGGTGCTGGTGACCTGGTCCATGTGTTCCTTGTATGTGATATTCTGATCCAATGTGAGGCCTAAGTATTTAAGGAAGGGGACTATGTTAATGGCTTTACCTGAGAGTGAAGTTAAGGAGAGGGATGAGGACCTGTCAGATCCCAGGGATCTTGGCCCGAATAGCATTGCCTTGGTCTTGTCGGCATTTAGTACCATTCTGTTCTTATATAGCCAAGTCTCTAGTGAAGTGAGATCCTTTTGGAGTAGAGGGCCTAGGGCAGCCACGTCACGCAGGGGTTGGAAGATGACAGTATCATCAGCGTACTGCAAAACCAAGCTCTTCCCGCAGTAGGTATGCAGGTCATTGGTAAACAAGGAAAACAGGAGGCAAAGATGGTATTTTGAGTGCTTGGCAAAGGGAACATTGTAGCCAAATTGATATATTAGTTAAAAATAAATATGTGGCAGATAGAATTTTCCAAAAATGTGACATTATGGATACTATGGGACTTTATTTGGTTTATTTTTGCACAAATGACTCATCTGTGACTCCTATTGCTTTGGATCCTAATGAGAAACAAAATAAGCACATTAGGCATTTGACCCCATTCCCCCTGTCGAACAAATTTTTGGTCCTGGCAGGCTATGGTGATTGACCCCATACTCCTACTAAAGCCAAACCAGATAACAGCATGTATATGGATAGAGAGACCATGAATGATATAAGAATAGGGGAAGGCTCCTTATGTTTTTCATGGCACAATGAAGGATATGATCATAAATTTATAGACAAAACAGTTCAGCATCCCAGTATATCGACAAAAAAAGACCTGTAAGCTTGGTCACATTAAAAAGCTTTAATGATAGTATATAAATAGCCAGCACTCCAAAGACATAGATGTACATTTCACATCTAAAAGATGCTTTTTTCAATGTGATACTAACACCAAATGCAACACACCTTAAATAGATAATGGATTTGTTGGCATAGATACCAACTTCAATTCATTCAATGAAGCCATGAACAACACCTGAATCCAATATGTAAAGTGCATGAAAACATAATAAAAAATTCACAGAATATAAAGTAACAATCTATAAATATAAATAAAATTCACCTACCACAATCAGTATAGACATATAGAAATATATAATAATGAAAAAACAATTTAAATATACCACACAAAATGCATATATATTGAAAAAGCAATAACTGAGATGCTATAAATTCCAGATTTAAAGCTACAGAGAAAAAAAATTATCATAAATTTACTGACTCTGATTGGATACAGTTTGTGTCCATGTGTGATATGATCTGTCTTCAGAAGGCCTGGCACAGAATAGATAGCAATATTCTAATTAATGATTATGCGGCATTTCATCAGCCTGGGTCTAAGGACCGTAAATTTTGGAAATGCTCTGGGGGCTTGGCTACCTATATAAACAAAGGCTCATTTACAAAAACTCAGAAATATTATGCATCAGCAAATGTTATCATTACTCTTTTGGAGAAACAAGGATATAAAATTGTATTAGTTAATAGCTACATTCCTTCACTAGGCTCTATGTTTTTTCAACATTAATAATTAAAAACACTAAAAATAGAAAGGGCTGGCAAATATTTAAAGCCTTAAACCAGGAAAGGACGACAGACATTTTTCTTGAAGGAGAAAAAATTACAGTTATATCACTCCCAGTGGGAAGAGATGCTTAAGGTCATAAATAAGAAAGATTTAAGTGGCTTCTGATCACTAGTTGCAAGAGTGACTAATAATTATGAAAAGAGTATACAAACATATACAGTATACTTGAAAGCTAGTGAGTAACATTTTTATTGGGTATTTTATTCAAATCCTTCTGCTGTAAACACTGCACCCCTAGAAGATCATGCAAGGGATAGGAGTTGATTTCCCCTGATTAATAGAAAAGAGGTTTATTTGGCAATTTGCAGTAAATTTCTAAAACACAAAAAAGTCCCAGGACAAGACAAAATCCCAGGTGAGGTATATCTCTGTAACACACCATTGTGGTGTAAACCTCTGGTGACCTGCTATAATAAATGCATTATGGAAGACTATATTCCATCTTCTGGGATGGGAGCTAAATAATCCCAGGCCATAGAAAGGGTAATATAGCTGATCCAGCAATGTACAGACCTACTGGTTTACTGGAAATAAATTTGAAGATTATTTTGAAAATCATATTGGAAAGACTGAGGCATCAAATTGATATAACAGTTGGGCTTAGCGAATTACAAGCTGGCTTCAAGAGTGGATATCCCATTATAGGTAATACTTTTATCCTAGTCCTTTTAATAGTAACATTTGTCTGCCTGAGGAAACAGAAAATATTTGTATTCCTCATGGATTTTTCCTCAGAGTTTGATACAATTTCTGGGGGTATTCTGTGGTCACTCATGTTAAAACAAGGTATTGAGCCCTGGCTGGTTCAAATAATATAACATTTATATAAGGATACCTGGAATTGGATGAGACTTGGAGTCAGAAGTAAGCTGTCTAATGTTATTCCTACAAACAGTGAAGTGAGGCAGGGATGTGTCCTGGCCCCTACCCTGCTTTGTTTATATACTGAACAGTTGTTAAGAGACTTTGTAAACCTTGTATCAGGCCTTCTCCCCAAATAAATAATCATGTATGCCAGGCATTGGCCTATGCTGATGATCTGATTTTACTAGCTCTATCCAAAAAGGCCTTCAAAACTAATTACATCTGCTGGATATAAAAGTAAAATAACTAAAATTAAAAACAAACTATACTAAATCACAGGTTATGATAATTGGTCAAAATAAAGATAAGGTTACTGGGCTATTTGTAATCACAGACTAGAAGTGAAGGTGCTATGAAACTTTCCCTAAACAGTGATAGTATTGTGTTTTTAAACTAGGTTTGCACATATACCAAACCTGTGGTCGGGTGTACTCTGGGGGAGAGGGCGTAACAATAGCTGAGTTGTAACCTAGCAACTAACTGTTGCTGTGCAGTCTGATATTGGGGAGCCAAAATCGATACCTGGAGGGGCTCGGTTAAACCATTTTGTACTCATAGCTGGTGTGCTTGTGTGTAAATCCACAGCATGAGGTGGTCGAGCATTTGTTTTACATAAAAAGAAGGATTTTCACTGTTTGGGAGGCTTAAACAGATTGGGAAGACACACTGTGACTGGAGGCTTGATACAGCTGCTTCTGGTCACCTGATTGTATATTTGAGACCTCGAGTGAGCTGGGCTCAGATAGAAGTGAAGGCACTACAAAACTTTCCCTAAACAGTAATAGTATTGTGTTTTTTAAACTAGGTTTTCACATATACCAAACCTGTGGTCGAGCGTGCCTCTGGGGGAGAGGTGGTAACAATAGCTGGGCTGTAACCTAGCAACTAACTGTTGCTGTGCAATCTGATATTGGGGAGCCAAGATTGAAACCCGGAGGTGCTCGGTTAAACCCTTTTGTACTCATAGCAGGTGTGCTTGTGTGTAAATCCACCGCATGAGGTGGTCAAGTATTTGTTTTAAATAAAACAAAGGATTTTCACTGTTTGGGAGGCTTAAATGGATTGGGGAGACACGCTGTGATGGGAGGCTTGATGCAGCTGCTTCCGGTCACCTCATTATATATTTGAGACCTCGAGCGAGCGGGACGAGCTCGAGCGGGGCACAGCGTGGGCCTGCGCGTGGAGACGCATGCAGAGACACGTGTCTGCATGTGTCTGCCATGTCTCCCATGGAAACCAGGAACCCAGGCTAGAAAATATAACTGAGAAATGGACTATTTCAGGTACAGAAACTATATTAGTGGACCTTACAACCAAATAAGCGGGTGCAAACAATTATATTCTGAAGTTACCAAGTTAAAGTAAATTATAGTTTAGCATTATAGCACAAATGAAAGCTAAGGCTAAGAAGTATCAGAAGCAGTGCACAAAGTGTAAAATGTACACTGAAGGATCAAAATGCAAGGACTTCTGCTGTGACAATTGCATACTGATTGAAACTTTGAGGGAGGAATTAAAAAGGGCTGTATAAAAGGTTGCAGGTACATAAAGAAATAATGAACTAGAAAAGTTTTTGGACATGATGGAACATAATATATCCTCGCATGATATCAACAACCAAGTAACTATAACAAACTCTGAACAACAGGCCCCTAGCCCCATTTTTATTAAGGAGCATTATGGTACTTGGGAACCAGTACTAAAGGGAGGTAGAAGTTCGGGAATAAGGTGTAAATTCCTACAGGACTCTTTTATGTCATCAAATCAATTTGAAAAACTAGCAGAGAATGGTCAGAAAGTGGGACTAGTAATTTTGATGGACACTGCATTGAATGAGGAGACCCAACATCCAGCAAGTAGTTATCCCTTGAATGGAAATCAGCTGGAAGTAACTAGTCTGCAATTAGACCCAGAGGCTAGGAAAGGAAGATATTTGTAGGGTGTGAATATGGAAAATAACCCAAAAATATGACAAAATAGCAGTAATTGATTTAAAAAGGACATCCTGATTATAGGGGACTCAATTATGAGAGGAACAGACACTATTGTATGTAAAGGCTTGAAGGAGAATACTGTGGTGAGCACACTTCCTGGTGTTAAATTAAGAGATATAGATTTACTATTAGAGGGGCTTATGGAAGTGACACACAACCCACTGGTAATTTTGCATGTCGGAACCAATGACATAGAAGTTAATGATATAATTACTATTCAAAGAAACTGCAAACACATCATGGAAAGAGTAACAAACAAAGGGGGTGAAATAATCATTTCTGGTAAATTACCAACAAAGGGAAATTATGGTTATAAAAACAATCAAATCACCAAGGTAACCAACTGGTTAAGGCAATTTTGTAAATTACAAAATATTGGCTATATGGACAATACTGTATCTTTTCAAAACAAGGCAGTTTTTCAACCAGATGGACTGCGCCTGAATAAAGTTGGAATCAGAATGTTGAGTACAAAAATGAATGAAGTAATTAAGCTTCATTTAAACTGGGTGGGGAAAGCAGGATTCCCAGGAACATAGCCAAAAAAACGGATCACATTACTACATCCTGTTACAAGTGGAAAGCAATACTAATCAATGCTAGAAGTTTGGTGAACAAGATGGATGAATTTAAATATCTACTGGAACATACAAAAGCACACATAGCCGTTATAACCGAAACCTGATGGAAGGATGGGGACCTATATGGGAAGAATATACCTGGCTTCAACTTATATTCAAAATCCAGAAGATATAGAAGAGGAGGGATATAGGAGTATATATTAAGGATAACACAGTTAGCGAAGAAGTTATACATGATGAAAACCAAGTGGAAATGCTCTGGGTTAAACTTTTACTATCAAATAAAGCTAAAATTAACCTAGGTGTGGTGTATAGGCCCCCCTCTAATTCTATACAGGCAGACAACATCATAGTTAAACATATCTCCAACTTAGACCCCACAGAAAATAATATAATTCTGGGGGATTTTAATTTAGCAGGCGTAGACTGGGTTAATCTGGAAGGAGGATCCAGTATAGACAAACAGTACCTAGATGTTATGGACAATGCTGGATTGGAGCAAAAGTGCTCCAGGGTAGAAGAGGAAGTAACATTCTAGATTTCATATTTACTAATATGGGAGATTGGTTGGGAGATGTTGTTGTAAATGCCCCCCTAGGTACTAGTGATCACTGTTCTGTGAATTTTTACATTAAGGAGACAATGGTGGAACTCACAAACACTAATTCTGCTCAAATATTTAATTTTAGTAGAGCTGATTTTGCATCCCTAAGTAATATTTGGAGTAATTGGGACTGAGAACCAGAGTTCAGAAATACTAACACTGATGAAGCCTGTGGGATTCAAGTTAAAAAAATAAATAAATAAGTGGCTGTATATATTCCTAAAAAGAGGAAATATGAGAGTAGGAAGAACACACCTTAGTGGTTCAATAATAATATCAAAGCTGTGGTTAAGCAAAATAATAAAGTGTTTAAAATTGTGCGTCATACACACGACATTCAGGGTATGAAGATATAGAAGGACTTGGTCAAAACAACCAAAAAAGCTATTAAGAAAGCTAAAGCAGCTTATGAATTAGACTTGGCCAAGAAGGTGAATGATAATTACAAGTTATTTTATGCACACGTAAATAAAAGTAAGCAGGGGGCACAACAGTATTGGATCATTTAAGGGTAAGGAAGGAAATATTTCTGATTATAAAGAACTAGTAAATATTCAAAATGATTAGTTTTGTTCAGTGTTCAATTCTAGTTCATCAGTTAAGTTAGAAAATATAGCTAAATCAGTAATAGGGAACATTCAAATCAATATCGTAGAAGTTAGGGACAGGTTGAAAAATATCAATAAAAATAAATCACCTGGACCTGACAACATGCATCCAAGTGTATAACAAGAAATTGCAGATGCTATTGCACCCCCCTTGACTTATATTTTTCAGCTGGCCCTTGATAGGGGGGAGGTGCTACAGGACTGGAAGGAGACAGTGGTGATACCCATATTAAAAAAGGGATTGAAAACTAAACCCGAACATTTCAGACCAGTGAGCCTTACATCAGTTTTGGGCAAAGTATTGGAGGGTATTCTAAAAGACATCATAATTGAACACCTTGAGCAGAATAATCTTCAGGATAAGACACAACATGGGTTCAGCAAATCAAAATCATGTCAAACAAACATGCTGGTCTTTTATGAACAAGTTAACAGAATAATTGACCTGGGTGGCTAAGTGGACGTGTCTTATTTGGATTTTTCTAAAGCATTTGATAAACTCCCCCATGATGAATTAATAAGTATTCTAGAAGAAAACAATCTGTAATTGAATATAATTAACTGGATGAGAGAACAGCTGACGAATAGAAGACAGCGAGTGGCGGTGAATGGTTTCATGTCTGACTGGGTGGGGGTGACAAGTGGAGTTCCCCATGGCTCTGTCTTGGGTCCTGTTTTGTTTAACATATATGTGGCAACCCTGAAGTGCTCACACTCTAAAGTCTGGATGATGAAATTTGCAGATGAATGCAGAATAGGGGCATCTGTGAATAGTGTTGGAGATAGACAAATTCTGCAATCAGCACTTAATGGAATATATAATTGGACAATTAAATTCAGATTGGCCCTGAATCTAGATAAATGTGCTATCATGCACATGGGGAGATGTAACATAAACATAGCATATAATTCGGGGAACAGAGTCTTGGCAGTCTCAATAAAGGAAAAATACCTGGGAATAACTATAACACCAGACCTCCATTTTAGTGAACATTGTAATATGGTGGTAAGCAAGGCAAGTCACAACTTAAATTGTATCTTGAGACACAGAGGTAGTAGAGATAGTGAGGTGATGCTCTGAGTTGTACCGTTCGTTGGTTAGACCTCATTTGGAGTATGGGGTGCAGGTATGGTCACTCTATAAAAAGAAAGATATTATGAAATTGGAGAGGATTCAGAAGAGAGCTACAAAAGTTATATCAGGCTGTACTGAGCTCACACACCCAGACAGACTAAGAAAACTAGGACTATATATTCTCCAATTTAGAAGGACTCAAGGGGATATGTTCATGACCTACAAAGCACTACAGAATATACAAATGGCAACTAATTATGGACTGTCAATTAAGCAAGGAAAACATCCAGCAGAGGTCATCCTCCACAATTAACACTGCAAAATGGAATACACTAAAGAGAAGGCATTGGTTCAGCCTTAGGGTCCCCCCCTTTATGGAATAACTTACCAGCGGAGGTAATGGGTAGTAGTACCATAACACAGTTTAAAACTTGATTTCATAGTAGTATATCCAACAAATACGAAATGATATGAAATAACAGGCAAGCAGAATATGGACAAAAGTCTAAATAAATGCTTGAAAAATCTATATATGTAAAAGTAGTTATGTACACTTGGGCTTGACTTTTGCTTCAAATGGATCCTGGACAAAACATGATACCAGAACCATTAAAAACATGATGAAAATGGTCCTTGTTCTCAGAAAGCTGAATTTTGTTTGTGGGGGGACTTTCTATATGACCTTTGATTGGTGCTTTTAAAGCTAAGTATTTTGTGCAACTGCTTTATAAGGCAGGGATATGGGATCTCAAAGACAGGGAAAGACTTATAGTACCAGTGTACAAGCTTTTTGATGACAGCATTGGGAGTTGGCCACTCATGTCTTGTGGTCTATATTAGAGCCGAGCTGGGCTTAGATAATATAAATACAGTCACAGAATTGAGAAAGATTGATTATTGGCTGCAGCAGTCTAGAATGTCACAAGATAGATTGCCACATAGATGTTTTATGGAAAAAAAAGAGCTGGCTTCAATTAGGTTGAAAAGAATCAAGCTGGTACAAAGATATATTGTATAAATTGAAGTATAATATGTTAATCTTGAACAGATATCTTGAGAAAAACATAACCCTCAGTCAACAGTCCCTTCTGCCAAGTACAGTGACTCAGGGGCAGATTTGAATGGGGAAAGGAGTTGGGGTGGGTGAGGGAGGTATGATTTTGGGAGGGAGATAGAACTTGGAAAAGGAAGGAGAAAATTATGAACTTGGTTGGAGGGGCGTGATGATGTCACAAGTAGGGGTGAGCCTGGTGACATCAGCAAGAGATGGAAGAACCTGATTGGGGCAAGAAAGAGAGAGAGGGTTAAGCAAGAGGGATTTAAAAGAGTGAGTTTGGGAGAGAGAGAGAGAGATCACAATTTTGCTTTCTTGGGAATTTATCAAGAAAGCAAGTTAGTTTGGCAATTGATTCTGAGTTACAGTTAAAGTTGTTTATTTCACTTGGTTGCAATACACTTGATTCTGGAGTTAATTTTTTTTTTCTTCTTAAAAAAGAGGATTTGGATTGCTTCAAGTTGTTAGTTCAATTTTATTTGGGTTAACTAGATTGCAGACTTTGTGAATATTGTGGATAAATTTTGGCACAGCCTGGGACATTGACTAGGAAGGTAAGTTTTATAAAAAAAAATATATGTATCTATAAATGAGGAAACTGCTTCATTTTGGCTCAGTTCCTAGTAAGGAAACAGATGGGATAGCAGGTTGCAGTGCTATAGTATGATCGGAGTGTGTTTGTCAGACGTTTGCCTTTGGAAATGGCATGCATGGTTTGCAGGTAGAGGTTTATTTCAGCCTGAGCTTTACAAACAAGTTTGTGGTTAGTGCAGTGCCCCCCCCCTTTTGTTGACTGTGTCAGGCAGGCTAATGAGAGGGCGGAACGTGAGAGTCGCTACAGGGAACATTTTGGAGGCAGGTGTTGTGGTTATGGTAAACAGTTTTCTGCAGACAAAAAGGAATTAAAAAAAAAGGATACCAGTTATTTTGGTGAGATGCGGGTGCCAGTTTGAAAGTGAAGGAATTAGCTCAGAGAGATAGATGTGTGCAAGGGAACCACTCAAGCAGAGCAGAACAGGAGTCTTGGACATCTGTTTAAAATAAGTAGCAGTGGTTAGCACCGTGTGCCTAAGCACAGCTGGAAAGGGATGGGAAGGAACCTGAACATGCAGTGGGTACTAGGTGGATGATACAGACCATGATGGGAGTGGGGGTGGGGGGGGAGGTTGAGCTCTTAGATGGAGCAATGCCAAAGAATTACAGGAAAGAGGCTGCTAAGTCAGTTTGAAAGGGGCCACCATTAATAAATGTTAACCTGGGAGGTGATCAGGAATATGGGAGAGGCCCACCTTGTAGGAGCATGTGGAAGGTCCACCAGGTTGTGCCATATGGCTAATGCCATTCTGGACAATGCACCATAAGTGCGCCGGGAGTTGTAACATGGTGATGGTTGCACTGGATTGTGTGAGCGGCCTCCATATTAGATGGGGTAGCGGTCCACCATTTTAGTTGGAAGACCATGTGGCAGGCACCATTTTGAAATGGGGGAGAGAAGTGCTCGGATCTGGGGGTCTAGGCAAAGTACATAGATAAGCAATTCAATATTAGCCATGTGGCAGTAGTGTTTTCTTTTTAGATGCATGCCAGAGGAAAAGGATGGTGCAAGTTTTAAAGAAATTTTGCAAAATGCTTAAATGTTAACCTCTGTCTTGGTGAGCACTGCAGTTTGGTAGCAGGAAATCTACAAAGGGGCACTTAAAAAAAAATATATATATATAGGCCCCTGGATCTGGGGATTAAAAAAAAAAGAGGAAAATAATTTGCACAATTCCATTACAGTTTGCCTGGGATGTACACTAACAGTGGTTAGTCATCACCATAAAATAGTCTATTGTCTGGGGGTGTCTGTGGCTACTGAAAAAAACAAACAAGTTTTGCAGTTAAAAAAAAGAAAAAGAAAATAACAGCAAGCGAAACATTTATGCATGACAGCATTTTCAAGGGCGTTGTTAACCAAATCTTTAGAGGAGTGAAGAGTAGAGGCATACCTAACAGTGTTAGTATTGATTGATACGATGACTATTAACATGTATTTTGTGATTATCCTACATCTTTGAAGGTTTTTGCTTAGCTGAGCACAATAACATGGCACCCAGAAAGAACTTGGTCAGGAACAAGGAGGACTGTTATAAAGTGGTCATGCAGTTAGTAGAAAAGGCAAATAAGTTATTGGAGGATGCAGAGGGGAACCAAGAGGGGTGTGAGGAGAAGCGAAAGGCAGGAAAAGGGCAAGGCAAGAAGGGTAGCAAAAAAGCCCCTAGGGCTCCTCCCGGCCCAGAACCTGTGAGTCCGGTGCCTCCACAGGCACCAGTAAATGTTGCTCCGATTCTGCCCCAGCACCAGAGCCTAGGCCATAGCATGCTTCAGTACCCACTCCTCAGCCGGTACATCCAATCCTTCCTGCCCCCAATGGTGTGCCTGTGCCTCTGGCTCCACCAGCTGATCCAACTGCACCTGACAACAGCTTTTCAGCAGGGCCCATGGCTCCAGCACCAATTCCAGAGCAGGAACCCCCAAAACCAGGTAATCTGGACCTCATGGTCAAGAGTAGTGTAAAAGAATATGTTGAACAGATCTTGAAATCCATGGAAAATACTGGTATGGGCCAATTAGCGAGGGTGTTGGGGGAGATAAGAAAGGAAAGGTGGATGAACTGGAGGTGGAGAAGGCAGGATCAGACAAACAAAAGGTGGCAGGGATAGAAATAGGGGTGCCGGATATTAGAGCCGGGGACCATGTCCCTCTGGTAATGAAGGTCAAAATTTGGAAGGGGAAATATGTGGACATATTTGCCCCAGCCAATGTAGATAACATAGAAAAATGTGAGGAGAAGGAGAGCTTCGAGAAGAAGGATATGACAGTGGCTGTAGTGCTATTGGGAAAACGGGAAAAGGATAAGACATTAAAACGTAAGACCTGGGACACCTGGTCCACAGGTTTCACTTATTATACGGCCATTGTCACTGAGAAAAAGCCAGTACTGGCCACCGCTTCACTGACCTATTCTTTGATAATAAAGAATGCATACAAGGCAAAAGGGGGATACAGTTGAATGAGGTATGATGAGAAATTTAGGAAGAGGATGGCACATTTTAGGGATGTGAGATGGGATAGCAGACAGGTGGACTTGTGGCTGGAAATATGTACAGGTGCGAGTGGTGCTGAGGAATGGGAAAAGAAGTCTGAGCCCCTGCAAAAATGTTGTTGGGACTACAACAGGGCTTTTTGCTCTTCGCCACATTGCCATTTAAGGCACACCTGTTCCTAGTGTGGCAGAACTCATCCAGCCTCAAAGTGTAGGACAGAGTGGGATAAGAGTAACAGTAATAACCATTACAACCAGCCCTTTCGAGCTGGACATTCCTGTTTTAGAGGCCAGTCATGGGGGAGGGGGCTGAGGTAGGGTTAAATTTGGGGAAGAGGGTATGCACACTATAAGGGACAGCTGGATAACTGAGAAAAAAAGGCATTAGGGCATTTAGAATGGCAGACACACCAATAAGGGCGCAAGTACTGGAAAATGGGTTCAGCATTACCCAGACAGGGAAGCGGTAAAGCAACCGATGGAGGGTTTCCAAAGTGGTTTAAATTTGCAATTTAAAGGGAGAAGGAAGGAGACAAAGGCAAAAAACTTAAAATCAGTAAAAGGAAGAGAAGAGCTACTAGAGAAGAAAATAAGAAAAGAAATAGAAGCGGGCAGAGTAGAAGGACCATTCAGCGTTATCCCCTTGCATCCCCATTGTGGTTGGTACCAAAAAAGCAAGAGGGGGAATTTTGGGTAATACACCATCTGTCCTATCTGGAGTGAGATTCAGTAAATGATCACATAAATGAAGCAGATAGCAAGGTCACATATGCCACCTTGGAGGAGGCAATATGGTTAATAAGGGCCACCCGGGGACATGGTTAGTGAAAACGGATATCGAGTCAACATTTAGACTGCTGTCAGTTAGACCCAAAGACTGGGACCTATTGGGCTTTCGGATGGGGGACAGTATTATTTTGATAAGGCAATGCCCATGGTATGTTCCATTGCATGTGCCATGTTCGAGATGTTTAGTACATGGCTGCAGTGGGTATTTCAAGAAAAATATGGGTATACGTCAGTTATACATTGTTTGGATGATTTCTTGCTAATTGGAAAAGGGAGAGACAAAAAGAGATTACTTTAGACAATTTTAGAAAGATGTGTCATGAACTAGGGGTGCCATTGGCACCGGATCAGACTGAAGGCCCTAGCCGGTGGCTGAAATTTCTTGGACTAGAAATAGACAACAAGGGAGAGTTATTTTGGCTGCTCGACATGAAGATGGAAAAACTGAAAAGTTTGTTGGGGGTAGTTAAAAAACATAGCAGAGTATAGTTACACCAGGTACAACAATTACTGGGTCATTTGAACTTTGACTGTAGGGTGATGGCCCCAGGATGTATGTTTGCACATCATCTGGCCAGGGCTACTGGAGATGCTACTAGACCACATCACTGGGTGGATATCTCCAAGGGAACAAGACAGGATTTAGAGATATGAGAGGTTTTTCTACAAGAATAAAATGGAAAAACCTTCTGGCAGAAAGACTGGGTTTTTAACATGGATTTGCAATTCTACACGGATGCAGCTGGGGGTTTAGGGATGGGGGCCTACATTAGGGGAAGGTGGGTACTGGAGCCATGGCCAGCTGAGTGGGTAAAATGGAGGATTGCAAGGGATATTACTTTTCTGGAAATTTTTCCTACATGGGTGGCTGCACTGGTGTGGGGGGAAGAGCTAATAAACCACAAAGTCACATTTTGGTGTGATAACCAAGCAGTGG
The DNA here is from genome assembly GCA_016271365.2 of Neoceratodus forsteri. Taxonomy (NCBI): domain Eukaryota; kingdom Metazoa; phylum Chordata; order Ceratodontiformes; family Ceratodontidae; genus Neoceratodus; species Neoceratodus forsteri. The sequence goes on from CM028137.1 coordinate 266,694,093, forward strand.
TAGAGGTTTTGAACAAGAGGGGAGCTATGTCTGAGACAGTGATGAGGGTACTGAGACAGCTGGTACTTTAAGGTTTGAGGCTGAATATGTCATTCAGGGCCAGGAACTTAAAAGGGATGAACAACATAATAGCTGACTGCCTCTCCCGTCTGCAGTTGGACAAGTTCCGTGACGTGGTACCAGAAGCAGATGTCATACAGATGCCAGTGCCCACTTACATATGAGTGATTGGCTGGAAGGAGCTGAACTGCTTTTCCATAACTCTTGGTCCCCTAGAATGTTGAAGGCATATTAGGTTCTTTATGGGTATTCCAGGCCTTCAGGGAGAGTCTTGGCCATGAGGTAAGTAGGGTGGTGACAGAAGACCAGGTGGCAAGATTTGTAGTCCAGGGCAGTAAAAGGCAGACAGTGCATGCAACAATGAGAGTGCATTTATCAGACATCAGTTTAGTCTACAACCTGAAGGGGTGGGGAAAACTGACAAAGGGCAACCTAGTCAAACGAATGATGCAAGGATGGACAAGGGTGGTGGTAAAACCAGTGGACAGCAGACGGCCAATCACAGAGGCACTGCTAGAAAGGTTAATGGGAGTATTGGTGAAGATATGCCATTCTACCAGTGAGGTGATTTTATTTCAGGCCATTTATACCACCATGTATCATGGGGCCGTCAGAGTCAGTGAGGTGTTAAGACAGGGAAAAGGGGATGACCTAAGGGGCTTGAAAAGGGAAGATGTTACATGGGGGACTGAGAGAATAGGAGTGAGTCTGAGGAAATCCAGAACTGACCAGGTAGGAAAAGGGGCTAATATACTGTAGTTTTAAAGCAACAGCAAAGGACTGCTGTGTGTCCAGTAAAAGCACTGTTAATGTACACAGCAGTGCAACCAAAGGGAACAGTGCCGCTGTTTATACATGGAGACGGTTCAAGGGTCTCTAGCATGCAGCTGATTAGTGTATTAAAAAAGGGATTGGAATTTTGGGGAGAAGATCCTAGGGGTTATTCATCTCACTCTTTCAGGATAGGGGCAGCATCAAAGGTGGCTGCACAAGGGGGTACTTATGAGGAGATTAGTGATGCAGCAAATTAAAAAATCGCCAGCAAAGTTGCAGCGATTTGGCCAATTTTGCAACATGGAGTAATCCCCAGATTTCTCCTGTGTTAGCCTGATTTTGCCGAGGTGAGATTTTGCCTGCAGAGCAGTGAAATTTCACGTTGTAATGCAAATGTTTGCCTCTAAAAGCTGAATTTTCCTTGGAAAGCAAAATTTTGCCTTACATAGAAACATAGAATTTGATGGCAGATAAGGACCGCTTGGCCCACCTAGTCTGCCCATTAACAAGGTGAAATTTCACCATTCCATAGATGAAATTTTGCAGTTCCACAGGTGAACTTTTGAGGTGAAATTTCATATTTCGCTATGTGAAACAGGTGGAAATCATAGATTACTCTGCGTAGCAAATTTTTGGCACTTCCCCCACCTCTAGAGGAGATCAAACAGAAGGGAAGATGGGCCTCTAATTGTTTAAAGAGGTATGTCCAAAATGTGTCAGAATAAAAACACTAACCATATCTCTCTTTTTCTTCTTCTTCCCTATACAGGAACAGGGTGCTAGAAGACTTGTGCGGTAGTTAAAAAAAAGGGATAGAAGTCATTCAGAAGTGGGGAGCGGTATTCAAAAAAAAAAGAAGAAAAGGGGGGGTGGAAAGTAGTATGGTACAAGCCATTCATACTTTTCTTATATTCTTAACAGGATGGAAACAGAGATTTGAGGTGTGGATCTGTGAGCACTCCTTTAGATTTTGGGTCAAAAAATGAGCATCCAGAAGGCTCAGGGGTAGACGATTATATCAGGACCAGAGCCAGATTAAATTGTCCTGGAAAGGAGTGCGGGGAATGAGATGTGCCCAGCTGCTGCCACTACTACGAGAAATGAAAGCAAGGAACACAAGACCAGACATAGTCTTCATACTCCTGGGAGGAAATGATTTAGGAAAAAGACCCTGGTTGGACATATTCTTCCAAATAAAAAATGGCATTGTCAAGATTAAAGAATGGTGTCTGACTGTCACACTAGTGTGGTCTGAAATAGTCCCTAGGAGAGTGTGGTGACACGCTTATAGCCATAAGGCCATTGAAAAGGCCAGGTGGCATATGAATCAAAGGGTAGGTGCCTTTTTCACAGCAGTGGGCGGATGATTTATCAGAAGAGGAATCGAGGAAGGACTTGATGAGTATTATAGAGGGGATGGGATTCACCTTTCTGGGATGGGACTGGATTTTTTCAATTCCAGAATAGCAGATACAATAGACTTATGGAAAAAAGAGAGGGTAAATAAAAAAAAAAGATAAATATAAAAATGAAGAGGGAGGCATAAGAGGAGGGGAAGCCTGCCATCCTGCACAAGTGGGAGGTGGGTTAGTGGAAGAAAGAAAAGGGGAGGGGCAGGTGTGGGGGGACTAGTGGACACAGAGGGTCTAAATGACCACGTGACAGAAAAGGGATATGGGTGTACACTTGTACCTAGCCATAAAAAAAAGGAGGAGAGCGGCCCCTGGATGTACATCTGGGGGGAGAAGAGAAGACAATGATAAAAATGTATTGTTTAAGTGTATGTGATAATGATAAGGAAGATCAGAATAATGTAAATATGATAAGAAATACTTGTGGATAATGTGAGAATACTGGAGTAAACAATTGCCAACTGAGCACCCACACAACGGTTGTCTGTATATTATTGGAAAGAGGGGATCTGGGGATAATGCCACAAGCCCCAGGTGTGCTGAACACATGGCTTGTGATATTCCTTGGCAGCTTTTGCTGGTCTAGCTTTGGGGACTGTTTTACAGGATTTGCATCACATATCTGGTGCAAGCTGACGCAAAGGGGGTAAAGTACCGCAAATGCACATGACCTTCATGAATCGGGAGCACGGCGAGGCAACGTGTTTGGGGCAGCACAGGGTTTGATGCAGGATTTGTAAAAAGGCCTCCATCACCCTTTGATAACTGAGCCCAAGGTGTCATCTATAATCATTCCTAATTATTTGTTTACTTGAACTTGTTCAAGGTAAAAGCACTGAAAAGTTGCAGTCGTGATTGTCTCAAGAATTTTCTTGGCTTCTTGCTTTGAGAAAGTAGATATTGGGTCCTTTTTGAGTTTGTGGCAAATTTTAACCTAGTAAACTTATCCTGCATTTTCTGGAAGTTCTTTTGTATGTTAATCTTCATTTGAATGTTGTGATTTTTTGCAAGTATCAGCACTGTAACATCCCAATATAGTCTTGTATCTGTAAGTTAGAAGATTTGATGTAAACTATTTACAAATATCAGAAACATTTAAGGGCCTAGTATAGAGCCTTCTGGGACCCATCACCTCTTTCCTAGGCAAAAACAATTTTCTCTCGATTTTTACTTTTTGGTTGAGATTTGAGATATATGAGCTGAAATACAGCAGAGTGCCGAGGAAGGGAATCCCACAGTGCCCAGTGTTTTTATTAGAAAAAAGTAGCCTAGGCAAGGCAAGGCTCCCACTGGCCCATCGGAACAGTGGTTGGATTTCCACTTGTGACTCGGGAATGGACTCGGGTGCTGGAGGGTCTGCCGGGGAGAGAAGGCTTGAAAGTCAGCTGACAGCTCACCTTCTCTCAGGGGAGGGCAGGGATGCGACCCGGTGATTGGTGACTGCTGACTTCTAGCGGAAGCTGGGGGAATGGCAATGAGCAGGGTCCCATTCACCAAGGGGGCATGAGGAACATTGGCATCAGCCTTACATTAGTGGCGCACCATGCCCCCTGGGGAGCAAACATGAAAAAGAGCCCCGTAGCCGACCGGATGACGGTCACCAGCTTCCATTGCTGTGAATCCGAGGGCAGTGCACGTACCATCCCAGCAGCATCCGGGGTTAGTATTGCACTGGCCGCCTCACCGGTGCCTTTCCCCTCGGAGAGGAACCCACCCAGTAAAGAGTTACGTCCGGGGGTTACCTGGGAGCTGCAATATTGGGTGAAGAGGTGGCTGATCCGAGGCAGTGCGGCACAGAGGGCATAGGTGGCCTGAAGGAGAGGCTGGTCTGGAGTAAGAGGGAGCTAAAAAATAAACAAAATAAAAATTAAAAAGACTCCCAATCCCAGAGGCTCTGGACACCATACAGACAAATAAAATACACAACTACATAGACACGGCTAAGCTCAAAATAAATATCATTTCAACATTCATTTCCATAAATATTAAAATAAGATACATTATACAATGGCAAGAAAAAAGCCTGGCCTCTGATTGGTCAGTCTTGGGTTGGACCTGTGATATTATCCCAGCACAAAATTACGGGTCTACTCTCATCATTATTGCTGCTCCCTTTTTTTTGCATCTCCTCTTAAGAAAAAGAAATATTTTTCCACTCTAATAAAAACATTCTTTAAAATTATTTTTTTATTTTATATATAACAATGAGCCATTGTATAATAGCAGTAATGCCTCCAGGGTGTGTGTCGTTTGGGATAACGTCATGCCTCACTTGTTGGATGCACTAGGCCTGCGGCCTCGTGCCCAACCACCTGAGGCGTGATGTTATCCCTGCACGACACACACCCTGTTGGGCATTATTGCTTAATTTATCTAGGGGATAATAAAACATGGTGGTCAAGGACTGAGATGGAGACCATAGTATCATGATCTCACTTAAAAGGCCAGGTTGAGAAAAGCCTGGGTGAACAGGAGGGCCTTGAGGTGGGCATTGAATACCTCCAATGACAGGGCCTCCCTAACTCCAAGGGGCAGCGAATTCCACAGGACGGGGCCAGCGACACTAAAAGTCCTGTCGCTGGCTGTTTTTAGCCTCATCCTGGGAATCGCCAGGAGGCCCCTACAGGAGGAAAGGAGGGAATGGACTGAGACAGCCAGTGTAAGAAGGTCTATCAGGTAACCTGGGCCCTGGCCATGTAGGAACCTGTAGGTGAGAAGACCCACCTTAAATAGGATCCTCCACCTGACCGGCAGTCAGTGCAGCTCATGCAGTACTGGTGTAATATGGCAATATTTAGGCTGCCCCATAAGTAACCTGGCAGCTGTGTTCTGTACCAGCTGCAGCTTTTAATTCGTCCATGAATACCATTCGGGATCTTGCACTGTTTTAAAAGGCCTCATTTTTTATGTTGGAAAGCTCTGTTTGAGTACTACTCATGGAATGACCTCATCTCAATCGATATTTTTTTTTTCTCGGAGGGTATATACTGTAGTTGGCTGTTTCTCTCCAGTCTAAATCATACATTTTTATTAGTTTTTCTAATTTTTGGTCCCTACCTTCACAACCTGGAAAAATTAACCAATTCTATGATTCCCGATTTTTGTAACATTTTCTTTCTCAATTTTGTTGTGGTCAAAATGTGAATTTATATATTATTATTAGAAATAATTGGATTACATTTACCTTTGAGCTAAGAGCTCGTTTACAAAGGTTCCTCATCAGTACAGTGAATTACAGAGATACAGAGACAAAAAATAATACATATTAGCAGTAATAATATACAAGAAGGCACTCAGACGATACAACATAAGATCTTAGCTAGGTACAGACTAAAGGAGTAAAAAAATGCGAACATGTTGAGACAGTTCTTGTTGTAAGTGCTGCAGGTGGGAAGACAGAAGTTTTATTTTTGCTGGATGGTGGGCCTATAACCAGTGCCTGTTGAGAAGGACCGGACCTAGAAAGGGAAGAATAGGAGGTGAGGGGGTGCGATCAGAGGGCAGTGGGAGTGACCAACAGAGAAAAACATGGGTTGAGGGGAGGAGAGGGGATGTGTGGATTTACAGAGGGGTGGGCCTTCGTTGCATGGTATCTGGCTAGGAGGAATCGAGGGGGAGGGGGAAGGAGCCAGCCTATTGGTTAAAGCCAAACTATTTTCTTTCCCGATTGAAAATGTTTCATTACTTCTTTCCAAACGGAACATAGGAACAAAGGAACATAGGAATGTGATGGTAGAAATGGGCCACCAGGCCCACCCAGTCTGCCCAGAGTGCCTAGAGTCCACTAGTCTTTTGTTGTAGTCCTTCCTCCCTGTTTCAATAATCCTCCATGTTTAACCCAGGCCCTCTTGAACCCCCCCCCCACTGTCATCTCCCCAACACCTCCCATGGCAACCAATTCCACTTCTCCACCACCCTCTCAGTAAAGTACTTCCTGAAGTTACCCCTAATTTCCCACCCTTGATCTGATATTTATGCCCCCTTACCCTAGGACTCTTTTTCAAGTAGAAAAGGCTCTCCACTGAAACCTTATTAATGCCCTTGAAGTATTTATAAGCCTCAATCATGTCTCCCCTCTCCCTTCTTTGATCCAAAGAGTACATGCCCAGTTCATTTAGTCTCCCCTCATGTGGTAAGTGCCCTAGTCCCCTCATCATCCTTGTCACCCTCCTCTGAACTCACTCCACCCTCGCCACATCCTTCCTGAGGTAGGGCCTTCAGAATTGGAACCCATATTCCAGGTGAGGCCTGAACAACTGTGTGTAAAGTGATACTATGACTTCGCTCTTCCTACTTGAGATCCCTCTCCCGTTGCAACCCAACATTCTGCTTGTTCTTGCCACTGCCTTCCACACTGCTTTCCTACCTTCAGATCATGTGAAATGATGACACCTAAGTCTCCCTCTTCTTCAGTTACCTGCAGGGGACTACCTCCCAGCGAATACTCTGCCCCCCCATTATTCTTCCCTAAGTGCATGATCTTACACTTAAGTCATATTGAATGACAATAGCCACTCTTTGGACCATTCCTCCAGCCTCACCAAATCCCTTCTCATCCTCTCCACCTCATCCTGCATGTCCACTCTATTGCAGACCTTTGCGTTGTCTGCAAAGAGACTCTTCCTCCCCTCAAGACCCACTGCTATATCCCCCTATAAAGATATTAACATAGAAACATAGACTTTGATGGCAGATAAGGACCATTTGGCCCACCCAGTCTGCCCATTTCCCTACCTACTGGATAAGCTGCAGATTCTAGTTAACCAACAGCCTACTTCCTGCAACCCCCCACTATAATTGCCTTATGTCTGTCCCATGCATGTTTGAATTCCCCCACTGTTTTAGACCCAACGACCTCCTCAGGAAGCCAGTTTCATGTATCCACCACTCTCTCCATGAAAAAAAATTTCCTCACATTACCCCTGAGCCATCCCCACTCTATCTTAAAATTGTGCCCCCTTGTTCTTACACATCTCTTTTTCTGAAAGATGCTACCCTCCTGGACTTTGTTGATTCCCTTGAGGTACTTGAAAGATTCTATCATGTCCCCCCGTCCCTCCTTTCATCAAGAGTATACATATTAAGCTCTCTCAGTCTCTCTTCATGTGGTTTCTGCTGCAGACCCTGCACCATTTTAGTTGCCCTCCTCTGGACTGCTTCCATCCTGTCTATGTCCTTGCGTAGATGAGGTCACCAAAACTGCACACAGTACTCCAGATGGGGTCTCACCAACTGTTTGTATAGAGGGATAACCACTTCCCTTTTTCTATTTGTGATGCCCCTTCCTATGCATCCCAGTATCCCCGGCTCTCCTTACCGACTTTTCACATTGCTTACCCACCTTTAGGTCATCTGATATGACTACCCCCAGGTCCCTTTCCATTTTTGTTGTTGTTAGTACCTCCCCTACAATTGCGTAATCTTCTCCTGGATTTTTGTTTTCCAGGTGCATTAATTTGCACTTCTTTGCATTGAATCTAAGTTGCCATATGTCTGGCCATTCCTCCAACCTTGCCAAGTCCCTTCTCATCTTTTCTACCCCCTCTTGTGTATCAACTCTGTTACAGATCTTTGTGTCATCTGCAAAGAGGCATACCTTTCCATCCAGACAATCTGCAATGTCACCTATAAAGATGTTAAAGAGGACTGGACCCAGTACTGAGCTCTGAGGTACTCCACTAGTAACCCCCTTTTCTTCGGAATGTGTTCCATTCACTATTATCTTCTGTGTCCTGTTGTGCAGCCAGCTTGCTACCCAAGCTACCACCCTGGAACCCACTCCCAGGCTGGCTAACTTGATTATTAATCTTTTGTGTGGGACTGTGTCAAATGCCTTGCTAAAGTCTAGGTAGACCATATCCACAGCCCCTCCCTGGTCTATTACTTTGGTCACCCAGTCAAAGAAATCTATTAGATTCATCTGACATGACCTTCTTGCTGTAAATCCATGCTGCTTTGGGTCCTGTGCCCCGCTGTCTTCTAGGTACTCAACAGTTCTTTCTTTCAGAAGTGATTCCATCATTTTCCCTACCACTGAGGTCAAACTTATAGGTCTGTAGTTTCCTGCTTCTGCCTTGCTCCCACTTTTGTGAAGGGGAATCACATCTGCCCTCCTCCAGTCCTCAGTTACCACCCCATCCTGCCATGATTTGTTAAAAAGCGTGGTCAGTGGTGTCACTAGGTCCTCCTTTAGTTATTTTAGGATTCTGGGGTGAATCCCGTCAGGCCCCATTGCTTTGTCCACCTTGAGTTTTAGGAGTTCTTTCAGGACTCTTTCTTCTGTGAATGGACTGGTGTAACCCCCCCCCCCCACCCAGAGTACTTCTATTGTCTGGTTTAGGTAACTCCTCCTCATCTTCTTTTGTGAATACTGAGCAAAAGTATTCATTCAGTATCTCTTCCTTTTCACTGTCTCCCTCTACCCACCTCCCCTCTCTTTTATTAATCTTCATTATCCCTCCCTTAACCTTCCTATGCTCCCTAATGTACCTATAAAAGGTGTTATCCCTCTTCTTAACTGAGTTGGCTATTTTTTCCTCAGTTTGGGCCATTGCTATTCTGACTGCCTTTCCCGCTTCTTTCTGCTTTAACTGATACAGTTTCCTGTTGTGCTCCTTCTGTGATTCCTTATACTTTTGGAATGCAGCCTTTTTCTACTTAGCCTTCCCTGCCACCTCTTTTGAGGACCATAGTGGTTTTTTACTCCGCTTGGTTTTCTTTATTTGTTTCACACAAAGACTTGTTGCCTCTATGATGGCAGTTTTGATTTTTCTCCATTGTTCTTCCACCCCTCCATTTTGGCCATTTGCTAGAGCATTCTTCAGGTATTCACCCATTTTGCCAAAGTCAGCCCTTCTAAAGTCCAGTATCCTTGTTTTTGCATGGCTTATCTCCATGGTTGTGCTCATTGTAAGCACACTGTGCAGTGGTGCTTGTTCCCAGATGTCTACTGATCTAAATTTGTGATCCTCTCTCCATTTGAGAGTACCAGGTCTAGTATTGCTCCCTCCCAAGTGGGTTCCATCACTAGCTGTCTAAGGCCTACCCCCTGCAGGGCATCGAGAATGACCCTGCTCTTGGATGTGGCTGCAGTACATGTTATCCAGTTAACATCTGGCATATTCAGGTCCTCCATCAACAGTATCTCCCCTTTTTCAGCCATTTTGAGAATGTCCTCTATCATTTTCTTGTCCATTTCCTCCCCTTGAGACAGGGGTCTGTATGCAACCCCTGTGTGTATTGTGATGCCATTCCCTGTTTCCAAGGTGACCCAGAGTGCCTCTTGTCCTCCCCCTTTACTTTTTAGTTCTGTAGCTTGGATTCCTTCCCTTATGTATAGAGCTACTCCACCTCCTCTTTTACCTTCCCTGTCCCTTCTGTAGATTGTGTACCCTGGTATGTTGACTTCCCAGTCATGGTTCTCTGTGTACCATGTTTCTGTGACTGCCACAATATCCAATTTTTCATCTTCCATCAGGACTACTAGCTCAGGAAACTTGTTTCCCAGACTACGGGCATTCGTACGCATTGCCCTCCATTTAATGTTGGCTTTATCCTTTTTTCCCCATCCCTGCTTTTATTGCCCTTGTCTATTTTTCCATTTACCCCTGTCCTGCCCTGCGTTTAGCTCTGTACCTCAGTGTTTACCTTACTACCCGCCATGTTTTATGGGGGGAGGCTTGAAATGTCCTGCCTTTTATCAGCACCTCCCCCCTTGGCTAGTTTAAAAGCTTGCCAAGGAAGCATTTAAACCTGTCACCTAGGAGCTTGGTTCCCTTCGTGGACAGATGCAGACCATCATGCCAGTATAGACCTTTATCTCTCTAGGTGGACCCCCAGTCTCCAATGAAGCCAAAGCCCTGTGTTCTGCACCAGTTTTGCAACCATTCATTAAACTGCATGGTGTGCAGTACCCTAGCCTCACTCCTGCCATGGACTGGCAGCACCTCTGAAAAGGTTACTGTGCTTGCTACCCATCTGAGGCCCCTCCCCAACTCCACAAATTCATTCTGCACTGCACTGATCCCATGCCTAGCTAGGTCATTTGTCCCAAGGTGGACAATGATATCTAGTTCCCTCTCCTGTGATGCTGCTTCTGCAATCCTGAGGATTTTCTTCCTGTCCCTCCAAGCCATGGCACCAGGCAGGCACTTTACTTCCTTCTCCTCTCCCTTCCCCAGTTTTAGCCCCCTAACAATTGAGTCCCCTATCAGAAGCTGTTTCCTTCCCCTGTGATGTCCCTTGCCACCCTTTTGTGGGTCTCCCTTGTGGATGTCCTCAGCATTCTTCTGGGTCTCCACTGAGGATGCCATCATAGAGGAACCTTGCTCTGCCAGAATGGCATATGATTTGTGTAGAGGTACAACTAGGGGGCTTTGCCTCTGGTCCACCACCCACACCCTCCCAGAACCCACAGTGGTCCAACTGCTCTTCATACTTGGCAACCTCTGAGGCAGTGGTTGTGGCAGTGGTGCTCTTTGGGTGGAGGATGCCTCCTTAGTCCTTGCTAGTTCAGCCTGGAGGTGGGCAACCTCCTCCCTCAGAGCTGACAGTTGCCTGCAAACAGAACAGCAATGCAGTTTCCAGAATGTCTCCCGGAAAACTGCTGTCCCACAGCCAGTGCATTGTACCACTCCCCACATGTCCCTCTCCCTTATAATATACAATATGTAATATATATATATATATTTTTTATTATTATTTGTGGTGTGTACCTACCCTTTATGCACTGTGCTGGGTTATTAAGAATATGACAGTTCTGCGCCAAGACCTGTTGAGGAAGTGATGTCAGAACTTTGGCTATAAAGGAAATGCCATGCCTGGGGGTGGGGTGGGAAGGGTGGGTGGGTAGTCCATAGCCACTGGTGACTGTTAGAAACAATCAAATACACAACTGATCCACCACCCTGGTGAGTACTGCCCTTTATAGTAATTCAACTAACACCACAATTTACTAGACCACTGCTCCTACACAAACCACTCTACTGAGTCCAGGGATAAAAATGAACTCACACCTCAGCCAGGACACTTTTAAAATGTTGCAAAAATATCCTTCCAAATCTTAGATCTCAACCCCAGCAATCAAGCAAATTCAGTTGTATCTCACTCCCTCTGGTTATAAAATTACAACACTTTTAATGGAATCCTGCAATTCTCTGCTTAATGCCAGTAAGGGAAAAAAAATGAAACTTTCTGTAGAAAGCGTAGCTCCCCTTCTTAACAAGTCCCCAAAAATATTATGCCTTGCCAGGTTTCCAAGTCCTAAATGGAGTTATAGTTTGTTTTTTGCAGTATAGCAAGGTTCTCAGCTTCCAACAGACAAATCAAAGGCAGTCTGACTGGCTTCTAACTGTGAAGGATGTCTAAGACAGCACAGTGATGAAATCCCACCCAGAGCCAATTGATTGACTAGTGACACCTGTGATGTAAGCAGGCCTTTCAATGTAGGCACTCTGCTATGTCTGATTCCAATACACAACACCTTTCAGTGAAAACAGGGATATAAACTTAACTTCTCAGCCAGCAGGACACTTTTAAAATGTTGCAAAAATATCCTTCCAAATCCTAGGTCTCAATCCTAGCAATCAAGCAAATTCAGTTGTATTTCACTCCCTCTGGTTATAAAATTATTACACTTTTAATGGAATCCTGCAATTTTCTGCTTAATGCCAATAAGGAAAAAAAAATAAAACCTTTTGTAGAAAGCGTAGCTCCCCTTCTTAACAAGTCCCCAACAATATTATTCCTTACCAGGTTTCCAGGTCCTAAATGGAGTTATAGTTTGTTCTTTGCAGTGTAACAAGGTTCTCAGCTTCCAACAGACAAATCAAAGTCAGTCTGATAATCAAAGTCAGCAGAAGAGGTCCCAGCACGACCCCTGGGGAACCCCACTAATGACCTCTGACTCCTCTGAGGGTTCCCCATTGACCAGTGCCATCTGCATTCTTCCCTCCAACCAGTTACTCACTCACTTTATTACCCCCTTCCCTAGTCTGAAACAGGCAAATTTGTGTAAGAGCCTCTTATGTGGCACCGAGTCAAAAGCTTTTTGGAAATCAAAGCAGGCTTCATCCACTGAGCCCCCCGATCCACCTCCCTGGTGACCCAGTCAAAAAACTCTGTTTGTTTGATAGGATCGGCCCTATATTTTGAATGTAAAACAATAAAAGGATATCATCTTTTGTTTTACTGCTTTTTTAAAAATAAATATGCAGTTGGTGAAATGTGGTGAATTTCAGATACAGTATCTCTGTCTGCTGCTATGAGGGTTTCTCATTACTTGCTACGTACATTAAAAGTATGCCCACTGTACAGATTAAGAATCTTTTTTTAAATATGGACGTACAAATCCTCCATTTGCTTTTGGCACCCTCAGACAGGAAATTATAACTTTTATATTGCCCCTACCTATAAAATATTTTAGATTACATGTCTCCAGGTTCTACTCAACTTTTAACAAAAATAAGTTACCAATGTTTAAAACTGTTTAAAATGGTTAAAGCTAATAGACAACAGGCTTGTTTCAATAAATTCTACAGGATCTCCTCTGGCAGAAATTCAATTTTTTAAACACATATCACATCTCAAATTAATCATCATTGTTTTTTTTTTTTCCATATTGTCTTCTGAGATTTTTGTCAGGTGAATTTCAAAATATTTGAGAGGCGTACAATATTCCTTTAAGTCCCACATTTTAGTTTAGGTGGTATGTTTTAGATCAGCTGTTCTGTCTTACTTTTTGTTCACTATACAACTAGAGATGTTCCAAGATGTTCCTAGATTCAGGAATCACATTTATTTATATGATAATTGTTTGGAATCCTTTACATATTTGAGAACAAAAAAAAATGTGCTGGCCAGGGGCACCAAAAGAGCATGTTGTGGCCCCATGGAGGAGACCTGCATTTTCAGCATAGTCCAGCTCTCATACACTAGGTTAGTGGGTCTTGGAGTGCACTATGGTCAGCAAGTTCAAGCCCCATGAGGGAGGGGATGATTAGACATACATTAGGTCTCCCCCAAGTCACAACGATGAGCAGTCAGCAGGATGCAGTGCATCAGAGGACAGAGATGGATGGGGTGAATCATGGGAAACTCCCTCAATAGCTACCCCAAAGATGGACAGCCACCTGCACCTACTGTAAGTCAGTGAGCTTGAATCTACCTGCCTAACCTTTCCAAACCACATAACTGCAGTTGAATTTCTCCTGGATTGGTCAGAAAGAGGTTGGCAATGGCTCCAAGTGGGACAAAAAGAAACAGTAATTAGATAAAATCATTGGTACAAAAAACAATTGTATGCTGTACATTTTTATGTTTCCTTTCACTTGAGGAAGAGACATTTTGCATTGTATCTGAGAACAGCATTTCAGAGGTGTGCCATGGACTAGCTCAATGGACAGCAATCTACATTAGGCTCATCCCTGACAGAACAATGACCACGCAAGCTGAGTATGACAGTGGTCACAGTTTCGTGGGCAGAAACTTTGTGTAGTTGAAAGGACTGAAGCACTCCAATCAAAAAAGCGCTTCAGTCCTTTCATTTGTATAAATCCAGCTGGCAAGCAGCAGAGAAGCTTTATGACTTTGTGGATCAAGACCACTGGCTAAAGTGAAAAATATTGTACATTTTTAAATTGATGGCTTATTCAAATAAACACAGTCTGATGATCTTAGTTTCAGAGCTGTCATTTGTCTTTTTCATTTTTTTTAAAGTAAATAAATGACTTGTCTTTTTTTCTACCATAGGAAACCATCTGACTGCGTGATAAACAGGACATAGTGGCATGATGCACAGTGCTCGAGCATGTTGAATCCTGCATGATGTCTTGCTCATTCAGATGTCAGATGTCAATGTAGGCACAAACCCAGTCTATGCCTTGTAAAGGTCGATGACTGCTCTCAGAGTGCCCGGCCAAGACGATGGTGTAGGTATGTGAAAGAATGGGGAGACATTGATGCTAGAGGGCCAGATTTACCATAATCCAAACTATGCATGTGCATAGGGCCCTGTGTGTTGGTGGGGGGGGCACCCAGCTTTTTAACATTTTTAATTTTTTGTCCCTGTATCATGTGTGGAGCCTGGATGGTACATGGCTCAGGTCACACAATCCTGACCACTGATTAAGCACCAGCAAATAGTGCAGCGCACATGAAAGAAAAAAAACAGAATAAGCATTTTTTCCTGTTTTGGACAGAGTCCCAGCTATGACAGTGTCACATGGTGTGCTCTGTGAATGTGTGCCATCAGTTCATGTCTTCATGGGTTGTTATCTTGTTAACTAAAATTTGCACAGCAGGATGTGATGATGTCATGGGAGTGGGTTTACAGAAACTATTCCCTGTACACACTTGCACTCATGTGCCCTGCAGAACAGGGTAGTTTTGGCACCATTAGTTCCTGCTCATGTTGTGTGCTCCCCAGTCTCAGTCAAGACTAGGAGTCAACATACAGCCAGCACACAGTATCAGTAATTTTTCTCCCAGCCAGAGGGAAGCCATAATCAAGAAGTGCTGTTGGGTGATTACGTTTGGACTGGGGTGGACTGGAGCTGGAGATTGATTGGGACTGGGACCTGGGACGTTTGCAGCAGCCAGCAGCAGATGACCAGGTCTTTTGTCGATCGACTCAGCTCTGTTAGTGTGATTCTGACTGTTGTCATCTTCTTACCAGATTTGCCAATAACAATTTGCAATTGCAATGCAGCCACCAGTAGTCTACCAGCCCCTCGTGGCCCGGTACAGCATAGGGGATGCGGCAGCCACTAGGTAGACTGCAGTTCCTTCTTTTTTTTAAATTGTAATTTTTATTCAATTTTCATTTTAAAAACACAGGCAAAACACAAGAACAAGTTAACCAATTAAGACAGGTATTGCATCCTCAAACTTTAATATTCTAATTCAGAGACTATGCTAATTAGAAACAGAAATGACTACAAAAATTAACTCTAACCCCCCCCCCCCGGAGAAGCAAAGTCAAGATATCTGAATATCAAATTCATATTCAAAGTAATTAGAGTGATTCTAGAGTAATTAAAGTAATTATTGTGCAGTGATTTATGGAAAGGCATTCCCAAATTCTGACCTAAACCCCCTTCTGTATGGACTGGTGTTCCTTAGGGTAATACTCCCATGTAGTCTGGCAGAGACATCCCAGTATAGGTCAGTTCCCTGCTCCCTGGCTCAGTACTTCCCTGGCCATGATATCCAGGAGCGCCACCCCTTCTTGGTTGCTCAGAAATTCAGAAAAAGAAAACCACCCGGTCTTATATCATTCTGTCTGCAGGCCGAGATGAGCTGTCAGTTTCTCCATATCCTTGACTTGTTGGCAACAGGCAAGCCACTGCCCAACCCTCGGGGACTTATCTGAACGGCACTGTTTTGCGATGGCCTTCTGAACAGCGGCCACCATTATGTGAAACAAATATTTTATTCCTGCACCGTGCACCCCTGGAGGGAATTCTCCTAATAAAAACACCTGGAATTAATCTATAACTTGAATTTTCAGTATATTACCAATGTGGGCACGAACCTTCTCCCAGAATCTTTTAAGCTTGAGACTATTTTTAAGCGAAAAAGATGTTCCAGGACTAGAGGGCATGGGATGAAGTTGGAGGGAGGACGATTCAGAGGAAACGTGAGGAAGAATTTCTTCACAGAACGGGTGGTGGACAAGTGGAACACCCTGCCAGAGGAAGTGGTGGGGGCTGAAACAATCACGGGATTTAAGAATGCATGGGATAGACATAAAGGAATTCTGGAGGTCAGGGGTAAGGGGCAACAGACTTCCTGGAAAACATAAACTGAACTTACAAACTTAAATGGGCAGACTGGGTGGGCCATAGGCCCTTATCTGCCGACACTGTCTATGTATCTATGTATCCCCAGAAAATGTGCTTGTAAGTGCCTAATTGACCACATCCTTTCCAACATTTATCGGAGGGGAATCTCCCGTGGTACTTTGTTATAACTGAGGTTCTAAAAAATCTGGTAAGGACTTGCCATCTAAACTCCCTCCACAAAGGTGAGGCAGTGGTCTTACGTACCTGTTTCCAGATTTGGTCCAACTTTTTCAAAGGCAGTGTCGTTCCTGCCTCATCTTCCCATTTCTGTTGTATTACCCTTCTGTGATCCTAATAGTCATCCCTGCACAATTTATACAGCAGTAAAATCAGGTGGGTCTTCTGCCCCATTCCCTCCAGTAACCCTGAAAGAAATTTTATCAGTGGGTGCTGGCTGGGTTTCCCAAATACCTCCTGCCTGTCACCAGACATCAAATAATGTCTAATCTGCAAGTAGCAATAAAAATATTTATGGGGTAACTCAAATTCATCTTGGAGCTCTCTATATTTTTTTAGGGTGTCCCCTACAAATAGCTGGGCCATCCTGACCAAGACATATTTGTCCCAGTGAATGAATGTTGGGTTGTCTCTCCCTAGGGGGAAATCTCTACACGATCTGATCATTATGAGCCTAAGCACCTCATTTTCTAGCTTCAGGTTACGTGTAACCTCCCTCCAGGTGAGTACTAAAGTTGTATGCCAAGGGGTGGGTAAGGCCCCCAATAATCTAGAGTCTCATTTGTCAAAAAGGATAGTCATTAATGCACTGGGTCCCATAAGATCTTTCTCCATCTGCTCCCAACTCAGCAGTCAGCCATCTCTGTTGTTAGCTGCCAAAAACTGTAATTGTGCCACCCTATAGTATGCCCTTAAGTCTGGAATTTCTAACCCACCCTTCCCCTTGTCGAGGCAAAGGACTGACCATTTCAGTCTTGGTCTCCCCTCTCCCCCCCATATCAACATTTTTGTATGGATAGTGGTCCAGAATACCTTGGCGGGGCATACGGGCAGAATGTTAAATAAAAAGAGCAGGCGAAGGGGCATATTCTGAATGGCCCATTATAGAGAGACGTAAAGTTGCCCATTTATTGCAGTCTTGGTGGATACTTTTCATTATTTGTATGTGGTTTGCACAGTATAATTTGCCTAGGTCATTAGTAATCTGTACTCCCAGATGTTTAAAGCCCTTAGTGGACCATTTTAAGTTTGTCAGTGTCCTGGTTTTGGGGGCCACCGGAGCTCCTACAGCTAGGATTTCAGATTTAGTATCATTGATTTTAAAACCAGAAATGCTGCCGTACTCCACTAGGAGGGATAACACTTTTGGAAGTGTTGTGTCAGGGTATTGTAAATAAAGAAGAGTGTCATCTGCATAAAGGGATATACGATTATCAACCAAACCTATTTTAACACCAGTAATGTCTGGGATAGATCTAAAGGCCTCCACCAGGGGTCCAATATTCAATGCAAATAAAAGTGGGGAAAGGGAGAACCCCTGTCTGGTTCCCCTATTTGTTGGGAAACTTGATAAAAGGACCCCATACACTCTCATCTGGGCTGACGGCTTGGAGTATAAGACTAATATCCATGCTCGAAATTTATCCCCAAAATTAAACTTATGTAATACTGCATCCAGGAAAGTCTATTCCAGGAGATCAAATGCCTTCTCAGCTTCCAGGCCCACTACCACTCCTGCCAACTCCCCGGGTCACTGTGCATGCCGGTTATGGTGGTCAGCAGCCTGAGAATGTTATCATGAGGTGCCTTCCTGCCATGAATCCTGCTTGATCAGGGTGCACCAACAGGGTATAATCATTTGCAAGCAGTTAGCTATCATCCTGGTGAACATTTTGACCTCTAAATTCAAAAGACAAATCGGTCTATATCCATCACATGTGGAGGTATCTTTGCTGTGTTTTGGTAATCCCGAGATCAAGGCTTTTACCCACGAGTCAGTGCTGGCCGAAGGGGTGTGGGAGGCATTACAGACCTGAAGGAGCAATGGGATCAGTTCAGAATGGAATTTCTGACAGTATTCAGCCACAAAGCCATCCGGTCCTGGAGATTTATTGTGTTTGAGATTTTTAATTACCGCGGTTACCTCTCCCTGGGAGAAGGGTCTGTCCAGCTGTTCAGCCTGTTCCAAGGTCAGCTTAGGCAGTCATAATTTGCTTAAAAATTCCTCTGTCTTTCTCGCTTGGTCAGCAGGGGCCTCAGACTTGTACAGCTCTGAATAGTATTGTTCAAAGAATTCTGCTATTTTGCTGGGTTTAGTTTCCAACTTCAGCCACCCCTGAGTCTTCTTAACTGCTGAAATGAACCTATCGGCAGCCTGTTTGCTAAGCCTATGAGCGAGGAGGCGCCCTGCCCTATTTCCTCAGTAGTAATACTTTTGAGCTACAAATTGTAGGGCATTCTCTGTTTTGGATCTGAGAATTTCTTCTATCTGTGATCTCAGAGTTTTTATTTGATTTCCTTCAGTAGAGCAGGTGTCCTTCTCATCCCATGCAGGCTCTCTATTTCCTTTATTTTCTCTTCTAAATTTTTTTTGTTTCAAGTCAGCTGTTTTTTTTTTTTTATTATAAGAAGCATATGAAATAGTCCCTCCCCCACTGCAGCTTTTAAATCATCACATAGCAATTTGACCTGAAAAACTGTACCAGCATTTTCTTTTAAATAGTTAGTGATGGTTTCTTTTATTTTTAAATTAAATGTCTCATCCTTAAGAAGCCCCATATTTAATTTCCGCACTGATTGTTTATCTAAGGCCCGAGATCTACCATAAGGCTAACCTTAGCTTGGTCAGTCAGGTATATAGGGTGAATTTCTTGATCTCTGATCATGTGTCCTCACAATTTTTGGGTGTAAAATCTGTCTATGCATGAATAAGAGTTCCGTGCATGGGAGTAGAAAGTAAGATTTCTGCTAGAGGGATATGCATCCCTCTAGGTGTCCACTAACCCTGCTGCTTCTCATAAGGATTTTAGAAGTCTCAAGCCAGCCCTGCCCCCTTGTTCTGAACTGGGGGATCTATCTAGTGCTAGATCCTTCAAACAGTTCCAGTCCCCTCCAATTATTATCTGCCCCTCTGGAAGGGAGGCCAAATACCAAAAACATATCTAATCAAGCATTTGTCAATGCCGAATGTTGCTTGCTTATATGTGCTGTTTAGGTATTTGGAAGTGAAAGTGCCATGCCTAAGAATTAAGAACTAAGAACCCCCCCCCCAAGACATCCATTGTATTATTACAGCAGTCATAACAGCATAGCTCAGTACTTAGCTCAGTTAGAGAAATAAACAGAACAACTAAATCTGTATTATTACAGCAATCCTGAAAGTATCCAATCATTGCTTTGTGTCCAGTCCAGAGACCCTGCTGTAATATACGACCACAGAGGACCCTGGGTGGGAGGGTGTGCAACTCTAAAGTCCCGGCAGAGCTCCATTGAACTCGCTCACTCCTCCTCTCTCACTCCCTCTTTGCGTTTCTCCCAGTGCTGCAGGCTGCCATTTGTATTGGGCTCCTGCCTGCATTGGTGTCCTTTTCTTCCCACAAAGAAATCCGCAGCAGTCCCGACAGAGCTCCATTGAGGTCATTCACTCCCCCTTCCTCACTCACTCATTGTTTTTCCTGGTGCTGCACGCTACCCTTTTGTACTGGACTCCTGCCTGCATAAGTGCCTTTTTCTGCCCACAATGAAATCCGCAGCAGTCCTGACAGAGCTCAGTTGAGCTCGGTCACTCCCCCTCTCTCACTCAATCTTAATCTGTCCCAAACACTGATTTCCCAAAGCGACTGCGCTATTCTGTGCTGGAAGCATGAAAACTTATTTTGGCCAGGATGTGAAAAATTACAGCTGCACTGTTCGTAAAGAGATGTGAAAAAAATGCCAGTGCTGAAAATCTGGAGTGAAAATATTACTAATTTGCGAAGTTACAAGGGTGCATGGAAACTGTGCAACGCACGCTCATAACACAGTCATTTTATGGACTTTCATCACAAACTTTTCAACATAGGCATTTTAGGACCTCTGCTCATGAACAGTGTCACTGTGATTTTCTTAATGTGTCCTGAACACTGATTTCCCACAGTGGCTGCGCTATTCTGCGTCGCAAGTGTGAAAACACATTTTGGCCAGGATGTGAAAAATGACAGCTATACTGTTCATAAGGAGGAGCAGAAAAATGCCAATGTTGAAAATCTGGAGTGAAAATATTGCAAATTCATGAAGTTATGAGTGTGCTTAGCAACTGCGCAATGCACGCTCATAAAACAGTAATTTTTTTGATTTTTCCCACCGAATTTGCAGCATAGGCTTCTTGAGAGCCCACCTCATGAACACTGGCACTGTTGTCTCATTAATAAGTCCCAAAAGGTGATTCCACACAGTGACCATGAAATCACCTTTCAGGACTGAATAACACCATGACAGTGGCTGAATTCATGAGGAGGGGTCCCAATAATCGAGGTTGAAAATTTGGCACCAAAATTCCCCAAAATGTCTGAGATATGCACCAAAGTTGAAAACAAAACATATTTATGCCATTATACAGCTTACCAGCATTTTCTCAGTTCTCGGTCGGCTTTGAAGAGTGCAGACGTGTTCCCGGTCCACTGAAGATCATTGCGCCGGGCTCCTGAAGTAAGTATGGGGTGAGGAGGGTGTGGGGAGGCAGGGCATGCAGAGGGTGGGCGCAGGTTGGGGAGGGAGCAGGGAAACCATCAGGGACCGAATTCATTTTTAACAGGTTTAAAAAAAAAAAAACATTGCTGGATGGTTTTTCTTTTTCAGGGGCATTTAGCATGCTGGAGTGGGCTCCCAGAATGCCACCTGAGTGTTTTGGGTGGTGGGGGATCTGTAGCTAATGGGGGATTGGGCACCCCCTTTGGCACATACCCAAGGGAGGGGCACAAGAGCCGAGGGGGATTGGGCACACCCCTCAGCACAGAGCGAATATGGGGAGCGGGGGGAACTAATGCCGATGGGGAGTGGGCTCCCTGGTCAGCAAGGGGAATGGGGGACTGAAGCAGATGGGGATTGGGTGCCCTGTTGGTAAGCCCTGCAATGAGGTGTCACTCCCTCATTGCATTGGATGACGCTGCAATGACGGGGTGGCCCCTGATTGCAGCAGCTAAAATGTTTCAAGGTGGTGGCACACTGGCTGAACTAGTGTCAACAGCAGCTTGCCACCCCATTGAGGAAAGCGGGCCAAGCTTCCAAAGGCAGTGGGGGCATTGGCCACAACAGTACCACACCTCCACAACCTGCTTCTGCAGCAAGCTGCTGCAACATGTTTCTTGCACATGCACGCAAGCAACATAAAAATTGTGGTCTCTGTGTGGTGGGACAATAAACAATGGCCACATGAATAATGCGGTCAGCTATTTTACCCAAAAGGGCTACCAGTGGTGGAGCTAAGGGGGGCTGGGGGGGCAGTCGCCCCTCCTGGATGCCCCAGTGTGAGTAGTGGTTAGTGCCCATTGTGGAGCCCATGATTTACTGAATGGACCCCCGACTCCCAATCCTGGCTCCACCACTGAGGGCTACCAGCTTCCCCTCCTGGTCCATGATGGTTCCACTCTTCTCAAACATTAGGCCTTTTTGGACTAAAATGGCTACCCCTGCCTTTTATACATTTGGATTCAAGGACGAAATCACTTAATCTACTCAAGTTTTGCTCAGTTTCTCATGTTCCAATGGTGAGAGGTGTGTCTCCTGAATTAGACCTACGTCCCAATGAGCATGGGCCAGGTCATGGGGCACATTATACCTCTTAACAACTGAACTGATCCCTTTAACATTGAGGGATATCACTTTAAGGGACCCCATTTTAAGCACTGTTTAGCAAGTCCTGGAACCTCCGATGGCCATGATATTGCCAGCAGGATCACCACCAACCCTCCTAAGTCAAAAGAACAATGGTACTGCACAATATGCTGGGTATTCTCAGCCAAAACTGCAAGGTAGAAGTTCCGATGATGCTCCTCCCCCAACCCCAATAAAACAAGCACCCCTCCCACCCGACCACCCCCTGCCTCTGTCCCATAACTTTGGATTCCCTGGACAACAACACAAAACTGTGTACAGAATAGAAACTTTCACAAACAGTTACACAAACACATGTAACAAGAATAATTGGAAAGCTTCAGCAGGCTTTTCTTTCAGCCCTAGAGCCTAGTCCACTGCTGGAAGGCCTCACACACTCACTCCCTCGCTGAAACCTGATAAGCAGGGAACTGGGAGTTGCATGGTCTCCAGGGTTTTTTGGACCGAGAGAATGAACATCTCTCAAAAATCAGGTGATTCAATGTGTGAACTGACCTAGAAAGATTAAGGGGGGGTCCTTTCCTAGTCAGGACCTCCAGTGGTATTTCATTTGGTTAATTGCATATAATTTTGTCTGGCATAAGGAAAAAGGAACAACTTCATGTGATGCATCATTTCCAAAACAATGCTGTTCTATCAATAAAAACTTAGACAGTGAGCATGAGCATGAGCATAAGTTCTCTAGGAGAGAGCAACATTGGTACTACAGTATATGCTCTAAACCTCCCCGCACACCCTTCCTTTTCTTCCCAATCCCCCCCTCCGGCAACCCACTGCAGCACTGCCTGCCTGTAATAACTAAAGACTGAAAGTAATGAGTATCAGCAAGCAGCCCCAGTGACCATGATCAATCAAAAATTATATAGTAAGCCCAGCACAAAACAAAAATAAAGCATTGCTACTATAGTCCGGCTTAGTCTGTGGTGGCTGCAAAAAATCTAAGAAACCACTGGGTGGGAAAAGAGCATTCGAGTTAGTAGCTGCCAGAGATCAAAATTAATGCTGCTGTGTCCCCAATTCGGACATGGTTCAACAGACATAAAGTCAGATTAGTGTGTCAAGGAGGATTATAGCACAGGAAAGAAACCGACCACAGATCCAATAAAATGTCAGAAAACCCAGAATTCAAAGTTCCTTTTGTTTTCAAGGAAAGCAGGCCCTAGAATCCCCGTTGCTCCACGCCTAATTGGCACATAGGAATTGGTCATTTTCCTGCTCTTTTGGTGTGAGGTCGCTCTCTGCGTGGTGGGTAGAAGCCAGCTAGATCCCATGCTGTAAAGCATGAGTCACAGGAATCAATGGGGTTGTCAGCACTTGAGCCCATTCCAGGCCTTCCATAGGGCACTCTCCTTTGCTACATGGCTGTGCTGAGGTCTCTTAGGCCCTTCATCACTGAGTGATTAGCCAGTCCATGGGAAGTCCTGGGCAAAATGTAAGATTGTATAAAGGGTTTCTGACCAATTTTAGCAAGTTGAGTATGAGATAGCGATGCCAACATTTAATTTAGTAGAGTCAGTAAAGTCTTTGCAATGGAAGTGAGAAAGGAAGGAGGTAATGGAACATCCCAGTATGAATACATAGCATAAATCAAAAGGCTATGAGTTCAAGTCAGGTAAGCAAAGACAAAGTCTTACCCCTAGAGAACTAGATTCAAGTTGGAGGGTTGCTTTGGAGTGCTTTACAGAGGTTCACCATGTCCTTGTACAGCCGCTCGTCTAGGCCTGAACCTCTGTTTCTGGCTGTAGTAGTAGATTTTCCTGCCGGCTCCCTTTTCAGTTGTAGGAGATCTTGTTCAACAGCATCCTGCTGACACTCTGGAAGAGCGATGCCAAGCTTCTGGAAATGTTTGGCAGCATGCTGCAGGGTGTCATACAACTTTTGCCCATTCTCCCACAAGACCAACAATTCAGCTGGGTAACCTAATTGGGATTTGATCTTTTTCTCCTTCATTTGCTTGATTACTGCAAGGACTTGCTTTCTTTTTTGCATTGTTGCTGAGTGATGGGTAGTATTGATCGATATAAACTCATTTCTCGTCTAAGCTAAGGTCCCATTTCCCCCAGATTTTCCAAAGAACCATTTCTTTTATGATGAATCAACTGAATTTGCCTAGAACTGACCTCAGATGAGCACCATTTTTTGGCTTTGGGCCTAGGGCCTTATGGACCCTTTCCAGCTCGTGTGGCTCACTGTCTGAGATGTCCAACTCTTTTAGGAGTCAGGTTCTGATGAAGTCCAGTGGGTCATCTTTCTTTCTGCCCTCTGGAAAACCAAAAATTCTAATGTTTTTTCTCCTTCCCCTTGATTCAGCATCCTCTGCTGTCATGGTCAGTTCTCTCTGTCTCTTTACTAGATATAAGATGGCCCGGCCCATCCTCATGGTGTCCTCATTCCCATCATTCAGGCCTGTCTCCACTTCTGAAGTTCTGCTTTCAAGCCTTTTCAGATCTTTTTTATGGTCATTAATATTCTAGTCTATTCAATGTAATATTTTCAGGATATGGGAGGTCACCCAAACTTCGATGGAGGTACAAAGGGAGATTGTACTGTCATCATCTCCCCCAGACCCTGCCACTGATTCTGAGGCCCTGAATGGCGATGCACTGAGGCTACAATAAATCAGAGATCCCCATCATGTAAACTCTTTAGTGCCACCTCTGCCTCTTGTTTTGGGTACCTGACTCATTCTGTGTTGCAGTGCAACCATCCAGTTTAGAGGATGGTGCCTTTCGATGCCAGATGTAGTTAGATTTAACCACAGTGGACTTGGAGCTGTAAAGCTATGCCTCCATTATTGATGGTGATGTCACAGGAAGAGCAGTGCGTTCTTTAAAAAAGATTTCTCTGGCTCCTCTTATCTTATCTTTGACTGAGTCAGCTCAGTCTGATGAAGAGAAGAAGAGCCAAGGCTGGGAGTTGCGCGGGAGCAGTTGGGTGGGTTGGTTCATCACACGTTTCGAGCAGTCTTGCCAATTTTTTTTTATGGGTTTGCTTTAAGTACTGTACAGTAAATAAATTCTCTTCCTTAATCCTTATTGTGGCTTGGTTGTTAGTAGGTCTGAGGGAGACTGGGTGGTAGCTTGCTTTGTTCAGAATTTTGGTGACAGCAGCCAATCAGAGGCTGAAGGACAAAAGGAACAGCACCAGCTCAGCCCAAGAAAACAGATTTATGTAAGGGGCAGAGGGCATTATCATCTTTCCACAGGTTTTGGAAGCGGATGGATCAGAGCACTGCAGAGCCTCAAACATGAGGAGCAACTGGGCAAAGTGCAAAAAGGGCTTTGTTTGGGGAAAACTGTTTTGTGGCTCAGAAGGGGGGGTAGGTTTGGGCAGGATTCTACTGGCAATCGATCAAAGTCTGACTAGGGTGGGAAGAACAACAGCTCAACGAGCAGGTTTATGTGAGAGGCAGATGAAATTATCAGCTTTCAATCCCTCCACAGGTTTGTGGAACAGATCAGAGCATGCTAGGACTCAGATTGGAGCTGGCATTTGGGGGTGAGTGCAATGAGGGCTTTGTTTGGGGATAATAGTTTTGGCTTGGCATTGTGACTGACAGTAGGACAGTAGTTTTCGGCAGGATTCATGAACAGCCAATCAGAGGTTCATGGGCTGGAGGAACAAAAGCTTAAGAATGCAGATTTATGTGAGGTGCAGAGGGTGTTTGATTCCTTCTTTCACAGGTACTGGATCAGAGTATGCCAGACTTTAGACTAAAGATGGCCTGTAGAGGCTGAGTGTAATGAGGGCTCTCTGTGGGGAACATGATGCTGTGGCTTGGTACTGGGGTGACAGTGGAGGATAGCTCAGGGTGAGATTCTGGTGTGAGTGGCCATTCACAGTCTAAGAGGGAGGAGGAACAGCAGCTCAAGAAAGTAGATTTAGGTAAGGTGCAAAGTACATTTGCTTCTTCCTCTTCCCACTCTGTCTGGGTGTCTGACCATGTGATAACCGTTGGTATTTTTGTATTTTTTTAAACTGGGTGCTTGGAATTTAGGGGCCCCTATGCTCTGCTTGCTCAGCGGCAGAAACAATAATCCTGCCAGACTCCCTGAGTGAGCGGAGTATGTCTGCAAGTCAATGTGGTGTACTGGTGGTGGACAGTGCACAACTGTGAGCAGTGTGGGCAGGGGTATCGCCACCTGCAGCCTGGAGACAGCAGGGGCATGACCCAAGGACACCAGACCCTTCCAGTGTTGTGTGTGTGGCCACCTAGGACATGGGCATGGCCATGGGTTGCAGCACTGTGAACCTCTTAACTGTCACTAGAGACGCCATGAAGATTCACTCCGCTGGCTAATATGTGGCGAAGTCGCCAAATTCGCCTCTGTGGAGCACTTCATGTAATTTTGCCAAATTAACCAAAATTCAGCATTTGAGACTTCACCTTGCTTTTAGAGTTTTTAAGGGCAAATTGCACTTAAAAAATTCAAAGCAAGTAGCGGTTACAAATGGAAAATCACCAAACACCACCCCAGAACTATTTCTGGTGTCTAATGGACCCCGCACCCCGACGATCACCGGCCTCAATAATAAATAAATAAAGTCCTGTCCTGTGATCCCTGGTGTCTAGTGGACCCATCAATCACCATCGCCAATAATAAATAAATTTTAAAAATTCAGTGATCCCTGGTGTCTAGTGGACCCCCCCACCCCACCGATCGCTGACCCCAATAATACATAAATAAAGTCTGCCCTGTGATCCCTGGTGTCTAGTGGACCCGACGATCACCAGAAACAATAATAAAAACATTTTAAAAAGCCTGTGATCCCTGGTGTCTAGTGGACCCCCCTGCCGCCCCCACTGTCACCACTCCTCTCCCCTCACCCTTGACCCTGTCTCAAAGTAGGCCACTGGCACAGCCCTCCACTCACCTCAGCGCCGGCAGCCCAACTGATGTGCTCTGAATGATGAGTGCGTGCTTGTACAAGCACACACTTATTCATTCAGTCAGTCAGCCAGTTCATCACTGTAACCGGACATTTTTCCTGGGACTAGAGAAGAAAGGGAATGGCTGCTCTGGGCTTTGGTGGGGTGGCGGGATGGGGGAATGCCATTGAGGGGTCCACAACACCATTTCCACCCATCTCACCCCCCCCCATGGAAGCCAGGAGCAGCCCCCCTCTCTTCTCTAGCCCCAGGAAAAATGTCTTGTTACAACGATGAGCTGGCTGGCTGACTAAATGAATGAGTATGTGCTTGTACAAGCACACGCTCATTCATTCAGAGCACGTCAGTCTGGGTGCAGGCCACAGAGGTGAGTGGAGGGCTGTGTCAGTGACTCGCTCAGGGACCAGGTTGGAGGGCAGGGGAGAGGAGTGGTGGCAGTGAAGGGGAGGCGGGGGTTCCACTAGACACCAGGGATCACTGCATTTTTTAAATGTATTTATTATTAGGGCCATTGATCAACAGATCCACTAGACAGCAGGGATCACAGGACTTTATTTATTTCATACTGGGGCCAGTGATCGGCTAGGTGGGGTGTCCCCTTGACAATTGGGATCACTGGATTTTTTAAATGTATTTATTATTGGTGATGGCA
This sequence comes from Neoceratodus forsteri, assembly GCA_016271365.2. Classification (NCBI taxonomy): domain Eukaryota; kingdom Metazoa; phylum Chordata; order Ceratodontiformes; family Ceratodontidae; genus Neoceratodus; species Neoceratodus forsteri. The sequence continues at coordinate 266,721,552 of CM028137.1, forward strand.
ATTGGTGGGTCCACTAGACACCAGGAATCAGAACAGGACAGGACTTTTATTTATTTCTTATTGGGGCCAGCGATCGGCGGGGTGGGGGGTCCACTAGACACCAAGGATCACTGGATTTTTTAAATTTATTTATTACTGAGGCCCGGAGGTGATCAATTTTGGGGGGTAGTGGGGCAAACAGCAGTTTTTGCCCACACTTTCACCCTTGGTCCACACTCCACGAATTGAGTGCTGTTCGCAAAATATTTCTTGGAGTGAATTTTGTCAACTTTGCCCACCTCCAACTGTCACACAGTACAGGGTATGGCACTCATGCTATCACTCAGACACCCTCTGATCCACATAGAGTGAGTGACATTACACACTGATCACTGAGACTGTAATGCAGAACTGTATGATTTGAGATGCTAGGTAGTAGCATACAGTAGCAACATTGTTTCACTTAATTCCACAGTCATCCTAACTTGCACTGTCATGTTTGCTGCTGTGTCTTGCAGTCTGACCAGTTGTCACACACCTTGGCACACATTTGGGTGCTAAGGGTTTGGGATTTGTAGCACTGTACTCAGGCCATTGCAGTCCACCCACACACAAACATGCATTCTCACCTGCCTGCTAGGCTGTAGTACCTCCTGATCACCTTTGTGGAATGGTAGTGCTACCCCATAAAGCTGGAACTGTGCATACCAATGGTATGCAAATGGACTAAATACACTCCAGTAATGAGATGCAAATGTACAGTTTGGGCGCTGACTGTGCAGTGACGTCATTTGCATATCCTGGCTGAATATTGTAAATCTCCACACCGCATGAGTGGCTTTGCATCACACACTTCAGTTTGCTCTGCACTGGGATCTGGGCACCTGCCTTGTGTCTCCCACTGCTCGATTGCACATGTTCGGGATATCCAGCCGCACATATATGATCGCATATTATGGCGCAACTTCTGAATATACCATTATTTTGTGCCGGCACAGTTAAGTTGAGTGGCACAGTCACAGTTGAGTTGAGTGGCACAGGTACTTGCATGATGCAGCCTGCCACTTTTGAATATGGGGCCACCAGACTTACTAAAAAAGAAATAAGCTAGTCTGAAATTCAATTTTATTTTGGAATGTTGGATAATATGCATGTGCTGTAACCAGCTATGATGTTTGTGCTAATCACTGTAGCCAATTTTTCATGGAACTGCTTTATTTTTACATCCTTAATAATGTTGGTTCCCCCTGTTTAGGGAAGGAGTGGTCAAATATGTACATGTGTAACCCCTAGGAGGCGCTATCACAAGGGCTACTACCCCTGCCTTCTTTGCTAGTAGCAGGTTAAGGGGCTTGGGTACTGGAACAGGTGCCTCCACCCAGAGGACAGGTTTGTTAGTGGCAAGACTATCCTGGGTACAGACCTCCAGGACACTGTAAACCCCCCTCTTTCCCCTCTAGTGGCCTAGACAATATGCAGCAAACACTTTCACAGTAGCCCCTATTCAGCATACAATTCCCACACTGTTTACACTTACCACCAGGGAAGGGTCCACCAGTTCGACCCTGGAGGCCCCCTATAAAACAAGGTAGGGCACAGCAAATAACAACAGTACAGTGCTGTTGGTACAAACTGGAACCACAGTCAGATTAAATGCAAAAAGAGTTAGATCTGATTTATTCAGGAGAATTGAACCAGGGAAGGGCGTAATCAGGTTGATTGATCCAAAAAACTGATCTAGTCAGGTAATTATGCATGCACTTTTAGTCCCTACACAGTCACATGCTCTGGGTACCCCGTTGGAAGTAAGGTGGGCTAGCCTGGAATGTTGCCTGGGATAGGCTGGTGTTGCAGCTGGTTGGGGCCCTGTGATGAAAAGCAAAGGCATGTACAACCACACACAATTTGTAATCCAGAGCCTGAAGGCTCAGTTCGTGAAAAGAACAACAAAGCAATTAGATGATAACACTTGAGATTTAACTGTTGTTGGAGGGAGCAACCCTGATTGTTACTCATGCTACCCAATATGAGACACAGGCTAGACTTAATGGAGACTGCAGGTAGATGACTGGTTTGCCAGGAGAAGCAGGGCCCACACGAATTGCCGAGGTGTCATTCCTGGTCGAGATGGTTGAGCAGGGAGCTGATCCCTGGGTGAGTCTCTCGTCGATGATGGTTTCTGTGCCTGAAGTAGCTGGCTGGGCCAGGTAGCAAGGCCCAGGCTGGGTGGAACAGTTCAGATTTCGAGTCTGGTAGTGCTGGATGCAACTTCCAGTGAGCATGGCACATTTACACAGTGGGGAACCAAATCACGACCCACTAACAGCACACAGCACATTTATAGTAAAGCAATCACCATACCACAATGCGGATGGCAGTCCAGCAACAATATTAGTTTCTCTGAGCAAAACCAGGAATTCTGTGGTAAATGGATGTCCTGACAAGCCAATCACGTACAGCAAATCTTAGGTCTTCTTCAGGTTTAAATCTGGTCACTCTTCAGTGACTTTATCAAACTCCATTTCGTATACAGTCTGATTGCTAAGCCTTTCAAAGGATTCCCTCTCGAGGGACAGCAGGCAGACAGGCCAAACTAAGCTTTTCCACCAATCTCACATGTGAACTATGCAGGAGCTGCTGCTTGAATCATTCGAGCTGTTCACTCTCCAAGCTCTACCTCCAGACTCACACACTGCAGCAGGCAGCTTGGGAATTTCCCTTCAGTCCAAAAGGTTCTGGTTGGTTGATCCATCAGTCTGTCAAAGGAAGGGCTCCCCCCTCCAAGTGCATTTAAGCGCCAAAGTCTCAAAACTACAATTCCTATAGAAATTCACTCCCACAAGACCCCTGGGGACAGATACCATTTTAGGGTCCCCCAAAGTTACTGATGGGCCCTTTCTGGCAATCCTGGACCAAGATGGTGGTGATAAACAGAACTGTCCATGCTGCAAAGAAGGCAAGTTAGACAAACTATAACAGCATTACTATTCTAAAAGATAATCAGCAAATAAGCACAGCTTCTAACAAAGCTCCCTCTGAGCAACTAGCGATGGCAGAATGGAGCGATTATCTGGCAGCCCGGATGGGACTCAAGCCTAGAAACACTCAGCCCCCACCCAGATTAATTATACACTGCAATATAGGCAGCTCTTAAAGAGACAGGATACAGAGGCTATAAAGGCACTCACATACAATAGCTTTTAAACGGTTAAGACACAGTACACCAGCCTGGCAGTGGGCATTTAGGCACACCCAAGGAAGACTTTCAGGAACCCCCATTTGTAGGGGGGTTACTCCCTTCTCTGCCTGGAAAAACTTGGCATCTGCGTCAAGTCTATACCACCACAATATTGAAAAGGCAATTTACTGTACGAGACATACGTGTCATTAGCATACTATGAAAATAATATCTGATGCATTAGCTAATGTAAACTTATCACATTACTAAACATTTCACTGTATTTCACTATACCATATCTTCATTGACAATACTTATGCAAGTTTCATACATTCTGTACTGATTCTATTATGATTAACCTATGATGAACAGTTACCTATGACTTTATGTTATAACTTCTTGTACAGTTAACAATGTAGAAGGGGGCCCTTCCCTATCAGTTAACTTGGGGCTAAATGGGACAGGGACACCTTGTTCTTCCCTCAGAACATTTAACTTATAAATTACGTAACAGACTGAGTATCCTTATGGTTGACTGAGAAATCAGGGTGCTGAAATGCATCAAGCAATACACCACCAAGTCGAGTGAACTTAATCTTCAGTAGTCTCAGGTAGTCTTCCATAGTAGTCTCTGGAGCCTCTCCACTTGCCTAAGACTCTTCACCGGCCACTTTCACCTGGCCCTCCCCCTTAAGGCCAACTGAAATAGCAGGTTTTACAGCCATGGTCGAATCCTCCTTCAACAACTGCTCAGTCTTCCTGGTCACTCGCATCAATAAGAAAAAAGCCAGGTGCATCATCTAGGCACTGATGCATCTCCAGTTGAGACATCAGGGACTTAGGGTCTGTAGCTAATGTCAACAACTGACCCATACACAACTGGTCCATCCCTGAGGGTGCTATCTCTCCTTCGGTTACCAACTTCTGCAACACCCCTTCCATCCTCAAGATGTATGCTCACAGCAACTCCCCTGGCTGCTGCCGCATGGCTGTAAACTTCCGCCACAGCTTCCTCACATCCCAGTCAGGATTGAATACAGAAGCCAAAATGTCCAAATACTGTTGGGCAGAATCAGGGACCTCTCTCTCCTGAAGTCCCCATGCAACACGTAATGCAGTCCCCTTAAGTGTAGCTAAAATTTCCCTGCTATTTCTGATCATCAGTTCCACACAAGCCACACACTATCCATTCAGCACGCATCCTCCAGGTTTCCCAGTCTTCTTCCCCACTGGGGGTGGGTACAATTCCAGAGAACACGCTCTCCATGATTGTCCAAAAGCAGGAAATCCGTTGGCACCAAATCATCTAGTAAAGTCAGACATTGGTCCTCCAGGTCACTAGTGGGTGCTAATCCCAGCAATGCCTTCAAGATGTAACTCTAGGTGGCACTATCCCAAGGGCTACTACCCTTGCCTGGTTGGCTAGTAGCAGGTTAAGGGGCCTGTGTACTGAAACAGGTACCTCCACCCAGAGGACAGGGTTGTTAGTAGCAAGGCTAACCTGGGTACAGACCTCCGGGACACTGTAACCCCCCTCTTTCCCCTCTAGTGGCCTAGACAATGTGTAGCAAACACTTTCACAGTAGCGCCTATTCAGCATGTAATTCCCCACATTGTTTGCACTTACCACTAGGGCTGGTTCCACCAGTTCGACACAGTTTGACACTGGAGACTCCCTGTAAAACTAGGTTAGGCACAGCAAATAACAGTACAGTGCTCTTGGTACAAACTGGAACCACAGTCAGATTAAATGCAAAAAGAGTTAGATCTGATTTATTCAGGGGAATTGAACAAGGGAGGGCCATAATCAGGTTGATTGATTCAAAAAACTGATCTAGTCAGGCAATTATGCATGCACTTTTAGTCTCTACACAGTCACATGCTCTGGGTACCCAATTGGAAGTAAAGTGGGCTAGTCTGGAACATTGCCCGAGGTAGGCCAGCGTCACAGCTGGTTGGGGCCCTGTGATGAAAAGAAAAGGCAAGCAGAACCACACACAATTTGTAATTCAGAGTCTGAAGGCTCAGTTTGTGAAAGAAAAAACAACAATGCAATCAGATGACAGCACTTGAGATTTAGCTGTTGTTGCAGGGAGCTACCTTGTTTGTTACTCATGCTACCCAATACGAGACACAGGCTAGATGAAATGGAGACTGCAGGTTGATGACTGGTTTGCCAGGAGAAGCAGGGCCCACATGAATCACCAAGGTGTCATTTCTGGTCTAGATGGTTGAGCAGTGGGGCTGATCCCTGGGCGAGTCTTTCGTCGATGATTGTTTCTGTGCCTGAAGTAGCTGGCTGGGCTAGGTGGCAAGGCCCAGGCTGGGTGGAACAGATCAGATTTTGAGTCCCGATAGTGTTGGATGCAGCTTCCAGTGAGCGTAGCACATTTAGACATTGCGGAACCAAATCGCGACCTACTCACAGCACACAGCACATTTTTAGTAAAGCAATCAACATACCACAATACGGATGGCAGTCCGGCAGCAATATTAGTATCTCTGAGCAAAACCGGGAATTCTGTGGTAAATGGATATCCTGACAGGCCGATCGCACATACAGCAAATCTTCGGTCTTCTTCAGGTTTAAATCGGGTCACTCTTCAGTGGCTTTATCACACTCCAATTTGGATACCGTCCAATTACTAAGCCCTTCAGAGGATTCCCTCTCAAGGGACAGCTGGCAGACAGGCCAAACTCAGCCTTTCCATCAATCTCCCATGTGAACTATGCAGGAACTGCTGCTCGAATCACTTGAGCTGTTCACTCTCCAAACTCTACCTCCAGACTTACACACTGCAGCAGGTAGCTTGGGAATTTTCCTTCAGTCCAAAAGGTTCTGGTTGGTTAATCCTTCAGTCTGTCAAAGCAAGGGCTCTCCCTCCAGGTGCATTTAGGTGCCAAAGTCTCAAAACTATAATTCCTATAGAAATTCACTCCCACAGGACCCCTGGGGACAGACTCCATTTTAGGGTCCCCATAGGTACTGATTGGCCTATTCTATCAGTCCCGGACCAAGATGGTGGTGATAAACAGAACTGTCCATGCTGCATAGAATTCAGGTTAGACAAACTATAACAGCATTACTATTCTAATAGATAATCAGCAAATAAGTACAGCGTCTAACAAAGCTAAGTCTGCGCAACTAGCGATGGCAGAACGGAGTGATTATCTTGCAGCCCGGGCAGGACTCGAGCCTAGAAACACTTAGCCCCCACCCAGATTAATTTTACACTACGATATAGGCAGCTCTTCAAGAGACAGTACAGAGGCTATAAAGGCACTCACGTGCAATAGCTTTTAAACAGTTAGGGCACAGGACACCAGCCTGGCAGTGGGCATTTAGGCACACCCAAGGAAGACTTTCAGGAACCCCCATTTGTAGGGGGGTTACACCTGCATTTTATATTTCACCTAAGGTACTTGAAAAGCTAGTATAGGCAAAAAGAACAGACAGAAAATGTTATTAATTTTTAAAGTTAACGATGACTTACTTTTTACTTTAGAAGCAATGTTTTTTTGCTTCTTACATTATTTAGCAAATATTTTGCCTACCAGTACTAGCTGTGATATACAGAACAGCTTGTATCTAGTAGATGACATATGGGGCTTGATTTTCAATAGGAAAACTTTGGCACAAGAGGCCTTGTGCATAAAAGTTTGTAACAATCCCAATTTTTGAACTCAGGTTGTGTCAAAATTGGGCTACCATGTGCCAAAGTCACCCTGCACCAGCACTGCAGCAGATGCACCCATGTACCAGGTCACAAGGGGGCTTGTGCCATGGCTGGGATCTACCATCCTCTTTTTTTGTATTTTTGAAGTCCCACCATGGTTGCGACAGGGGGCTTACTTTAGACCAGCCAGGACATGGTCTATGGGTTTTGAGCCACTGTCAGGCAGGGAGGTGAAGGAAGGGCCTACAAGGTGGGGACTGGGGGCAGAGGGAACAGTGGGGGTGTCATGGGGGGGATGATGGAGGACCATGGCAGTGTGAGGGTATTGAGGAGGTATCTCGTGGACGTACCATGCATTGTGAGACAGACCCAAGTTGCCAGGATGGAGGGGGTGGGCTGTAACTACCCATGACCCAGATCCCAGGTGGATATATCTCTGGCAACTGCAACAGAGGACCCACAGACTCCTACTTGTGGCGGGTTGTAGTGGTAGCAGGTTGTGAGGTGCAGTCAGTTGTCAGGCACGCTCCTTGGGCACTGCAACATACCTCCAGTACTCTACCCCTGCATGTCAGCAGGATAATGCCCAACTACACTGCAGGGATCTATGGTTCTTATGAGGCAGATGCCAGAGCTACTTCCACCTGGGGTCCGCGTCATGGTTTGTTCCTGCCCACACACCTTCTACCTGGGCCACTCGGGTCTGTGTCACAGTGCATGACACCTCTGACATTTGCCTCCTCAATACCTTCACACTGCCACAGTGCTCTATCATCCCCTGTGGCATCCCAACTGCTCCCTCTGCCCCAGTCCCTGCCTTACAGGCATCATCACACACCCACTTTTGGGGCTCAGCTAAGGTTGTTCCAGGTGGAGGGGCTTGACAAGACCCTCCATTAAACCCCTCAGATGTGCCTACTTTTTGGTGCAACCCTGCTGCTGAAGCAACTCCTGGCACCTTGGCGCAGGGCCCCCACTTTAATAAAATAGGGCACAGGGACCCTGATTCACTCAAAGGTTGATGCAGCCATAGATTGGTACAAATTGTGTCATTTTAAGGGCCAATTGAAAACTGGGCCCATTTAGTTCCATTCTTCTCTGTATCTCATCCACCTGATGGTGTGAAGCTTTTTGATATCCCTAGTGTCCAATTCAGTGGAAGGTGAATGACCCTTCTTGGTCAGTAGTGGCTGCATAACCAGTTTGGTCATAATGCTAATGTGGTATGATGGGTAACATAACAAGGCATGTCAACCTCTAGGTAGAGTACTGTTCCATACATTACATCTAGTACTCTCAGGTGGGACATCTTCTAAATTGCTAAAGGAAAAATTAATTAAAAATGGTTTAGATATTTAAATTTGCAGCTAGACACTGCCAAAATGTATTAATGTTTTCTGAGGTTAAACTAGTTTATGTTAAATATGTTCTGTCATGTATTTTCTTTCCTTTAACAATTCTAGGGGAATGATGAATATCACTGGCAGAATTTCAGCAAAAATGCCATTCTGCTTCAGAAAGGTTCTATGGAAGTTTTTGCAAAATTACAAAAAAGTCTGAACTACATAAACTGCAGAATTTTTAAGTATATTTATTATTTTATTTTATTTCTTTTATTAAGATTTCAGATAACACCTTTGAGCCAGGGTTCATTTACAAAGGATCCACGTCAGGAAAACAGGACAATAGAGAAACAAAAACAGCAAAAAAATGCAGCTAAAATATATACAGTAAACAAACAAGGAACCATCATTGACATTGTCAAATAATCGCTTGAGACTAGTTAAAACAGCAAGGCATGACACCAGGCAGTTGAAACATCATATGCCTAGGGAAATTGCTAGAGAGGTAGAGGCAGAAGCATCGTTGGTTAAAGAAAAGCAGAGGAGTGAGGTGAAGGCAGTTCAGAAAGCATTGCCAATAAAAGAGGGGGGAAGATAGGGAATAGAGGGGTGGCTGTGGGAAAGGATAGGTGGGCAAGAAGGGAAGGAGACCAGGGAAGGTAGTGGGGGAAGTGGGAGGATTGCGGTGGATGGGGCAAGATGAGGAGAGGCAGTGGAGGTGTGAGTCAAGAAGCTTGGTATAGGACTAGCAGGAAAGATGCGAGGAGGGGAAGGTAATAAGTGAAAGCATTGTAGGAGAAGGGTAGATAGTGGGGCAGGAGAAGACTGGAGTCACACAAAAAAATGGGATGTGGGATAGTGCAGGCAGGGGGAAGAGGAAGTCATAGTGGTGGAGGCAGGGAAGAACAGAACTGGAGTCAGGATTAAGTAAAGCAGTCGCATGAAGCACTGGCTACCAGGTGCCAACGGAGTATGCACTTAAAATCACAGAGTGAAGCATAGTTGGTAATTTCTGATTGAAGGGAGTTGAACCAGTGAGAGGCTCTAACCTTGTATGAGCATTGACCTTGGGATGTCCAGCAGTGGATTACAGTAAACGTAAGACACTCAGAACTTCTTGTTTGGTGGGAGGCACAGTAGGGGGTCAGTATGGCCTGGACCCCAGGGGGCATGAGACCCACTGCAGTCGTCTTTGCTAAGATACAGGTCTGGTACCTTAGTCTGTTCGTTAGCTGGAACCTGGTGCCTGCTCGCAAATATCGCATGTGGGAAAAGTGGGAGGATGCTGTGAGAAGACGGCAGGCCTTGTTAAGGGCTAGCATTATGTGCCGGAGTGCAGTGTTGATAGCTGATCCATAGATCACCAAACTGTAGTCAATAATTAATATAACGGAGCTCTGTATAGCTAGATTTAGGGCTTCATCAGTAAGGCAGTGCTTATGCTTATAAAGGAACCAAATACATGTATTCACAGCTTTGGCAACGTTTTCAATACGTTTGTTGTATGTGAGAGTGCAGTCAAGGGTCACACCCAGATATTTAAAAAGATACACCTGTTCAAGTGTTATGCCAGCCCTGTTGTTGACTGTTAGTTCTCTGTCTTTATGTTTACTATGGGATCCATGGAACAACATTGTTTTAGTTTTTTTATAATTTAGAATGAGTTTATGCGATTTGAACCAGGTCTCAACTTCTGCAAAACTAGTCTGCAGCTGAAACTGTAGGAGGGAGGGATTAGGGTTGCTGGAGTAGATTATTACATCATCCGCATACAGTAGGATTCTTTCATGGCAAGAGACTGGGAGGTTGTTTAAAAATATGTTGAAAATCAAAGGACCCAAGATGGATCCTTGAGGGACTCCAGAACGGACCGGTAGGGAGGTAGATAGGTATTCACCAATTCTGACTTGTTGGGTGCAGTCACTGAGGTAGCTTTAAAACCAGAGAGTAGTATCTATTGAGAGTCCTAGTAGAGATAGTTGTTTGATCAGTAGGGCATGATTTACAGTGTCAAATGCCTTTGTCAGGTCTATGAATATGGCACCAATCAGTTATCTGAGATCAAGAGTGTTGTGAACGTAGGAGGTGAAATCAAGGAGATCAGTGGTGGTGCTGTGCCGTTTCTGAAAACTGTGCTGCTGGGGACATTGCAAGCTGTATTTTTCCAGGTGTTCAACAAGCTGGTCAGCCACAATCTGTTCCAGAGCTTTGGAGAGGGGGGAAGGATGGGGTTTGACCTGTAGCTGCTGGTAAGAGTCTTGTCACTGGATTTGTGAATTGGGTTCACCAAGGTGGATTTTGGCGGCAAGTACATTGCATATTTTTGGTTTGTATTTTTTTCCCTCACATATACATTAGAATCGACATCTACGTAAATGTCAGAATTTTTCATTTCCTTTGGAAAATCGTGGTGGAATTCCACAGATTCTGCTTGGATATAATTCCCTGAAAATCATAAAATTCTATGGAATTCTAGGAAAGGGTGAACTTCACAATTTTGCCAAGCACGACTTTGTAATGGTTCTTGCTTCTCTCTGTACCAGATGACTTATATTTGAATTCACTTTATTTTCCCTTCAAGTCCTATTCTCCCTTTCCTGCCATTTCCTATTTTTATATACAGTACAACACTTGCCTATCCATTGAAGGGGTGAAAATAATTTCCAATGTGTACCTTTTTATAATGTCCCTATTTTCAGACATTTGTATTAATACACTGAAATTATTATTTTCTAACTGTATCAGAAAAATGTGAAAAACTGTTGTGCATTTGTTATTATGGGAACAATATTATGTACAATTCCTATCATGGGACTAGTAATTTGGTGAGCTGCCTGTGTCACTGCAAGGAGTAAGAATGCTGAACCCTGCTCTGACAGGGCAGCAGATCATGGTCACAGTTTGAAACACATGCAGTGATGTAGTCAAAACTTCATGTTCCTGGCTCCATGAAGAGAACTGCAAAGAATGTTTTTCATAAAAAGGAAAAAAAATGATTAACAGCTTACAGTTTTAACCTTTGTTCAGGCACAGTTTATTTTTGTTTTGTTTTGTGGAGAGTGGTGAATATAATATCTAAAAACAGTAACATTACAAGCATCTGCAAATTCACAGAAAGTTTCTGTCCCAATTATTGGCAGATCTGTATTTTATAAACAGATTATCCTTTTAATGCCTTCTCCCACTGAGGGCTGTCTCATATGGTACCGAGTTTCCATGACAGGATACTCTAAGTGCCCTTATATGTCCCAGTTTTCCCTTCTTCATTATTTATCTACTTACATTTGTATTCAGTAGACCCGATTTTCAAAAACAGGCAAGACAGACACAAAATGTGTCCAAGACAAAATATGCGTCCAATGTAGCTGAGTCCATGTGAACGGCTGGCATTTTAGAAAAATGCTATTTGCATCCAGAAGCAGGAAAATGATGCTGGATGCCAAATGCATCATAAAATTGTCTGCTAACTGCCTGTATGACACAGACTGTGAGGAAAGTGGGACAGAGCGCAAATAGCAGAAGTCAGTAGAAACTACACACAAAATACAGCAAAAAACAATACAGGTAAGTACTAAGAGGTACAGGACACACCACAGGAGTATTGCACACCTGCCTGCATTGCTATCAATGTACAAATGCCTGCGTATTGTGTTATACAGTACCAGAGACCACCCACAGAGCAGCACCACCCAGAAGTGGAGTGGAGCCCCCCAGGTAAGGATCCCCCAATGTATATGTAGGTACACCAGTGACCGCAGCAGCACTGCACATCTGCCTGCACTGCTGCCACTGTAATAATGCCTGTGTTCTGTGTTTTACAGCAACAGAGACCACCCACAGAGCAGAGCTGTGTAGGACATGTGTGTGGGGAATGGCTGAACAGCAGACAAAAAAGCAGGTCTAGAAGAAAAATTTCACACAAGAGGAGACTGATGTTCTCCTGGAGACTGTGGATGCCAATGTCACACTACTCCTCAGCCGAAGTGGGAACAAGGCCCACCGACTGAAGTGGAAGGAGGCATGGGAGACTGTGGCCACCAAGGTGAATGCCATCAGCAAGGTGAATCGAACAGTGGGGGAGTTCCAAAAGAGGCATAATGACCTCACCCACTGGTCAAAAGAGAAAATGGCACAGATACACAGAAACACCATTTCCACCAGAGAGGGACCACATGAACCAGTCGAGCTCACCAACCAGAAGGAGAGGGTGACATCCCAGGTAAGCAGGCAGAGTATCAAGGGAGACAGCAATCTTGATAGCTTCAGGCTGCATAGTGGTGAAGGTGTGTGGTAGGGCACAGCACTGGTCCGGATGCAGGGGTGTGGTCACTGGGGTGCCAAGCACGTGTGCAGCATACGGCATTGTGCACATCCCAGTATGTGGGAGACACAGACACTGTGGGGATGCTGTGCTGATGGCATCTGCTACTGTGTCCACTGCAGCTGAGCCATGCCATGAGTGGACAGCAGGCATGCTGCACAGGGTATGGGTCCATGATTGCTGGACAAGTGACCACACACTACACAGACCACAACCTGACCAGCAGCTGTATGACACACACAGGACAGAGGCCTATATAGGGCTACAGATACCTGTGCAGTGTTCTGTGAGGCACAGTGCAAAGATTTGTAGCCCAGTGGGCCCATAGCCCCATGTAGGGCATGCAGTGCTGCACAGGTGTAGAAGGACATGCACCTGGAACACAGTCACTGTTTGAATTGACAGCTGTTAACCCTATGTTGCAGGTACCAGTGGAATGTCAGGATCTGGGGGCCATAAGCATCTGGAGAGCATGAAGGATGACAAAACACTGGACAGACACAGACCATTGACAGATGCACCTGATGAGGCTACATCCACAAGTGGTGGAGAAAGTGACAGTGATGGCAGCCAAGATGACACTGTGGAGCAGTCCAGAAACGCCACAATGGAGGATGCTGATGATTCCATCAATGTGGAGGATGGGGAGGGGAAGGGGAGGGTTGGGGAGGCAGAGGAGAGTGAGGAGGGAGCAACAGATGTTGAGGGGGAGGATGGGGTAGGAGAAGATCGAGGAAGGTGTGAATGACGGCACAGGGGTTAGCCTGGAGGACATCCATGACAACATTGCCCAGGACCTGTCTCCAACACCATCCATGCTGGAGGGAGGAGTGGTGGGGGAGGCTGGCAGGGAAAACACTGCAGAGATGTCCATGAGCAAGGATAATGTGGACAGACTGTGCCACAACATGCTGATGTCTGAGGAGATCATTTCTCGTGGATGGTCAGCAATACAGGAGCACATTGGCATGCAAACCAATGCAGCACAAGTACACTACTAGCAACTGCATGAGGACATGGCAGGGATCCCGGATGCCATCAACCAGGACCTAAGGAGTGTTGCCAACCAGTGGCAATGACAAGATGACATCTTGCAGGGGTTGCAGATGATAAGTGAATGCCAGAAAACCATACTGGAGTGTATGTCAGGTGCCCTTGAGAGACTAGTGTGGCTGCAAGGGTCTGGCACAACTTAAAGTATCCCCGACAATGCCCACCCTGTATGCACTGACAACAGGGGCTGGCAGCAGCACTCTATGCCCATGCCTGTCCCCACCCACAGGGACAATAATGCAATGCATTGCCTGCCTGCAGCACACAAACACAGCAATGGGCAGGGACAGGTGACTGTGCCACAGACCCAACACGCGACCCTGCCAGTGTGCACAACACACTCTGCATTGGCTACAGTCTGGCAGGATGGTGTAGTAGCAGGTCCCAGTACCCCATGAATAAACATTGCACCAACTGCAGTCCATGGATTGCTGGGTGTACCAGATAGGTGCCTGTCAGCAATGCCCCCCCCCCCCCCCCCCCCACAGCAGACAGTCAGTGGAAGTGTGACATGGACATGCCGGCCAAACAGTATGACCACACCTGTGCTGGACAGTGCACACAGCACATCTGTGGTTGAGTCAAGACACACTGCCATGCAGCTGCCTGAGTATGCAGATACATTGATGTATATGCACACGGACATAGATATTGACATGGACATGTCACAGTTGTGGTCCATCACAAATAACATCGGCACAGACACAACACCCGTACCCATGGGTGTGTCCCATGACACTGTGCCAGATGTGCATTCCAGAGGGGATGTGCTGTGCTGTGCCCCACCTGGGGTACAGCACAGGCCAGTGACACACACAGACAGAACATGGGCTGTGGCACTACTGACATGATAACTTAAGGTGCCTGCAGTACCACAGCAACATGTGCTGTTATTACAGTCCACACGGTGGCACAGAGTATGGAGGCACAGGGAAGTGGCAGTGCCAATACACCACAGGCCACAGTGTCTAGCCATGACCCACAGGCCCAGCAAGGGACCACTATAGACTCTATCAATGCCGTGCCCACTGTGGCAGTGAACACTCAGCAACACATGGGCCTCCGATGGACAGCCAAGTGGAAATAGACATGGTAACCCAGGCAACAGTGCAACGGTGCCAAGCGTACATAGGCCACACCTTGGTCTGCCTGCACCTGACCCCAATGTAGGATCACAGTTGTCTCCAATCACAGAGCTATGGCAGTTACACAGACACCCTGTCCAGCTAGCAGCCAGAACTGCAGTCAGTGGCAGTTCCATGCAACCACCAACGGGTAACAGTGGTAGCAATGGGCAAAAGGCGGGTAGTCGTGGACACTGCAAGTACAAAGTGGCAGGCACCAGGCATTGGAGTGGCAAGTAACATGCCATAGCACATGTCCAATGTACTACAGACACACAAACAGGCCAGCATGACCAATGACCTGAAACCACACCACAGAGGGAAATGTCCACTGACAATGCACCACCACATCAACAGGGTTGGCATCATGGCTGTGCACCCCTACCACAGTACACAACCCCCCCAAAATTACATAGCCACCCCCAACTGCCAACCCATCATGTCACAACAGAGCATACTCTGGAGACACACAGGCTGGTCGTGGCACTGTGTCATGCGATCACCATCACTGTGGCCATATGCATGTCCACTAGTACACTACAGGTGACCACCACTGGGCCTAACTGACACAGACGGTTTGCTCCATTATTCAATCCAGTCCATGTACCACTACCTACCTACACTCCAACAGCAACATGGCCGTATGCCGCTGTTCAGTCACCCATGTTGTGTGATGGTCACAACCTCCACAAACCCACCATAACACCGACAGTAGCCATACATCGTTGCACACCCTGGCCAGGCTTACACTGTCAAGTGCATCACGGGGACATTGTATGTTCAGAGTGCTGTACACATTGATATATGGACACATGTATGTACAAGCCCATGTGCCCTGTCCACCCCACATGGGGACACACACTAGTAGATCAGACATCCGCCGCCATAGTCATGTCTGCTGGCAAGCAGTGTTCATCACCGTACACCCATGACAGGCCATTGCATGTCTACACAGTTACAAACAGAACCATGACAGTGACACCACCCTTGATGTGCACAGCAGACCCATAATGTAATGCAGCCTACACAACCAGCCCCACTGCTATGGTTCCCCATGTCTGTCTCCTAGGGGCCACACAACCCACTAGGGAGCACACAGGGACACCTGTCCATGCACAGTGGCTCTGCAACATGCATTGACATTGTGTAACACATGTGTCTAGATGCACACCACACTACCACAGAAACACACATCACTGTGACATACGCACGCCCATACCACCCCACCCATCACACACAATCCATAACCATTAACGAAAGGTAACACAGGTGTCAGAATTTAAACATGTATATTTAAATGGCAAAGTGCAAACGTAAATGGACACATACAGTACGTGGCCTTTCAGAAACTAACACAGAGGAAACTACCATGGCTACACCTAACATCACCATATTTTTATTTATTTATTTATTGAGTACATCAGAATATAACCTTGGAGTCATAGACTCATTTGCAAAGGCTTCACATCAACAAAATACATAGGATGGAGAGGAACTACAGTAGAGCGAAGCAAGTAAGTAGTAATACAGTTAAACAATTATACAAGACAAACTGAAGCAGGTCTGGAAGGCCTTAGTTATAAGCAACAAAACAAGATAACAAGCATAGCAGGGTGGAATAACCCAGAGTCAAACAACTGATGCAGCAGATACAACTGTAAGGCAACAAAAGGAAGCCAGGGATACAATACACTGGTGTGAACATACTACTGGACTAGGCATATATAACATTATAAAGTGCTATGTAGGAACTGGCATCGACATAACAGTGGTTACATAGAAACATTTATTTTTATTTATTTAGTTTTTGTTGACCGGGTAAGTGCACTAGACAAATCCTGCCTATTTTCAGGCACGACCCGGGGGAGGGGGATACAGATGAATACCAATTGACCTTGAATCAGATTAAGCTGTTGGTGGTATTTTTAGTGAATGAGGGAAATTTGGCCAGGATACCGGGGAAATTCCCCTACTCTTTTCGATAAGTGCCATGGGATCTTTAACATCCACCTGAACTACCACCAATCCAGGCAGATGGGACCTCGGTTTAACGTCTCAAATGAAAGACGGCACCTCAGAAGTGCAGCACCCCTCTCATGCTACACTACAGTGTCAGTACTGGGATATTAACCCAAGTGCCAGATGTGGGAACTGAACCCACAGCCCTCTGATCTCCCGGCCTCAGAGGCGAGAGTGCTACCTACTGAGCCACTGACACTGCCTATAGTATATACACATATAAGTTGACGGCAGATAAAGACCTCAAGGCCCATCCAGTCTGCCCATTTCATTTTCTACCTTATGAATGTGCCATCGGCATTAGCTCTGTCAATGGCCTATCTATTCATACTTATCTGTATTGCTCCCTTATGCCTATCCCATGCCTGTTTGAAGCCCTGCACTGTATTCATATCCAACACTTCTTGAGGTAGGCCATTCCATGCATCCACTACCCTTTCTGTGAAAAAGAACTTCTTCACATTGCCCCTTAATCGGCCTCCCTCTAATCTTATGCTCTGTCCTCTTGTCCTGCTATTTTTCTTGTCTTGAAACATGTTAGACTCTTTCACCTTGTTAATGCCCTTAAGGTGTTTGAATTTTTCAATCATATCACCTCTCTCCCTTCTTTGCTCTAGGGTATATATATTGAGTTTCGTTAATCTGTCCTCATATGTTTTCTGATGCAGTCCCTGCACCATTTTGGTTGCCCTTCTCTGGACTGCCTCAGTTTGGTTAATGTCCTTGTGAAGGTGTGTCCTTCAGTACTGCATGCAGTACTCCAGATGGGGCCTAACCAGTGTCTTGTAAAGAGGGATTATTACCTCCCTCTTACAACTTGTGATACCCCTACTAATACACCCCAACATCTCCCTAGCCTTACCTACTGCTTTAGTGGTCTGCTTGGATGATTTCAGGTAATCTATGATGATGATGCCCAAATCTCTTTCTTCCCTTGTGACTGCCTGCAATTCCCCTCCCAGCCTATAGGTGACTTCAGGATTTCTCTTCCCTATGTGCATGATCTAGCACTTCTTTGCGTTAAACCTCAGTTGCCACTCTTCTGAGCATTTTGCCAGTTTATCCAGATCTCTTCTCATTCTGCCCACCCTGTCAGGATCATCTACTTTGTTGCAGATCTTGGTGTCATCATGGTGCAACAGGAACAGCGCGGTAGGGTAGATCGAGAGGGTGCAAAACTGCGGAAGGGTTAACACATGGTAGTGCACCCTCTCATTCTTCCCAGGTGGGGAATGAGACCTGTGCAGGAAGGTGGGGCTGGTGAGCAACTGCCATGGCTCAACGGGATGAGCCACAGGCAGCAAGGGAGGGAGGGAGGCGGTGCATTTGGTTTCAATTCCTGGTCCCAGACGCAAGAAATTTTTTTATTTTCTGCACTTTGTACGTAGTTAAGTATTAACCCCACTAGAGTTGGTTATTTTAGTTGGATGGGTTTGGGGGAGCAGCCCCCCATAATGTGGGGTTTGGGGGTGGAGCCCCCCACAAAATACATTCCGCTTGCAATATACCATGCCTATGCAGCACAGTATATTGCTGAAGCATAATGTCTTGTGATATTATGACCCCATGCACCCCCCACACACACACACACACACACCTTTCCCTGCACAGTCACAATAGAGTGAGCAGCTTTGCATAGAACATCTTGCTATAAGGGACTGGATACCATTTAGCAACAATCGCTTGTGACTATGTATGAGTCCCCTGATATCACACAGGTGTTTGATCCGGCAGCAAAGCTGATGTAATAACTGTTTCTAAGCTGGGACAAGTATCTCATTTGATACCATTCTCTTCTGATACCAAAGGTTATGTTTGCTAAACCATTGCATCTGACACAAATTGTACATGTTGATTTAAGTCAAACAGACATTGGTAACATTATTTGTCTGAGTATGAGGCTAGCAACACTATTTACAATAGATTTAATTTCATACAAGTAGCAGCACACTAAAACATTGCCAAATACGAGTCTTAATCTGGCAGAACTTCCATGTTAAGACTTCCACCACAGTAAACATTTTCAGATTTTTTCCACACAAAAATCCAGGCTAGATTTCATGTCAGATTATAGATCACAGTCCAAAGAAGAGACCCCTGCTACCCAAGGAACCAAACAACAACCACCATACACCCGCTTCCAAGTCCCCCGCTAGCCAATAGTGCAGTCCTGAGTCTGACCCTCCCAGATCAGCTGGTACTGATACCAAATATTCCCCTTCTCCTTCAAATTTCTTACTAAGCCCAGCAGCCATCACAGTCCTCTCTGAGTGACCTGGAGAAAATATCTGAGGAAGCAGTTGAATTGAACCCAACCCTGGGTTACCCATTAGATGACTTTCATGGTAAAGCAGGTAGCATACTGGCTGAAATCTAGTTTTTTTTTTTCCAAGTCAGCCACCTCAGTTATTTTTACCAGATCAGTCAGGGAGAACCATAGTGGCTGTTGGACTCAGACAGAAACTGGAAGAATAAGAAGAAGAAGAAGAAGAAGAGGAAGAAGAAGAAGTAGTTATGGGAATCTTCAGCATTGGTACTGATTGGTTTGGGATGGTCAAACTCAGGACTGAGCTGGCTACTAGCTGTGTGTGGGGCCTGGCAGCAGTAATATGATGGTTAGTGAGGGGTTTCATGGGAAAGGGGGACACTTCTTTGGACCTTGGTTGGAATAAGGTGGACTCTATTACTTCTTTGTGAAGCCACACCCTCACTGGCTCAGGTACATCAGTGCCATTGGCACCAGCAAGCAGCAGTAGATATGGACTCTAGGATTACTGAATGGTGGCGACCCCCAGCAGCATGCAGCAGGCCAGCAGCCATAAGGTAATGGAGCCTGGGAAGGAATACAAGTGTAGGGGAAGGGGGAGCTCTTTTTTCTCAGCTACAGGCCTTTACAGGTTCATACTGTGTGTGCTGGGTGTGGGGTAGAGATGGGCCGAAGTTTAATTTTGCTGGCAAAGTTCCAGAGAAATTGGCAATTTCGACACATTAAATATTTTACGAAATTTGCTCGATTGGCAAAACATTTTGCAGGTGTAAAATTCCACCTGGGAAATGCGGTATTTTGCTCCTAAACTGCAGATTTTCACCACAAGTGGCAAAATTCTGCCACTTGAGGGTGAAATTCCTCTTTTAGCGGGCAACATTTTGCACTCAGTGGGCAAAATTCTGCATTTGGCAGCTGGAATTTCGCATCCATAAAAAATTTCTTGAAATGTGTGAAATTTGTGAATTTTTTTGTGGAATGGAGTTTGCCAACTTCGTCCATCTCTAGTATGGGGAGGTTTTAATATGTAATTGGATGTGGAATCAGAAATGAAGACCAATTAGATTCTGATTTAAATTCCAAATCCACCATTTTTTTTTCAGAATTGGCTATCAATTACGAAACTCTGAATTCCCCAAAAGAGATCAAAATCTGAGGTATCTGATTTCATGAATCAGATTCTGAACATCCCTAGTGAATATAAATGGAACCAAAATGCAGATGGAATCCCTGCACAACAAAATCTCCAATGAAAATAAAAAGACTTAAGATGACTGCTTCAGCATGGTAGCCTAGATAGGCTGGCCCCTTGATGAAGAGGTAGAGCACCTTACTAAGAAGGGGACTTTGTGCATGTCAGCCAGTTTGGTTCAGTTAATGCAGGTACCAGTGTTAGCTATATGCTATTTAAATGTGTTGTTTAGCACTGTTTTGAACTGCATATTTAGCACTTTAATGTGAATGTGGAGACTATCGAATGGAAGCACTGTAAATTTTCAGAAAAAAAACACAATTATTTTTAACTGCATCCATTAGTTATATTCTGCCCCCTCTTCAAACTGGCTTTCCATTTCTCAGTTGACAGCCCCCCCTCGAATCTCATCACCCGCCACCTCTGGGACCTACCTCTGGCCTGACACATTCCCGTACAACTGTCTGCCTGTGGTGCAGCTGGTGAGGGAACCCTAATTCCTTTCTGGTATTTCTGGTATTCACAGCTGATTGAGCACTCCCTGAGCACAGTAGATTGTGTGAGTCTGGGGATGCCCTCTACTTCATCTCATAGCTGCTGGTGGGTTTTTCTGTCTTTTAATCATGAATCAGGAAAACAAAAGTTGACCCAAGGCTTACTGGTGCCAGACAAATATAGTAAAACTGGGACCAGAAAATCCTGCACCCAGTCCACAATTCCAATATATTTGTTACTAACAGACTCACAGGGCATGTTTTATGTAGTGGTGGTCGAAGTGAATGAAATTTGCTTTGCGGAGTAATCCGCAAAATTTGGCCCATTTGCAGAGCGAAATGCTAGAATTTAGCCAGTGGAATGGTGGAATTTCACCCTCTGTGGCAAAATCCACCTTCCAGGAAATTCCACCCTGCAGTGAAATTCTCACCCACAAAGGTGAATTTTTCCCACGGAAGTGAATTTCACCACAGAAGGCAAAATTTTGCCTAGGTGAAATTCTGCCTAATGTGGGAACATTTTGCGAATTGCTCTGCCAGGCGAATTTGGCCACTTCACCCATGAAATTTAAATTCACTGCATCCCTAGTTTTAAGTAAAGTGTTTCTTTTATTAAAAGGGAACAGTCAGCACAAAATGCCCCACACTCAAGTTTGGAGTGGTCCCAATGTACAGGACGAGTAAACAAAAGATCAGATGTTATATAAACTCTACCATGCACTGCAAGCTATTCACTCTCCCCATATCTCTCAACTGTCACTGATTTTCAGGGACATCCCAGATTTTTCTTAGATATTTCCTTGCAATGGGCCATTAGACATTTTATATTTCTAACCTGCACATTACTACAATTTTCACTACTTTATTTCACATTTGAATATGCTAATTCATGTGTTAACACTGGTGTGTTGGCCATATTGGTTGCCCCTGGCCTTTCCAGCTTTAACCAAATTTAGGAGTTATTGCCCCATTAAAGTATGGATGTAAAGGCATTGCATGAGCAGGACCCATCATCTTTGATAAAGTTACTTAATGTCATGAAAGGTGTCAGGGATTTTGCCCTTTGAGGCATTCTCTTCTTTCATCCAGTATTCCTTCAGTGATTCTGTTTGCACTTTCACTGGAAGCACATTAGTAATCAAGATTCTGTCCAGAGCTGGTACAGCTGCAGCTGAGGTCACGGAGGAACACAGCACTGTCTGCCATATCCAAAATGGCCACCAGAGTTCTCTGCAGATGCACAATGACTCGCACATGTGCACAAACTCTGGTGGCATGGTGGCACATTGCACCATGTCCAAGATGGCCAGTGGAGTTCTCTGCGCATGCATGACAAATCACACGTGCACACTGGACTCCAGTGGTCATCTCAGAGATGGCAGACTGTACTGCCATGATCCCAGAGTTCAGTGCAAGTGCGTGAGTCATTGCTCATGCACTGAGAACCCTGGTGGCCATCTTGGGCACAGTGGGTAGTACGGTGTTGCACTGGCACCAATGGACAAAATAGAGTGGTGAACATGCAGCAATTGCCCGTTCACCTCCACTACTTATAAAGTCCATTTGGTATCTATTAATCTCCCTTTTCTCTACTGTGATTGCAAAGCATCAGCAGGGCTACACCAACTGTAGCCATAGGTTGGCCCCACCTGCCTGTGCACTGTGTATCCCTGGCTGCTTTCTGTCTTTGGATTGGCTTTGGTTGGTTCTTCTTCTTCCACCCCCTGACCAGTTGCTTCCAATAGCCTGGCATCAGCATATTTCATTCCCCCTTTTCCTAGTTGCTTGTTGCCCATAGATTAGCCAAGGCTGGTCCCTCTGCCAGTTGCTTGCTGCTTTCTGTTATGACTGACCTCCCTCCCTTCCCCGGCCACTTGTTGCATTTGGAATGGCTGGCTGGTCCTTCTCCTCCCTGACTGGATGCTGGTCCTCCCAATCTTCCCTACTATTTTTCTGTTATGGTTTTGGTTCCTTTCTGTTTTTTTTTTTACTTATTTGCTTTTAGTTCAGGTTTGCTCCCTTCATGTCCTTCAATCTTTTGTCCCATGGCTTAGCATGTGCTCTGCTCAGCTTCACCTTCTATCTTGCTGGTCTCCAGTCCACTGATAGTTAAATATGTAGGCCATCAGACTGCTCTGGTGGTTGTCTACACCAGTCCGCTCCTTAGGGTTGAATATTCATATTAATTTGTACTGGGCTACACCCTTCACTGCTATTCCTATCATTCTGCATTCCTACTGTCAAGAACAAGCTTTACAAACTATCACTCAAACACCCCAATAAACAGAGGACACACACTCCATCAGTTACTGGGAATATCCCTTAAGGAATAACAGTCATATGTCCCTTGTCTACTAAGTCTCATCCCAATGATACTTGGGCACTTGCTTCGGTACAGCTGCCAATGAAGGGCTTACTTGTTTTCTTCAATAACTTTGTACTATAGTGTGCTTTGTCCCTCCAGATCTTGGCTCTTTTTGCGTATCCTATGGACCTTGTATTAAAGAAGAGTATTTAGGCTGCCATTAATCACTTAGCAAACAATAAGGCACTCAGAACTAATGGATGCAGCTGTCCCATCAGTGCAACATAGAGGGGCAACTATGCACTACCAGTGTGTTGTGCCACGGAGGAGTTCTGATTCCCTGTCACCTTGAGAGCGAAGCTTGAGCAGTCTGTAAGAATCAGAACCCTGAGGTAGCACAACACACTGGTTGGGCATAGAGTTGCCATTCCACTACTATTTTATAGTGTAGGATGCCCCTAAAAGTAAAATAAAAAAAGAGTTTGATCTTTTTTTTTTTTTTAGAAATAGAAATGGTGCTGCTACAGCTTATTCTAGGGTTTTAGGTTGGTTGCTAGGTCAGTGGTGTGGTCAGTAGGGACCGGACATTCCTGCTTCTATAGCACAGGCATTCTTTGGCTGTTAGTTGCATTTGAGAGGGTTTCAAAAAACAAAACATGACGGTCATATTTCTTGCTAAGTGAGAATATTTACCTTGAGAAATTGTCCCAGGGAATCATGTTTGCTTTTACAGTCTAATAATTTGAAATATCTGGTTGATACTGCATGTTTTTGTTGTACAATTGAAAATATCTGGTTGACCCTGAATGTTTTTGTCATATCTGGTTGATCCTGCATCAATAGGATTTGTTTCAGTCATGGCTGGGTCAAGTGGTAATGCTGCTGCCCTCAGTTTATATCTGGTTGATCCTGCAGTTTATGTTGCCACAGGTGTTTAGCATGTGAAACATTTAAAGGTTTTCAAAATGTTGTATTGCAGTAGGGTACAATAAAGTTCCATGACCTTCTAAACTGTGGTACAACAACATTTTGAAAGCCACCGATGTCCATACACAACAAGCCCTCGCCATTCACTATATAGAGGATATTGTATGAGCACTCATACACAACAAG
The DNA here is from genome assembly GCA_016271365.2 of Neoceratodus forsteri. NCBI lineage: Eukaryota > Metazoa > Chordata > Ceratodontiformes > Ceratodontidae > Neoceratodus > Neoceratodus forsteri. Next base: position 266,745,616 of record CM028137.1, read on the forward strand.
GACATTTTTCACTCACAAGGTTTCCGTGGTAACAGAAGACCTTGAGAGTGTAGCTCAAAAGGTCTTGTTACCACGGAAACCTTGAGAGTGTAAAATATTTGTGTTGTGTATGAGCACTCGTACACAATCGTTTTATAGTGTATGGGACTCTTAATTTGAAGTTGGTGTCCTTACTTTTGTGTTTTCATAGCACTGCTCACTTCCGGGGTCATCTTTCAGAGCCACAGCCATTTCCTGATGAGCATAGGTTACTGGCACATGCATGTACAAACACATTCCACAGCGTTGTGCTGCAGTAGGTACAATACATATCTAGTGCAACGCATCAAACTAGATGACGTAGCTATTGCAGTACAATAATGCTTTTCTAGGTGTGGATTTCCATGAAGAACGGAGTTCTGCTATACACTATAATAGCACTATAGCGCACGACGCAGGTGACCTGTGTTCAGAAGTGAGCCTGGTTCATCTGGGGCTGACCAAGGGATGAGGATTGAGTATCCCAGTAGACACTATCCTCCTAAAGGGAGGAAGGGATGCAACCTCTGCCATAATACCAACACTTAAGTCACCATGGATGGTAGTGAGAGTGGAGTGGCTAAGGGGTGGTAGGGATGCTCACTTTCTGTGTAGTGCCATATCATCTGCTCCATGGAGCATCCAAGGAATATATATGTGTGGCCAGAAAATTCTGAACCCAGACCACCATTACAATATAGCTGTTACTGAGCATAGCCAAAGTAAAGTGTTTTTATTTATTTATTGAGATCTAGGAGTACACCTTTGAGCTGGCAGCTCATTTACGAAGATTCCACATCAGTAGAAAATAATAAATTACAGACAATTCAAACAGAAACATATGACAGTATTTGAATTTAAAAAAAATTGGACTGTACAAAAATATAAGTGCAGTGAAAATCTTAAACAGTTAATAATACAGGGGAGTATAGGGTTGCATACAATGTGAGAACAGAGTTGCAGTACTTAAACTACTAAGCAGAATAACATTTCATTGTCAAAGTATAAGGAGGGACAGGGAGGGAGGAGAGATGTATGGATGGAAATAAGTGCATCAAAGAGTAAAAAGGGATGTAAGATTGGGCTCACCGGGGGGGGGGAGCTGAGAGGGAGAAGAGTGTTGGAGAAGGGTAAGGAAAAAGGAAACAGGGCAAGCAGTCACAGCTGCTCAGGTTGGCCAGCAATCACAGCTGCTCTGATTGGTGAGGTGCAACATATGTCAGTCCAAGGACAGAATGCAATTCACAGAATCACAGAAATCTGATGGCAGAAAAGGACCTCATCGGCCAATCGAGTCTGCCCTTGCACCCCCTCCCCTACTCATATCCACTCTTATAGGCCCTCCCCTTCCCCTCACTTCCCAATCCCATATGTCTGTCCCATGCCCTCTTAAATCCCTCCAAAATTTTGGCCTCCACCACCTCTTCTGGTAGTTTATTCCAGGCCTCCAACCACTCTCTCCATAAAGAAACTCAATCTCACATTGCCTCTGTATCTTCCACCTTCCAAACATAAGTTATGCCCTCTAGTTTTAGCCCCCTCCTTCCTTCTGAACAAGCCCCCTCCTTCACCTTATTGATTCCCTTCAGGTATTTAAAAGTTTCAATCATGTCCCCCCTCTCCCTTCTAGTTTCCAATGAGTACAGATCCAATTCCCTACACCCCTGTTTGTATCGTCTCCCCTGCATACAATGCAACATCTTGGCTGTTCTTTTCTGAACCCCCTTCCATCCCATCAGTGTCCTTGTATAGGTGCAGTCTCCAGAACTGGATCCCATACCCAAGGCGTGGTCTCACCATGGCCTTGTAAAAAGGCATCAGCACCTCCCTTCTGCTAGTTATGCCCCTCCCAATGCATGCCAACATTCAATTTGCCTTCCCCATCACCTTGCTACACTGGATACCCAACTTAAGATTGCTTGCTATTATAATCGCCAGATCACTCCTGCTCTGTTTTTTTGATTTCCTCCCCTCCTAGAGTGTAAGCTGTTTGTGGGGTTTTGCACCCTAGATGCATCGCAGCACACTTTCCGGCATTGAATTTTAGTTTCCAAGATTCTGACCACCTCTCCTGAGTCCTCAAGTTTTGCTTCATGGCCCCTACCCCCCCCCGGGGTGTCCACCCTATTGCAGATTTTCGTATAATGCGAGAATAGGCACAATCTTCCCTCCAGACCCTCTGCTATATCACTGATGTATGTATTAAAAAGGAGGGGTCCAAGCACCGACCCGTGGGGCATCCCACCCATTACTCCCCACACCATGGAATATGCCCCATTTATCACCATTCTCTGACTTCTACCTGCCAACTAGTTTTCCACTCACCTGGTTATTTTCCATCACACCCCTAAGCTTTCCAGCCTATTTGCTAGCCTTCTCTGAGGGACGGTATCGAAGGCCTTACTAAAGTCCAGATAGGCCATGTCCACCCCCCCATCAACCACCTGTGTCACCCAATTGAAGAACTCTATCAGGTTCATCTGGAAGGATCTCCCATTCATGAATCCATGCTGCCTTTCATCCTGCAGTCCGCTGTCTACCAGGTGGTCCACCACCCTTTCTTTTATTAGTGTCTCCATCACCTTGCCCACCACCGAGGTGAGGCTGATCAGGCAATAATTTTCTGTCACCTCCTTACTGCTCCCCTTGTTCAGTGGCACCACTTCCACCCTCTTCCAGTCCTTTGGCACACACCCTGTATCCATGGACAAGTTAAACAGTCTCATCAGTGGGGCTGCCAGGTCCTCCCTTAGTGCCTGGAGTACCCATGGGTGTAAGCCATCCAGCCCCATTGCCTTGTTCACATTTTACCTGCCCAGTTCCTCTCTTACCTTGTCTATGCTGAACATACTAGAATCCACCTTTTTGCCTTCCCTGCCCCCTTCCCTGCTCAGGTCCCCTACCCTCCCACTCCTTCGGAAAGACTGAGCATAAGTAGTTATCCAAAACATATGCTTTCTCAAAATCCCCTTCCAGTTGTATTCCTCCCTTCTCCCACAATCTTACTATGCCCTGCCTTGCCTTCCTTCTTATCCTCACATATGTAAAAAAAGTTTTATCTCCCCTTTTGGCCCACTTAACTATTTTCTCCTCAGTATCCGCTTTAGCCCTCCTTATCTTCTGCCCTGCCACCCTCCTCTTCTCACTATAAGCCTCCCTGAACCCACCCTTTGTGTCTTCTTATATTCCCTGAATGCTTGTTTCCTTTCCCTGACTGCACCTGCCACATCCCTTGTAAAGCAAAGTGGTATCCTCCTTTTTTTATTCTTCCTCACCTTCTTAATGCAAATTTCAGTGGCCTTCAGTACCTCTCCTTTGATAGTTCTCCATAGCTCCTCAACATCCCCTATATTCCCCTTCTCTGCCATTTCTTCCCCACAGATCCTCCTCATTTTGTTAAAGTCCATCCTTCTGAAGTCCATCACCTTTGTTTGAGTCTGATTGTCTCCCTCCCTGTTTCTGCAATGAGCCTCACAATCCTGTGATCACTAGTACCTAATCCTTCACCCACCACCACCTGTTTCACACTCTCCCCATTTGTAAGGACCATGTCCAGCAGGTTATCACCCCTAGTTGGCTCCCTGACCTGCTGTTGCATAAATATCCCTTGTAGTGTTAAAGGAGAGGAGCAACTAGACAGACAGTGCAAACAGCTGTGCAGAAGGATCAGTTATGGCAAAAGGCAACAGGCACTCAGGAAAGAGGTGAAAAGTCAGAAGAGCATACAGAGCCCTTAAGAGGCAGAACCATAGGTACAGAACCTGGTAACCATCAGTGCATAAGCCTGGTAGTCATAGAGGTGGGTGTCCAACTGGTGGAAGAGCTGGTGCAGGAAGGATAACAGGATCCCAGCAGACCGCTGAGACTGAAGACAACAAGCGGGGGGGGGGGGTGTTCGGGCAAGTGACAAAACTGTATGAAGGGCAAAATAGCAGTCAAATGGGGAGGTAGAATGGCTAAGTAAGCAGCACAGGAAACCTCAGTGGAAGCAACAGTGAAAATGGCAAGCAGCTGGTAGCATCAGCATGGCACCGGGTCATAATGTCGCAAGACATTATGCTACATGGCAAAATCGCGCTGCCAATACAGTGTGATATTGTCATGTGGCATAAGTCTTTTTTCTGTGAGGGGCTCCACCACCCACACCCCTGTTATGGGGGCTGTGCCCCCAGGACCCCCCTCCACTACAGATTCTTAACTCTGGGGGAAGGGGTCCAACTCGGGGAGCACACAATATGTAGAAAAAATAAAATGTCTGGGACCGGGAATCAAACCCAGTCCCAGACGCAGCACCTGGGTTCCTGCTGCTGTGTCTCTGTCCAGTGAGCCACAGCAGCTGCTCAGTGGAACACATTCCCAGCAGAGGT